>JAYWVB010000032.1:0-372846 GCA_039881045.1 Chaetomium olivaceum | reverse complement strand
CCCTTACCCTTACCCATTCCCACCTCTCCTCGTCTTCCCTCTCTCCTTCTCTCGCCTCTTTTCCACGACCCTACATCCCAAAAACTATCGCTTTGAACAATTTATGTTCTAAAAACTATCCTTTTAACAACCCTATTTTTTAAAATTAACCCTTCTTATAACCCTCTTCACTTCCACATCCTCATTCCTTCTCTCGCCTCTCTCGACAACCCTTTTTCAAAAAACTAACCCCTTTACGATCCCCAACCCTTTCGCCTTCCTTCGCTTCTTTTCTCGCTTCCCTTCGACGACTTCACCTCCGAAACAACTTTTTTTACAACCTCACCCTGCCTCCTTTTGCTCTCCGGCATCTTCCTTCGTTCCTTCTCTCGCCTCCCTTCGACAACTCTACGTCCAAAAATTCTTTTTACGCCCTTTCTCCCTTCCTTCCTCTTCCTTTCCATTAACCTCACACTCCTCTCCCTCTCCCTCTCCCTCACCCTAAGTAACCGTCAATTCCCTCTAACCCTAACCCTCTCCTTCCTCAACCCTCAACCCTCTCCCTCACCTCACTCACCTCACCCTCCTCGTCCTCACCTCACCTTCCCTCAACCCTCACTCTCCCCTCACCCTCACTCTCTTCCATCAACCCTCTCCCTTACCCTCTCCCTAACCCTCTCCCTCTCCCTAAGTAACCGTCACACTTCCCTCAACCCTAACCCTCTCCCTCTCCTTAACCCTCTCCCTTACCCTTCCCTTAACCCTCTTCCTCAACCCTCACCCTCTCCCTCACCCTTACCCTCTCCCTCTCCTTAACCCTCTCCCTCACCCTCACCCTTCCTTTAAAACACACCCCCTCTCCCTCACACTCTCCCTCTCCTTAACCCTCTCCCTCACCCTCACCCTTCCTTTAAAACACACCCCCTCTCCCTCACCCTCTCCCTCTCCCTAGCCCTCTCCCTCACCCTCTCCCTTCCTTTAATCCTCTTCCTCAACCCTCACTCTCTCCCTCTCCTCAACCCTCACCCTTCCCTCACCCTTCCCTCAACCCTCACCCTCCCCTCTCCCTTTACTTCCCCCCTTTAACCCTTCCAACCCTCCAATTTCCTCCATCCTCCCTCTCCTCCTCAACCCTTCTCTCTTTTTTTTTCCTAACCCTTCTCCCCTCTCCTCTCTCTCTTTTTTTTCCTTTTCTTTTCTCTCTTTTCCTTCTTCCCAACCCTTCTCTCAACTCTTGTTCCCAACCCTTCTCCCCTCTCTCCACATAACCCTCCTTCTCATTCTTCTCCCCATCTCTAATTTCTCCTTCTGCATTTTTCTCATCTTCCTTTCCCCATTTTCTTTGTTTTTCTCCTTCTCCTCTCACTCTCTCCATCTTTCCTCTTTCTCTCTTTCTTCTCTCCTCTCTTTCTCCCCTCCCCCACGCCTTCCAAATTCTCTCCATAAACCCTTCATCCCTACCTTTCTCTTTTACATCACCCACCCTTCTCCCACTTCAATTACTCCCCCCCCACCCTCACCCTCACCCTCTCCCTCTCTCTTCAACCTCACCCTCACTGTCCTTAACCGCCTTTGCTTGCTTTGGATACCCTACTCTCTTGATTGCCTTTCTTTCCACCTTCCTACCTCTGTCTCTCCATGCTTGGCTGCTCTCCATGCTCTGGCTGCTCTCCATGCTCTGGCTGCTCTCCATGCTCTGACGGATCTTTACGCTCTTACTAACCTCCGCGCCCTTCCTACTCTCTACGCTCTTTACTACTCTCCATTCTCTACCTGTACCCTTTCCAAAATCGTTCCCTCCGCCTGTTAAATAACGTTTCCTACCCAACCTGCTCTACCCGTCTTGCCCCTCTCCCTACCCTCTTCCCTGCCCAACATCTCCACACACTACGTCCATATCCCCATCATATACATCTTGAATCCTGTATATTCTTCCACTATTGCTACATCGCAAAACCACCCTCTCCCTCTTCCCTGTTGTCCCTGTCCTACCATCCATGCCATCACTCCCTACCCCGTCCTCCCCTACAACCATCTCCTTCTGCATCTCCAATCCACTTTCCCCTTTCCAAATACACATACAACCCACCCCCGCTTATGAACATCTCGTCCCATCAACCCTCCCGCCATGCGAATCATCCTATCCCCATACTGACAACGACCCCTGATACCTGCGCGAACCGACTTCCATCTCCATCCTTTGTCCTCCATCGCCCGCAAAATGGCTGCGGTATGCCGCCATCAAAACATCCCGAATACTTCTTCATCTTTCTCCCCCCAACGATTTCTTGCTTTACCCATTCCATTCCCGTCTCCACTTGCCACCAACCCTCGCTTCCCTTGTCCGGACATCCCTCCATCTGCTGATCTCGTACTTACAATCCCCTCGACCGACAAAACAACAACCTGCCCAACTTTCCAACTGTTCCTTAAAATCCTCCACTTCTCTCGACGCCCCGCATGGCTACCCGTGTGCCACCTTCTGTCTGCCGTCTATCTCCCTTCCTCGTACATCCAAAAGCTCGTACATCATACTCTCCTCTGCATCTATTGCCGTATCGTCCCCATCTCCCCTGACCTTCTGCCTTTAGTCCATCCTCCAATTCTCCTATTGTACTCCATCCCCGCGCCCGGACTATCCTCCTTCTCTACACTTCGACTATCCCGCACGCTCTGGCTGCTCTCCACGCATTGACTGTTTTCTCCCGCTCTGCTCTGCACTCGGACTGCCCTCCATCATCGGACTATAATCGGACTAACCCTCCCTACTCGGACTATCCTCCCTCTACTCTCCCCCTTTCTCCCCTCTCTCCTCTCTCTCCCCCCTCTCCTCTCTCTCCCCTATCTCTCCCCACACCGTACTCGCCTCCTACTACCTATCGTTACTATCCGCACTCGCTTCGCGTCCCCCTCTCCCTCATCTCCTACCACAAACCCTCCTCACACGCTTCTTCATATCCATCCTCCACTTCCATCCTCTCTTCATCTTCCCCCTCACCCTCTACCCTCTCCAATTCCATCCCCCCCGAGCTGTCCTCATCCTGCTCTGTCCCACACACATCACATCTTTCTTCCGACTCTTCACATCCTCCTCGCTCTTCGAATCCGTCCATCACACCATCCAACGCCCTTCGCCGACAACAACCCCCTTTCAAAAACTGTTCCATCCCACTGTCAAACCATGCTTCCTGCCCATCCTGTTCCCGCCGCCTATCTGTCTGCGTACTAGATCATGTCCATGATCGCCTTGTTGATGTATCGCCGGTAAATCGCCTTGACGCTGTGCCGCCACAACATAATCCCCAACTTCTCCCCCATGTACTGCGACGACACCTTGCCGATCTGCCGGCTGATCCGGTCCGTATCCCACACATCCGGCCGACTCCATATTGCCTGCCCCGCTTCCTCTTGTCCGCCCTCTTGTCCGCCCTCTTGTCCGCCCTCTTGTCCGCCCTCTTGCCGCCCGTCCCGCCGCCCTCCTTCTTCGTCTCCGGGAACGCCCATGCCTCGTCCGCCTGCGGCTCCCATATGTATGGGCTACCCCAAACCCCCGCGCCCTCGCTCGCCCTCTGCACCACCATCCGCCAAAACCGCATCTTTTATCCACCTCCCCCTTTACCCCCTATCCTTCTTTCTCCTTTACAATAATATTTATATCTTCTTTTCTCTTCTTTATAATCCTAACCTTACCATACTCTTCTACCCCTCACCCTATTCTTTCTTAGTAACCCTAACCTTAATTTTCTCTTCTCGCCCTCATTATACAATTCTAATGAACCTTAACCTTACTTATCATTTCTCTCCCTAACCTTACTTTTCTTTTCTCGCCCTTACTATAAAATTCTAATTAACCCTAACCTTACTTTTACCTTAGTTCTCTCTAACCGTACCATTTCTAATCCTAGCCCTCCTTTTCTTTTCTCTCTCTAACCTTAACATTCTCTAAACTATTTATACCCTACCTTAGTACGAAATCATCCTTTTTTCTCCCTTTACTTTTCGCTACTCGTACCTTGAAAAAGTGAAACAACTCTATTCTTAATGCTAACTATATCGAATCAACCCTTCCTCTACGCTTGCTACTCCTCGCCCCCTATTTACCCCTATATATCTATTCCCCCTCCTCCGCCTCTCGCCACCATTGCCACAACTTCACCACCACCCGACACATCTCGTTGCTCTCTATGCCTCCCCATCGAACCTTACGCCCCATCCACCGAATCATCCCATCCATATCCTCCTCTCAACATACGCCCCCTGCATTCGCATCCACTCGTACAACCGATCGCTCCCACACTTGCCCCTTGCTCCCCACATCGATACCATCGTCCGCATTAACACGCCCTGGTACTGGCACACCCGCCCTTCTACTCGCCGAAACCCACCCTCTGCCCCTCTCGTCTCGTACCGCTCGCACATCCCCTGCGGCACCCCACAATCAAAACAACACGAGTATGCCTCCCAACGAACCACCCGCTTAACCCGCTCCACCATCTCCACCACCGCCTCCGCCTCCACCTCCTCGCAATCCTCCAACCTATGGGCCCGCCATACCGCCTCCGCCTCGCCTATCGCCCGGCACCACGGACAACCCGCCGACCACCCGTCTAATACCCCCGAAATATCTCCACCTCCATGCTTTCCTCCGCCTGCCGTCCCCTCTCCGCTTGCCCGTATCTCCGCCGCTGTGCCCGGCCCCGGTATATCTCCGCTGCCCTCTCCATCTCCCCCTCCTCGCCATCCCCTTCCATCGATCCCTCCTGCGCCCGTCTCTCATCCACCTCGCTGCCCACCTCCCCTGGCCCCGCCGCCTCCTCTTCCTCCGCCCCTTCCCCTTCCCCTATTCCCTCCTCCTCCGTCTGCCCCTCCGCCGTCTGCCCCTCCTCCGCCTCTGCCCCTCCCCCCCTTCCCACCCTACCCGCCGCCCCTCGCACCGGTAACACGCCTCCTCCCCGTCCTCGCACCCCGTCCGGTCCTCCCGCCCGTCCATCTCCCTATCCAACACCACCCGCACACACCCCTTCGTCTCCGTAAACCTCCACATCGCCTTCTCCACCCCACGGCTCTCCGCCTGCTCCGCCGTCTCCTCCACCGGCCTCCCGCGCCTATCGTACCGCACCGCCCGCACGATAATCGCCTCGCTCGCCTGCCCGTCCCGCCCCGCCCGCCCGCTCTCCTGCGCGTAATCCCGTAAACGCCGTACCATCCCCACGTGCACCACCGCCCGGATCTTCGGCGCGTCCACCCCCAACCCCAACGCGTTCGTCGCCGTAAACACCTGCTGCCCGCCTTCGCGCAGCTGCCGCACCATCCCCCGCTTCGCCTCCGCGCTGCCCACTTTCCGGTGGTAGCACAACCCTTCCAACCGCCTCGCGTACTGCTCCGCCTTCTTCACCGTATCGCAATACACCACGATCCTGCCCTGCTCCTCGCCGTACTGCGCCTTCTTCTCCTCCACCAACGCCGCCACCACCTCCTCCTCTCCTCCTCCTGCCCATTATACCGCCGCACCTCGTACCGCACGTTCGCCCGCGTCGTCGTGCCCCGGAACCAACGTACCCCCGTCCCCGGCAACCCCACCAACCGCCCGAACTCGGCCTCGTCTGCCGGCCGCAATGTCGCCGTCAAATACACCAACTGCGTCTCCGCCTTGACCAACCCGCGCAACCCCAACATCCGCGACCGCCACCCGCCCCCGGCCCCCGAATCCAGCACCACGTGGCACTCGTCCACCACAATCCGGTCTACCGGCCCATCGCCCGCTGCCGGTTGATGAAATGCCCGAAACTCTCCCCCACCGCCGCCTCCGGCGTCACCAACACCACCGACGCCCACTCGTGCGGCCGCCGCCCGCTCCACTCCACGCACTCGATCCCCACCTCGTCGCACCGGTCCTTGATATCACCCCGCAACGATACTAGCGGCACCACCACCACCGTCAACCCCCGCCCGCCGCCGCGCACCCCGCCGGCAACATAAACAACATGCTCTTGCCCCCCCCCGTGCCCATCACCACCACGATCGGGCTCTCTTGCCGCATGATCGCCCCCAACGCCGCCTCCTGCACCCCGCGGAACCGCGCCTCCGGCCCCAACATCCGCCGCAACTCCGCCCCTACGTCTACCTGCCGCATCTTCATCCACCGCCGCTCCTCCTCCTCCATCGCCTGCCGCGCTACGTCCGCCAACCGCGACGGCCTCCTCCTGCCGCCGCCGCCGCCGCCGCTCTCGCTCTCCTGCAACACCGAATCAAACATGCAAAACGCGTGCCACTCGCGGCTGACCCGCCGAACCCGATCCGCCGCGCCTCCGTGCTAAACAACGACTCGTCCATCGAACGCCCGTAAATGCCCTCGCCGATCCGCGCCCCGTGCCCGCTCTGCCCGTGGAACGGGTCCCCGACCCGCCGCCCGGCCAAGTCTTGGCCCTCTTCGTCCTCCCTCCGCCGTGTCCGCGTGCTGGATCATGTCCATGATCGCCTTGTTCTTGATGTACCGCCGGTAAATCGCCTTGACGCTGTGCCGCCACGACAAGATGCCCAACTTCTCCCCCATGTACTGCGACGACACCTTGCCGATCTGCCGGCTGATCCGGTCCGTATCCCACGTATCTGGCCGACTCCATGTCGCCTGCCCCGCTTCCTCTTCTCCGCCCTCTTTTCCGCTCTCTTGTCCATGCCCTTCTCCCTCTTCGTCGTCGCCTGCCGTGCCTGCCGACGGCCCCGATCGTGCCGGTAACCGTGTCCCCCTCTTCTTCTTCTTCCTCGCCCCCTCGCCTGCCGCTCTCCGCTTCCTCTTGCCGCCCGCCCCGCCGCCCTCCTCCTTCGTCCCCGGGAACGCCCATGCCTCGTCCGCCTGCGGCTCCCATATGTACGGGCTGCCCCAAACCGCCGCGCCCTCGCTCGCCCCCTGCACCACCATCCGCCAAAACGGCATCGCTAACCACACGTAATACACGGCCAACTCGCCCACCTCCCGCGGCAAATACCGGTGGATCACCTTGGCCTTGGCGCTCATCCCCATCGTCTTGCTGTACATGGTCACAAACACCACCGCCCCGTCCTCGATGAACAACCCGCGCACGTCCCCGTCCGCCCCGTTCTTGTACTGCACCGTCACCAACTCGGTCCCGCGCGCCGGCTGCCCGCCGCTCATATGCATTAACACCAACAACTGCTCCCGGAACGCTTTGATCGCTTTAGCGTACTCGCACACCCGCTCCATCCGCCACCGCGGCCTCTCGCCCGCGCCCTCGCCCGCCCCGAAAAACTCGCCTTGCAACCGCGCCTCGCTAGTTACTCGCCCAGCCAACCACGTCTTCCCATCCACGCCCCCAAACGCCGCCTCGTTCCGCCGGTCCTCCACAAAACTCCACCCCGTCCTCGTCTCCGCCGCGTTGTCTACCAACCGGTCCCACTGGATCGCCGGCCACGCCGTCGCCGCCGTGCCTGCCATGGCCCCCCCGGCCGGCTCGCCCTCCTCGTCCACGTCCAACAACAACACGGACCGGCGCAACTGTACCCGCGCCGAATGCAACAACCCGTGCATCATCGCCCGCAGCGACGCCATGCTGAACTGCACGTGGCCCAACAGCAGCTCGTCCCCGTGCCAATCCGCCACCCCGTCCGCGTTCGTGTTCGCCCGGATCGCCTTGCCGTACGCCCGCAACCGCAACACCGAATCCATCGGCGACGGCTGCCCGTCGAACGCGATGATCGTCATGAACCGCTGCACCATCTCCCGCACCCGGTCGAAATGGCTCCGCGCCCGCCGCCGCGCCTCCGCCTCGCTCTCGCCCGCCACCTGCCGCCGCCGCCGGATCTCGGCCTCGCGCGCCCGCTTGGCCTTGTACAACACCAACATGCGCGCCACCGTCACCACCGCCGACAACACCGACGTGTACGACAACGCGCTCCGCCATCCCTGCTCCGGCTGGATCCCCAACACGGCCAACCCGCTATACAACGCGTTCTGGTACTCGTTGTCGCCCACGTCGTGGTCCAACAACGCGATGAAGAAGTCCAATACGTGGCCCTCGAGCTCGCCCGTGTCGGGGTCCTCCTCGCTCCTCGTCATAGCGTACGCCGCCGTACGTACCTGGTCGAACGTCCTGGCCTGCTGGGTGGTGAAATGGTATGCCGGCCGTTGGTCGCGGATGCCGGCTTGTAGCTCCTGGCCGTCTCCCCCTACTCCGTCGTCTCCGTCGTCCTCCTCTGCCTCCTCTCCATCGTCTCCCTCGTCCTCGTCACCTTCGTCCTCCTCTCCCTCCTCTCCTGTTCCTCGTCCCCCTCGTCAACCGGCTCCAAACGCCACGTCCGCCATATATACGCCATCAGCGATTTCCACGACTCGCTGTACTTGATCATCGTCGTGCCCTTCTGCGCCGTGTTGAACGGCTTCTCGTTCGTCTCGCCGCCGACCTCCCGCCGCTCGATGTAATTGATCGCCGCCGACCCGACCACCTCGACCTGCGACGCCTTCTGCGCCCGCCAAATCACCCTTTCCACGGCCAACCATACGACGGCCAACGCGGCATCGCTGCGGGCCCTGTCATCCCTATCCCTATCCCTGCCCTGCCCTCCAACCTCCTCTCCGTGCTCTCCGTCTTCTCTATCCTCTCCATCCCCCTCCTCCACTTCTTCCTCCTTCTCCGCCACGGGCCGCCGTATAGTCGTTGCCAACCACTCGCGGTCGAACCCGCGCAAATGCCGCGGCCAACCCGTCCGCCGCACCCACCTGTTGGCCGACAACCTCGACTGGTCGCCGATCAGCGCCGCTGCCGCTTCGTCCTTCTCCTTGATGGCCCGCGCCGCCGCCTCGAACTCGGCCCGAATGGCGGCTTGGAAATCGGGTGTCTCTCCCCTGCGCCCGCTTGTGATCCCGTTGGCCGGCATCGTCACCTCGAACAACCGCTGCAATGTACCGGCCTGCCCAAAACGCTGGCAATACACCCCATCCACCCATACCTCGCCTAACCCGCCTGCTGGCTGGGCGCCGGGCTTGCCGCCGCGCCCCCTTGGGTTGGCCCAACCGTGCTCTAACCGGCAATGCTTCTGGATGTGCTTCCTCCCACGCTGTATGTACCCGCACTTGATGCACTTCTTGCCGTCGCTCCACACCGGTAATCCGTCGATCGCCGGCACCACCTCGTCGGGGAATCGGATGTTGTTGGTGTCGGCGGCCAACAAACCGTCGTCCCGTAACGCCAACGCCTCGGCCACGATCCGCTGGCGAACCTGGGCGGCCAAGTGCCGGTGCCGCGAATTGACATGCGACGCAACCGACCGCGCCGTCACCACGCTTCCATGCTCGTGGCAAACTGCCGTGCGGAATGCGGGCAATGGCGTGAAGATCTCGCTGAACGTTACCATGGTTTGTCGCCTGCTTTTCCCCTGTACCGCTCTGTGCTCTCTTCTCTCCTGTTTTGCTATAGGTTCTTGCCTCGCTGGTGCTGCTGCGGCTACACTTTGGTTGAACGGTTGAACAAACTCTCCCAAAACACCTAATTTACTCCTGATTGCTTCTTGCTTAATCACTACCCCTTGCCTTTTCCCCTGGGGCCTGGCACTAGGTTTGGAAAAACCCTAACCCGAACGAAACGCCGGCCAATCGCCCTGGCCAATCAAGCGGTTGGAATCCCCATAACCCTAACTCCAACCTAACCACAACTCGTACTCCCTATTAATATAATGTTGCCGCCTGCATCGGGCCAAATACGCGGTTCCGCGGCCGGCGACTGGCCGATATGGCTTCAGTACGCTCAACTCTACCGATTCAACCGCTGTTTTCCCATTTTGATAGCTATCTTGGGCGACGCGATTGCCCGTTCAGGTCTTCAATCGCGTCGGCACGTATGGCCCGAGCGCGGGCCCCACCACCGCCAATCAAATCATTAGCCTTCAATGGCGCCGCTGCGACGCGATCGTCCGGTACCAGTCAGAGTGGGTTACGGTGATCCAAGCTGTGTGTGCGGATGGCTGGGTCGTGCCGCCGTACTTTGTCGTCAAGGGGAAAAACCACCTCCTCCCTTGGTACCAGGACAGCCGGTTCCAGCCCGAATGGAGAGTCCATACAAGCGAGAATGGCTGGACAACAAATGAGATTGGCCTCGATTGGCTAAAACATTTCGACGAGGCTACCAAACGCCGTACGAGAGGGGTACATCGACTGCTCATCCTTGACGGCCACGAAAGCCACCACTCGGTCGACTTCGAAGATTTCTGCAAGGCCAACAACATTGTTACACTTTGCATGCCTCCCCATTCTTCCCACTTTCTCCAGCCTCTTGATGTTGGGTGTTTTAGTCCGCTCAAGGCCTCGTACGGCAAGCGGATTGAGCAGATGATGCGGATGCAGATCACCCACATTACGAAGGAGGACTCTTCGACGCGTTTGTCGAGGCATTTCACGCTTCAATCACAGCGAACAACATACGAGCGGGGCTTTGAGCAACTGGCCTTGTTCCTTTTGACCCTGAATTGGTAGTTTCTTGCCTCGACCCTAAGCCACTTACCCCATCTCCTCCAAACTCTCGTCCCGGAACAGCCTCGACTTGGGCCCTGAAGACCCCATCCAATGCGTACGACGCGACCAAGAGCTCCATCACTCTCAAGCGGAAGATCGAGAACCATCAAGGTAGCTCTCCGACTCACATTTTCGACATCATCGACTTGCAGGCCAAGAGCATCTCAAAATTGGCACATGAAATGGTGTTACTCCGAGCTGAGGCCCAGGAACTTCGTACAGCAAATGAGCGACTAAGCAAGCGCCGTAGGACAAAGAAAATGCGTCTGCAGGAAGGAGGATCACTTAGTTTACAAGAGGCAAAGGGTTTGATGGCTGACCGGGGACTTGGTGATAAGGACTGCGAGGAAACGTCAGGGAGTAGTGGTTGTATAACAGTGGGTGGGCCACGCATTCGGCTCTGCAGCAACTGCAAGAAGCCCGGCCACAATGCGCGGACATGTCAAGTAGTTTGCGAGATGTCTGAAGACAGTGACTCCGAGTAGTTTTAATTGATTTGAGTTGTTGTGGCTGAATTGACTTACACAAAGTGGTTGAGGTCCGGGAAAAGTGGGCGC
Organism: Chaetomium olivaceum; assembly: GCA_039881045.1. Classification (NCBI taxonomy): domain Eukaryota; kingdom Fungi; phylum Ascomycota; class Sordariomycetes; order Sordariales; family Chaetomiaceae; genus Chaetomium; species Chaetomium olivaceum. The sequence goes on along the minus strand of JAYWVB010000032.1, from coordinate 361,788 downwards.
TTCGTTATGGGGTGGGCGCTTCGTTATGCAAGTACGTTAAATCAAATTCAGTTTTGGGTTTGATTTGTTTGGTGCCTCAAAAACTTGGATTTGATTTGTTTATTTGATTTGATTTGATGGATTTGTTTGATGATTTGATTGGTTGCCAGCGCTGACGCCACCCCATGCCTCTTTTCAGTTGTGAGCAGATCGACTTGGAGGCTGCGTTCCCCAAGTGTTCAGCGTCCTACTACAGCAGCTAAAGCGGGACCTGCTGGTTGGGGCTGTGCGGTGTTCGTTAGGCTCCTTCACTGCGGTTGGCTCGGTCCTGGCTCGTCGTCCGGGCCCAGCCTCCCCGTTGCCATCGCATATTTGATCGCCGCGCGGACCGCTTTCATGTCTGGTGACCACTGCTTCGGATCTGATGGTGCTTTCCCTCCCAAATAGAACGAGAGGCTCCTTCGTCTTGTTGTTGTGCACTGTAGCATGTCTTCCCTCAACGCTGTCCATCTCACGCATCGCAGCAGGAAGTGTTTCACTGTTTCCCTTGCATGTCCGCAGGCACATCGATCGGATTCGACCGCTCCTATCCTGCCTAGAAGCGGTTCAACCTTGTCATTCCTGTGCGGAGTTGCGCTAACACACTGGCCTCTCTTCGCTTCGGCTTGTCATAAAGGTCGCGAGTGTGCTTGCCTGGCAGCGCTGTGTCCATGGCCTTTGAGAACTTGCCCACGTTCTCTGGGAGTGCCCCCCGGTTGATGTCTGGTTATTGCGAGCCTGATCATTGTCGACTTTGCCTGGTGTGCTCGGCAGTCTGGTGCTGGTCCTTGCTTCGCCGCTCTCTGTGCTGCCGCTTTTGCCTCTGCTCCCAGCGTGAAGTCGCTTTCCGCTGGAATCCATACGAAGTTGACCGAGTTCCCTCTTTGCTTTAGCAGTTTCGCCGACTGGTAGATTTGACGTATGATGTCTTGGCCAGACTGTTGTCGTGGTTGTTTGATGGCTGCAAGCGCCGACAGGTTCCTGGGATGACGGTGACGTGCCTGTGGGAGATGCTAGGCGGTGTGTTCTTTAGCGCCATCGCAATCGCTGCCAACTCTGCTGTGTATCGACACCCTCTTCAACAGGGCAAGCGAAACAGGACACATTACGCCGTAGCCCTAGGGACAAGGGACGATGCCGTGACTCTGTTGGCCATCCCGGCCGCCTTCTTTCGGTCGGTTCAAGCGTCACCTGTAGGCGGGGTTCCCAGGGCGGGACGGCGTATTCCTGGATGGTTTCCATCCGGTCGACTTGTATTTCGTCCATTGCACGGGCGATCTTTTGAAGCGGGAAAACGAACCGCCTCGTTAGACGAATGAAGCTTCCCTCTTTGGTGCGACACCACATGACCAGGTGCCATCCTTTCTCTAGGAATGGTGGTGGTTCTTGAAAAAACGCGGGTGTCAGTCTCGCCTACGCCCCGCGGGTTGGGCCGATCACTTCACGCACAATTGGCAGGTGTGATATTTCGCCACATGCCATCTCTGCCTGCAAACGCCCAATAAGCCAAGCTCGGGAAGGGTGGTTTTTTGAACAATGACTCATCCTGCGGTCACCTGTTCGTAAGTACGCATGTATGTATTGGCGGGTGGTCGTTACACAGCAGAAAACCCCGCTTCCCAGGACGCGCGTCGACACGTTCCGCAGGCTCAGCCCAAATATCTCTCTCTCATACAGAAACATCTATCACTGTTATCGATGCTTGCGAGTTCACAACCCATCTTGGTATCTTTTCTAGCTTACCTTCAGGAACAACAACAACAACAACAACATGGCCGTTCACACTATCCCAGCCGACACGTTCTACACAGCTAGTCCCAGATCCGCATCCGCTATACCAGAGAGAGCCGGAACTTGCCCGATTTGTCGTCTATACGCATGCCGAGAGAACCGAATTCCAAAACTCGACGCCCAAATAGATTGTTTTCTCCGCAAAGCAAGCGACGACGAGCGCGATAAGCATCTTGCCCGACTTCAGGGCGTCCAGCGGATGCATGCCTTCCTACTTCGGGTCGGTGACAAGGCGAAGTTGTTCCAGCACGGAAAGGTGAGCCCGCTTCCGCATGCTCGAGTCAGCTTTGGCTAACCTCTGCATAGCCAGTCGGATGGGCTGTCCCTGTCAGTCCACCAGAACACCCATATGATATCCTACAACGACAAGTGGTGGAGACTGATGCACGACGAAAAAAATCTCAGTAAATATGGCGATAAAAGACGAAAGGCGATGAGCTGCATACCACCAGAGCTCCGCAGCTCGCCGCATATATATGCAGTTCAACGTGCGTGTCCCTATACCGCTGCCTCTACTAACGATAGCTGACATACTTGATTGGTAGATTGTCTGTATTGTAATGGGGAGTATGATAATAAAGTCGAGACGGAGCTAGGTCGCAAGACTGGGGGGCAGATACTGTAGATGGTCCGTGGACGGAGTAGAATAGGGAAAGGTAGATTGGAAGAGAATTGGAACGACCTTCCCTTCTTCGCTGACAGCTCCCAAAATTCTCGTTTCCTTCCGCATACCGAAAACCTCCTATTTCTGAGAAAAATCAACAACTCCGTCTCCGAGATGTAGCTGGAACAACCGAGGAGAGCCGTGCGAGGATGATTCTGTGGCGCTGCCACGAGCACAGGAGGTTCGGGGAACTGCCGAGGCATCCACACTGCCGGCTTTGGAACTGAGCCACCGTTCGTGGCCCGGGTTAATAAGGGTTGGGCGCGGGTGCATACAGTCGAATTTCCGAACGGCTGTCGCGGGACACCATAAATGCATCGTGTACGGATCCGTAAGGAGTGAGTGGCCTGACGGCCGTGAACAAGGCCCAACTGCACGGAACGGGATCACGTGTGGGCAAGCTGTTTGACAGGGGTCCTGGTGAGAATCCGGAGACGGTGGGGCTCGCAGTGACCTGCGCGAAGGGGGGCGGGGGGGATAACGAGGTTGCCCTGCGAGGCCCTTGGCGAGCAGCATAGATACGCTCTCGAGTCTGCACCACTCTACGGAAGCCGATAGGTACAACTCGGACAAAGTCGAATTTGCCCGTGCGTTTTCATCAGCCCACACCCACATAAATTTAATAGCGCAGGTTGCACGCCTTGTTAAGTCGATAGTCTTTGTCAGCGTGCATTTAGCCAGCCATTCGCAATAAGAAGGTCGAACTCTTCCTCCCCACAATATCAATATTTTGCACCGCCACAACTTTCCTTCTGCCTTCCTCAACAGGTAAGTTATCCCTAACCTTCAAAACCACCTCAATCAACAATCCCGAACGACCTCCGTACTTCGGTACCGCTCGCTACCAATGCGATGGACAGCCACGTTAGCGCCGTCCCCGTGGGCGTCAAGCCCTCGACTCCGGCCAAGATCGACAACGTTCCCGATAATGCCCCCATTGCGACAACTGACGTTGGTACAGACCTTCCCATCGTCACCGGTTCGCCTCTTGTCGATCCTGCCATCATTTGCAACCCCAGAAACGCTAGTCGTCGTCGCCCTCGCTCGTTCTCGGCCGAGTTCGCAGCTCTCAAGGCCAAATACCCGAACGAGTTCAAAGCCCACGTTCCGGGCACTGTTGCGAAGACCCGCGACGAACCAAAGGAGACATACCCTAGAGACTCCGGTACAGACTCTGTCCCCGGACTGGTTTGCAGCACCGACAATACACATACCCATCGTCGTACCAGCCTGCTGTCTTCGCAGCCTCCAACTCTGACCCCGACTAAGAGGAAGGACGTTACGCCGGAACACTACTACATTGAGACTGATTACGAGGGCAGACTTCCTCCTTCGTATAAGGGCAAGAAAAATGGCGCTCTGGCGCCCGTTATGCGTCCTCTTCCTGCTGTAGAGACAGCTGTGACGAAGGGTAACGACAACGACGACGAGGACGAGAATGAGAGCGAGTACGAGTACGCGAACGAGTTCCCTTGGCAGGTCTGTAACACGGTACTCCCGGTGCATAGCGTGGACCAGCGTGAGCCTTCGCCTAACCAGACCCTGTCCTATACCGCCTGGACTGTCAACCGTCTTGCGCGTCAGTCAGGCAAGGAGGGCCTTCTTTGGACGATATTGAACAAGGGTGGCGAGGTACGTTACATCCCTCGTTCTCCCTTTTACTTCCTGTACTAATAATATACAGACTTACCTTCTGGCCCGAGTGGTCAAGCTCAAGAGCCGTCGTAACGGCGCGCAGGTCGTTTTCAACGCTCTCAAATTCGAGCGTCATCAGCAGCGTACTGGTATGTAACTTGCGTTTCCCCTTTCCTTTTACAATGCTCATTACTAACATATTGTAGCCATTGCAGCCCACGTCAAGCTGCCGCAGTTGAATACGGATCCATGCACTAGCTGTGCTAGTTCTACTAGTACGGGCCCGTTCTCGACCTGCGTCCAGACTAGCGAGTTCATTGGTGGCTGTACGAACTGTCAGTACCATTCAAAGTCTAACTGCAGCCTTCGTACCGATGCCCGGTCTGTGGATAACACCCCTGTCCGTACTGCACCTCCTCGCGGCGCTAACAAGCGTCGTAACAACGCTCCTATGAAGGCTCGCCCTGCACCTGCCTATCGTAAACAGGATGCTACTAAAGACGACGATGAGGACGAGAACCGTACTTGCATCGTTCCTTTCAAGTACTTGCCCACTGCGGAGATCGAGCAGCTTGTTAAAGAGGCGAATATGGAGCTTGCGCTTCGTCATCTCGCTGCTTCGGAGGGCCGTTAGATTGCAGTTACGATGACGGCATGACGACGGTGTGCATTGCATTGGGAAGGGGTTGGCAGGCTCGGAACAGTTGGCGTTACGGGGATATACCCTTTATATTATCGTAAGTCTTCACGAAACGACTTCGTAACTAATAGCAGTAATTAGTTCGTTTTGCTCTATAATATTATTATTATTTCCTACACCGATATGCCCTGGGCGCGCCGGTCCTTCTACTGCTATTTACAAAGGGAACCGTACCGTATAGGCCGGATAAAAACCTCTGTCTACCACTTTGAGACAACAATCTATGAATCCGTCATACTGCAAAAGAAAGGAGGCCCTTTGCCGGCCTCCGTGCCCTCTAGCCCTCCCCATCCACTGTTTCTAGCTCCAGCCTTCTGGCTAGGCTATACTCCAGTAGCCGGCCAGAGTCCATCAGCCAGCCAAGGACCTTCCTAACAAATCTTCTGCTCCGGGCACCTACTCCCCGTAATACGGTTTGTAGGTCCCGATGTGACCGAATCTCTCTGCCGTCCCACGGCCTTTGTAACGGCGGGTCGGGGCACCAAACCACCAAGTGCTCCACTGTCTCCCTGCCTCTCCCGCACTCGCAATAGGGGGTACGGACCTCCGGGACTTTCACCCTGAACAGGTAGTCCCGGAGGCCTATATCCCCGATACGGGCCTGGGAAAGGAGGGAGCTCTGCGCCTTTGTAAGACCTTCGTGTCTCATCAGAGCTTTGTCGGTAAATAAGAGGGCTGGGGGGTCTTCGTCGGCTATCCTCCTGTTTAATACCCTCTGTCGAGTAGTACTTTGTTGACTAGCTCTCTGTTGTTCCCACCGGGCCTGCCAGGCCAGTTCGACCACCTCCTTGGTATTCGACCCCCTATCCTTCCCCCCGATCTTCCATTTGTAGTTAACCCACTGGGCCACTACACTAGCGGCTAGTTCAGTGGGCGTGGGGCTCTGCGGGCCCTGACGGGGCCTCCGGCCTCGGGTTTTCCTCCTCTTGTTGAACCTTCGGTAGACCTTATTGCAGGCCTCAGTGATGAGATGCCCCGTGGTTATTCTCTCGGCCTCCGGCCCAGCCCCTGATTGTAGGGCCTGCTTCTGTAGCCGGCCCTCGAAGTCGGCCAGCCGCTTGTTGAGATATAAGTCTAGCGGTGGCACCCAGGCCTCTGTTTCTAAGCACCGAATAGGAGCTGACTTGTATGCCCCTACTACTATTCGAAGGCTCCTGTTCTGAGCTTTTGACAAGACCTTTGCAGGCCCCTTCGGCCCTGTAGCTCTTGGAGCTGTTGGTTGGTGGTGGAAGCTGGAGGCTCCGTAAGCATGGCACTGCGGATGCACTTTACGTAGACCTCCCGAGCCCTGGATAGGCTCGGGCCCCACGTCTTTGCTGCAATCCTCGATAAGGCGAAATCTTGGGTTTTGAGTTTCCGTTCCACAGCTTGTTGGTGCGCCCTCCATGATAGCTTCCAGTCCAGCCAGACCTAGAAACCGAGCCGATTCCACTGGCTTAACTGTGCTGTAGCCACTAGCCCCTGGGTGGGCCAGGGCCACCGGGTTCTCCCACTGTCTCCGACCTTTGTTGAAGTGAATTAATTCGCACTTTTGGGGTGCAAACGCCATCCCCCGGGTACCAGCCCACTGCAAGCAGGTCTTCCAAGCTTTTTCTAGTTGCTGTGTATTGGCCTCTGGGTTCTTTCCAAAGGCCAGTAGGTTTGTGTCGTCTGCGAACCCTACTATGCTAACCAGTGGATGAGCTGTTTTCAGGGCCTGATATAGGGAGGCAATGTAGAGGATAAATAGGATCGGGGATAGTGGTGAGCCCTGGGGGACTCCCGCTATGACTGGGATGTCCTCTGTTTTCTGGCCGTCGAAGTGGAGGATCGCAACTCTGTTACTTAACCACGCCTTCACCCACAGAACCACCCACTGTGGGTAACCCTGTAGCCGAAGAGTGGCTAGTAGCCGGGTGTGGTTGACGGTGTCGAATGCCCCTGAGATATCCAGCTGTAGAAGGGAGGCGGTTGCTTTCTGCCGCCAGGCCTCCTGGACTTGGGCTACGACTAGCCGAATCGCTACTTCCGTTGACCTATGCTCTCGGTTTCCCATCTGCTCCGCTGGTAGTAGGCCGTAGGCCTCTGCAGCACTAGTAATCCTCTTTGCTACCAGTGCTTCTATGACCTTCCCAACTGTAGGTAGGAGGGCTATAGGCCTGTAACCTCCTGGAGTTCGGTAGGTACTCGGCTCTTTTCCGGGCTTTTGTAGGACAACTGTTTTGGCTCTCTTGAATGTTTCTGGAAACCATCCGATCCGGAAACACGCCTCCGTGAGAACCGCTAGCACCTTGAACAGTGGGCGCCCACAGGCCTTAAGAAGGCCTATAGGTAAGTCGTCCTCGCCTGGAGCCTTCCAAGGACTAATCTTCGAAAGGACTGCCCTAACATCACCCACTGTAACCTTTTCCTCTATATTGAACTTCGGAACCCACTGTTCTAGCAGGTCCGGGTCCTCTATGTCAGAAAGGTCAGCTTCTGGGTTAGGGTAGAACCGGCGTGCTAAGGCCTCCGCCTTCTCCTTGTGGGTGGAGAGGTCCTGGCCTCCGGGGGGCCCTGTGAGAGCGGGTAGTTTCGGGGGATCTGGGGGGGCGAAGCTTCTGCAACGGGCCCAGCGTTCTAGGCTCCATAGCAGGTCGGTTTTGTGGGTGGCTTTCTGCATTGTTGTCCTCCAGGTCTTCGTTTTCTCCTTGTTGATGGTGGCCGCGAGGGCCCGTAGACCTTGGTTAAGTCTTTCTTTGTTGTGCTCCGACGGGGCTGCCTTGCACGCCCTTTCGGCTCTCCTTGCCTCTCTCTGGGCCTCCTGGACCTCCACTGACCACCACGGCGAGCCGTGGCCTCTGTTGGCCTTCTTCCAAGGGGTGGCCACTTCAGCCATCCTCTGTAGCTCCTCGACCAACCAGTTGAATGCTTCTTTTAAACCCTCCTGCTCCCTGACTTGTGCCCGGAGGCCGTGTGGCCCTGGGTCCTCTAGGCCTATTTTCTCTGGTAGGAGGGCCGCCTCGGCCTCCACCCTACGCCTGTCCATCATCTTCCAGTTCCAACCCTCTGGCTGGGTTTGTTGTGGTAGGGGGCCTCCGATGTCAGCTTCCAAAATCTGTGGGTAGTGGTCTGACTTCCCCCTATATTCCAGGCCGTAGTAGGTCGTTTGTAGACCCACTGATGCCCAGAAGTGGTCTATTGTCGAAGTGCGGCCTCGCTGGGCCCCCTGCGGTGCCCTGGTTATAGTGCCTGCTGGAGTTCGAAGATCGAGATCCCACTGTAGTGCCAACTCTAGGAGAGCCTCGGCCTTCCTTTCGTACCGGCCAAACCGGTCCCATTGCGGGTGGTGTAGGTTAAAGTCCCCCGCTAATACTACTGGGTAGGCTGGGGCCGGCCGACTTAGGAGGGTTTGTAGGAGGGTTTTATCCTCAAGGGGGTTATAGATAGACCAGAGTTCTAGTCCACTATTCCCGAGCCCTGGGAACCATACCTTACAATGTTCCTCTGAAGTCTCATATTCCCACTGTCCTATGTCGAACTTTCGGCTGACGAATATAGCCGCTCGCCCACTTGCTTTATGAACTAGGTGGTATTTCGAGCCTCTAGGACAGTAGGTTGACTTGGTTTGTTGGTTGATCCATGGCTCCTGAATAGCCATTAGGTCGTACTGCGCTTCTTCTAGCAGGGCCTCGAGTGCCTGCTTGTTTCCTTCAGTGTTCCACAGTAGGACTCTAATTTTCATTAATTTCCATAGTTGCGTCTTCAGCTGGTTGGGCCTGTTCGGCCGGCTGGGTAGGCTGGGTAGGCTGGGTAGGTGGCGGCTGGGTGGGCTGGATAGCTCCGAATATCCCCCCTGAACCAAGGCTAATCCGGCTTTGGGAGGGGTCCCTTCCAGCCACTGAAATCAACGTTGGCCGGCCTCTGCCCAACCGTGGCCTTTTTGCCCCGACTCCCAGAAATCCATACTCCTCCTCCTGTGGTCGGGCCTTCTCGTAGGTGAATGCTGATCTTGGTGCTGTTATAGGCTCCGCAGCTGCTGTCCGAGCTGGCTCGAACACCCTTGGTCGGTATTGGTATGCCTCTCTCGCCTCCTTCTTGGCCCTGGCCCTTCCCGGGCACTCCTTGGCCCAGCCCCCGTGCCTTCCTCCGCAGCAGGGGCACTTACAGGGCACCTGACCCTGCTGGGTAGGGCAGAGGGCCTCCCCGGCCCTCCCGCCTTCCCCATGGGCCCCCGTACCACACCTCCCACACAGGGCCTCTTTCTGGCAAAACCTCTGTATGTGGCCCCATTTCCAACACTTGAAGCACTGTTCGGTTCCAGCATTGCCCAGTAGGGCTCGCAGTCGAGTAGCTGAGCGTTCCAGATTATCCCCTGGTCACAGGCCTTCCGAGCCTCCTCTTGGTCTCTAAGGGCAACTAGTGCCGTCGCCCTGGTAAACCCTGGGTTGGTTGGGACTCTGAACTTGACCTTGTCCACTGACCAAAGGCCTAGTTCTCCCCCGAACACCTCTTCCGTAGTACCCTGTAGGTCGGCCTTCCTCAGGCCCTTCACCAGCACTGCGTAAGTTCTGCCAGCCTCTTTAGCCTGCTCCCCGAAGGCTTGTTGAATCCACTGGGTATTGTTGGAGTGCCAGCTTTTGGTGTTCGAGTCGTTGAACGTTACCACTGTGTCCCCGCTAGGGAGCTTCCGGGCTGCAATAGCTCCCTGCTTGGTTGAGGCTTGGTTGATGGCCTGGATGATTTCGACTGGGGACCTTTGTGCAAGGTCGGCTGACACGTTGGCTCCCCGCACTAGTAGCTCCCGGTCGGCCCTCTGGGGGATGATTTTCGTAGGTTGAGCTTGCAAGCCTTGCCCGGGCCCTGCGGCCACTGCAGCCCACGAACGGCCCTGTGTCGCACTCCGGTTGGGTCCCACGGCAGCCTGGACCGCCTCCGTAACTACTTTCTGTAGGTGGGCTGCCGTAAGCCCTCCCAGACTTTCCTTCGAGTGGTGGTGCCCCTGTTTCTGACTTGCAAATAGGTCGCTTAGGTCCTTTGCGAGGCCCCGGGCCTCTCCTCTGTTCTCGATAGGTACTAGATTTACCAAGCCGTTCAACAGGCCTCTGAAATGCTCTGCCTTAGGTAGTCTCGGGGGGGTTAGGTAGGCGCTGTGGAGGGCCATGCAGAGGGCCCTGCGAGAGGACCTCTACCAGGGGGCCCTCTATGGGGGGCCCCTCCGACGGGGCCGATAGCGGTTGGCCTGCCCACATCAGGGCTTCGTCTTGCTAGCTTCAGGGGCTTCGTTCCGTTGGCTAGCCGGGTAACGGGGCCAAGGCTCTTAGTAGCTTGGCGGTCGAAAATTTTGGACGCGGTCGACGCGGTCGGCACCCGCGGGTACCCTCCTAACCGTAGCACTCACTGCGGCCGCGCCACTGGTCGCGCACCGTTGCAAGCGGTATTGTTAGATAGGGTTTTTCGAGGGCTTTCGAATGCTGTCGGTTTCGTCGGTTTTGGCCCACTTTTCGTGCGGCGATCTCACAGTATTCTCTGATAGTTTGTCATTTTTGCTCTATAATAGACTGCATTGCCTTTGTACTCTCGAGGAACTTGATTGCAACGTAACTATGCTAAATCATTATTATTCGTACACCGCTATGCCCTCGGGCTCGCCGGTCCAACTATCTAGCTAGTTGTACAGGAAAACCATACTGGTTTCCCAGTCGGACTAAAAGCTTGTACCGATGTTACCTTGGACCGTCACTTCAGAGTTTGTCGTACTACGGTTGATGGGAACCTACCCAGTTCTCTGCATTCCGACATCCTGACCGTCCGCCTCCACGGTGACTGCGGCCCTTGGGGTCGTAACCCCTGGGTCCCCAACACCGTCTCCTCGGTCTCCGGTCAGATCTGTATCAACCTTCCTCGCAAAGGTCAGCTTTCCTTGCCTCGAACTCCTTGCAGCCTCCTCCTGGGCTATGAAAAAACCCGGGGGTCGACCCAGGGTCTCTTCCCTCTTTCTGCTTCTTGGAAGCCATCATCGGCTCCCTCCAGGGTGGGCGCACCCTGGAATGTGACGGTCCGCATCTTCGACCCAGCACGTGTAGCACTAGGTAACCTGCAGTGCAGGCCAATACGGCTCGCAGTTGAGCATCTGGGCTTGTCAAACTACCCCCTCTTCGCAGGCTTATGTATGCTAAATCTCTTATAACTAACTATAGTTAAAAGTAAAGTGACTAGTTAACGTGAAAGTGTTAGGGGACGTATAGTGAGACGTCAAGGAAGATGTTCTGCACGATAGCTACGAAGATTCGGTGTCGACAAAGTGACGATATCTAGTGAAAGTCTCCTGTATCCAATGAGACCGATCCTCAGAGATTAAGTCTCTCTCTCTTCTCTCAGTCAGGGTCCAGGACCCTGCATATTTCCAACAGTGCTCTGACACAACAGTGCTCCACACTACACTAGTTCCTTTCCAACTCTTGTTCCCTATTCGCCGTGACAACATGTGACGAATCTCTCCTAGAGCCAACTCTGAAAGGGTTCAGTCGGATTGAAGGTAAACAAGGGTGCGGGATTCGGTGTAGCCAAAGGGTGCACAACAATGATGTCTCAACAGTAGGCTTCTGAGCTTGTAGCGAACTGTAGTTATGATTGCTAACTGGAGAACTCCCAGAGTCCTCCAGAACGAGTGACTATATACTATCTAATCCCCGAGTGACTAGTGTGTCCCGTCTGGTGGTAGAGCTGGACACACTGGACACCCTTCAACTCGTAACACTTCCTGGTTGGACACCACGAGGCGTCTTGTTGTGACGAACCTGTCTCTGGACCCGTCCTGTTAGGGTTCAGCGTCGGTTGAAGGGAATCTCTCAAGGGTGCTTAGGTTCGGTGCAGCCAAAGGGTGCACAACAAAGACTTGTCTCAACAGTAGGCTTGCGAGCTTGTAGCGAACTGTAGTTGTGATTGCTAACTGGGGAACTCCCAGAGCTCTCCAGAACGAGTAACTATATACCTATCTAATTCCTGGGTGCTCAGTGTGCTCAGTTCATGCTTGGCAACTGAGCTCACTGATCACCTTCCCATTCCCTTGATTGGTTCGTCTCAATGACTGGCTCGGGGCGTCCCGCGCGCCGGGGTCCCACTTGTTGGCATATCCGTGACAAACACTGGCTGGAATAACCACCTTCCATCCATTAATTACCATGTACATTCCACCACAATGCCGACACCCCGTACATTATGGGAACCCCATCGCGATTGGATTACACAAATGTACCAGTCCAACGAGTCACTTCGAACAATCGTTAGGACGCTGCTCGAAGACCATGGCGTCAGTGTTACGCAACGTACAATCACGCGCATCCTTCGCGCTTGGGACGTTCCAGCACACCAACAACGCGTCGAGTCCAATCCATGGCTTGAGGGGAGGATTCGATCTTTGTACTTTGCGCATGCTTTGACAGACAACGAGATCAGGCAAGCATTGATGACAGATGACCACTTTGCGGTATTTCTTTCCTTTCGTTGCCTCCTTCGTTACTCTCTTTAGTTACTGTTAATCTTGTAGTTACTAATTCCTTCGTTCCATCTAGATTACCGTTCGTAAAGTCGCAAAGATTCGACGGAGCTTACAACTTTATCGCCGCCTCAACCCCGACCGTCTTGCTGCTGCAATCGCTGAGATACGAGAGTTCTTCGAACAAGAGCGGGTTACAGCCAATGTAGTACGACACATGGGATACCGGATGCTTTGGGTGCATATGCGACAGAAGTTCTACAACATTCCACGGGACCCTCTCCGTATCGTCTACGCTGAGTTCCATGCTGAGGCAATTGCGTACCGCCTCTCTCGCGTTGCCCGAAAACGATCAGGTTGGACGGTACCTGGGCCGAATTACATCTGGTCTGTTGACGGGTACTGCAAGCTGGAGCACTACGGGTTCGAAATCTACGCTGCGATCGATGCGTACTCTCGATACATCACCTGGTTTTACGTCGGGTCGTCTGCTCGGACTGCCCGGAATGTCTTCGCACAGTTCGTTATGGTCATTGCTAAGTACGGGTATATGCCCCTTGCACTCCGGGCTGACCATGGAGTTGAAACGACTCTGATGGCTGGTGCGCAATATTTCCTGTCCTATCACGCACATCGTCTTCGTCAGCGTCAAAACCGCCGCGATATTGTACTCTTCTTAGAGTTGACCTGTGGACGCTCGCTTGCGCTTCATCGTTCTTGTCTCGGTTTGGAACGGGACTTCACTAGTGATCACCCTGATAGTACTCTTGTCGTCGTCATCAACAGACCTATCTTCAAGCTCGTACTCCTCCAATTCCTCCTTCGTAAAGCCTGCAAGACCAGTGACGTCAGGCCGGTACAATGTGCTGAAGTCAGGTTTTACATCAACCCCTTCGTACTTGACACCCGGCTCCCGCTTGACACCCGGCTCCCGCTTGACACCCTGCTCCCGCTTGACACCCGGCTCCCGCTTGACACCCAGCTCCCGCTTGACACCCAGCTCCCGCTTGACACCCAGCTCCCGCTTGACACCACCGCCATCTTGCATTACAGCCTCTGTCTTCGGCCTGACAACCTTCTTCTCTTGCTTGACAACGGCCTTTGTAGGGTTGTCTTGGTCTGTGTCTTCGTCGTCCTTAGAGGGTACTGCCCTGCCACGACGCCGGGTTGAGATGTCGTCTCCGCCTTGGTATGCGCGGAAAAAGACCAGGGAAAACGCATCCTTGTCCTTCGCTGTGCGTGGAAAAACGAAATCGACGATTTGTTGTGTTGTGTACGGCCCGGACGGGAGGTTTGCAAGCTGTGTAACAAATGGTGACGTGCCGCTTGCGTTGATCGAGTGTACAAGTGTCCATTCCTTCGCTAGGAGATCGGGTGCCTGGGTACAGCGGTGAAGAACGTCCTTCGTAAATGCCGAAAGAGTGTCAAAAGCTTGGTCTGTTGCAATAGGTACTGGCTGGAAACGGTTCAACGCCGTGATCGTTGTATAGCGTCGAAGCTCTAGATCTTCTGCGATGATTGACGTGTACTGGCCGATGTACAGGTTTACCGAGAGTGAAACGGTCAATGAAGGCATTTCCTCGGCTACTCGTTTCGTTTTCTTGATGTTACAGAGAGTTCGAAGTCCGACTTCAGTCGCCTCCATAAAAGAGATCGGCGACTTTCCTCGTCCTGGAGAACGGGCACCTGGGGTTGTCATGCCTGATCGTTGTACACCTGCGAATGGCCTTTTACTACGCCGTTCTGGCGACGTAGTTAAGTCAATGACTTGGTGTAGCTGTGGTAGGGCAGGTGGATGGCGAATAGTCGCAGCAAGACGAAGCTCGTAGTCACATAACGGGCAAGCTTTCCGATGGGGGTGCTGTGCCTTGTACTTGGTGTGGTTGACAGCGCAGTTTAGCGTATCTCCTGTAGCAGAAGCAGGTAATGGAACGGGGTGATCCATGTTGTACGACGATGCGATGTCGATGCGACGGTCGTACTCTCTTTGTCGGGCGATTACTTGTTTCGTTACATGCCTGGAGGAACGTACGAGGAACGAGTACTTCCGAAAGGTTCCTTTGCCTGGAGGAACGTACGAGGAACGAGTACTTCCGAAAGGTTCCTTTTGCCTGGAGGAACGTACGAGGAACGAGTACTTCCGAAAGGTTCCTTTGCCTGGAGGAACGTACGAGGAACGAGTACTTCCGAAAGGTTCCTTTTGCCTGGAGGAACGTACGAGGAACGAGTACTTCCGAAAGGTTCCTTTTGCCTGGAGGAACGTACGAGGAACGAGTACTTCCGAAAGGTTCCTTTTGCCTGGAGGAACGTACGAGGAACGAGTACTTCCGAAAGGTTCCTTTTGCCTGGAGGAACGTACGAGGAACGAGTACTTCCGAAAGGTTCCTTTTGCCTGGAGGAACGTACGAGGAACGAGTACTTCCGAAAGGTTCCTTTTCCGACAAAAACCATGGTGCCTGGAGGAACGTACGAGGAACGAGTACTTCCGAAAGGTTCCTTTGCCTGGAGGAACGTACGAGGAACGAGTACTTCCGAAAGGTTCCTTTGCCTGGAGGAACGTACGAGGAACGAGTACTTCCGAAAGGTTCCTTTGCCTGGAGGAACGTACGAGGAACGAGTACTTCCGAAAGGTTCCTTTTCCGAGAAAAACCATGGCCTGCTCAAGCACGGACCAATTCCCTGGAGTGACCCATAAAAAACCCATAAAAAAAGCCGTGCCATATCTCCCTGTATACTGTGAAGTTTTACTGTGATTATCGTAACGATCGTGGAACGAGCCATCTTGTTTTGCGTGGAGGAACTTGCCTCTGACGATGAGCGTCTCGAAGTTGGGCTTGGCAGTGGTGGTGCACGGACGGTCTGTTGGGGTCTGTCGGCTGTGGGGTTGGCCCCGCTTTATAAGAGCCAATGAGATGGCGCAGCCCTAGGCAGCTTCAGCGACGACCACGAAAAGATGCAGATTGCAGGCAACACGGCAACAAGGTGAGAAGCAAAATATTCATTGAAGCAGCTTATTCCGCTGGAAAAGAGCTCCAAAACAGAGCAACGGTGGAGAGCTGTGCTACGATCTGGGCTCGGAAACCCCAGGGTCTCGCCAGAGCGCCGCGCCCTCTACGTCATCGGTTTCAGTCCCCTGGCCAGATTCAGGCATGGCAGCCCATTCTTGAAACCACGGCTCAGACCTGTGGTCTTGCTCGAACCGCCGTCTGGTCTCCTCACCCCGTCGTTCCAGCTTGAGGATGGCGTCCCTCATGTCTTTATCAAGCACGTTCTTGGGCTCGATGAAGTCACTGCGCGCTGGCTTCCGAAACAGATGCAGCCCGTCCCAGCTTTGCGCCCTCGACAGCTGCACGTACAGGCTCATGAAGCTGGGCCGCGTCGCCGTGCCACTCGAGTGGACGCCTTTAAGGTTGACGAGCACGTTGGAGAACTGCTTGCCCTGGCTCTTCTGATCTGTCATGGCGAAGGCCGGTGTGCAGAGAGGCCCCGTTCGGTGGGTGACCCACCGAAAACCCGGCTTGCCCCTCCATCTGCCTTCTTTGCCCCGCATTTGGCTCGGGATGGCGACCGTCTTGCTCTTGATTAAAATGGTGCCATTGGGGAGCCCGGGGATGGCGAGGCCCGCGCTGTCGTCTGACTGAAGGAGGACGGCCACCGGCGGTCCAAGATGAAGAGTCACATCGCTGGCGAGCGCGATGGTGCCGGCGGCGAGGTCGGGAAAGATGTCGACGGCCTTGAAAGGCGCCCGTTGACGACCTTCAGCCCGACAAACTGGTTGCGAGTCACCACCACCGGCATGCCTTGCGCGTAGAAGAAGAGGCCGGGGGTCGGCAGCTGCGAGTCGTCTCCGTAGCGGAGCACGTGGCATAGGTCCCCGCACTCAATCGCTTCCCCGACTCAGTATCGTGCTTGGCCGCAAAGACTGAGATGTGCTTGCCGTGGGCACGAGCCCACTGGACGACGGCCGCCATGTTCAGGTCCCACCGGTCTTGGTTCAGAGGCGTGATGGCTCTCAGGCCATCTACGAAGGAGTACTTGCACGACGGTGTATAGAGGCGTTGGCAGCCGCTGGAAGTCCAGCTCTGTCTGCTCCCCACTGCGCAGGCGCCGGAGGAAGCCCCGCAGCCTTGGACAGCCGGCTGCGCGGACCTGTTCGCGGAGGATGACGACGTTCGCGAACTGGAGGAACAGCTTATGCGCTGCTAGGTGCTTTGCCGAGCTGTCCGGTCTCTGTCCACCGGGGTCCTTAGGCGTTGGCAAGAGGAGGCTGGTCTGCAGGACGGGGTCGAACTGGAAGAAATCACCAAAGAACATGACCATCGGGATCCCGCCGAACGGTCGATGCTGGTCGTCTCTGTACTGCTTCAGGCGGCTGTCCACCGCCGCGAGCGTGAGACCGCCCACCTGGCTGATCTCGTCGATAACCAGCATGATCATGTTTTTCCACCGCAGCTTCTCTTCTTCCGAGATGTTCTTGGCTGTCGCGGCCCTGCCCTCAAACGCAATATTTGCCGCCGAGTGCAGCGTCACTCCGCCGATAAGCGCGGCCGCATTACCGCTGGCGCCCGTCAGGAGCAGCGTGTGGAGACCGTCCTTCAGCCGGAACATGTCCTTGATGGCGTGTATGACGCGAGATTTGCCGGTGCCGCCCTCGCCGCCGATGTATTGGAAATGCTGCCGACCCCCTTCTTCCTGCAGCCGTGTGCCGCGCTCGTCAAGAAACGCCGCTGGTAGTAAGACTGCCATCGACTGGAGCTTGTTCAGGGTCCAGTGCCTTGTGAGCCCCAGCGCCACATCGACGTATGTTGCATAACGTCCGAGCTCGAGCCGCATCTGTCCACCCGGGCCGACCCCTTCTGGAGATCTTTCGCATCCGTGAACGGGCAACCGTGGGCTCCCGTGTGGCTCGCCAGCATGCGCAGAAGACGGATTCGTTTGCCTGCCCTGGATCTTCGCCGTGACGCTGCTGTCCTCTTTCTTCTGGACCTTCAATACCGCGTCGATCTCCTCGCGGCTGGGCAATCCCATGCCGCGGAAAGGCGAGTCTTGGAGGTCCTGTAGCATGGTATAGAAATGGCGACCACGCTGGGCAGCATGTTTCGTCCTGGCTTGGGTCAACTGCCCTCGCCTCTTCGTCCAAGCGCCTCAGCGCCGAAGTCGCTGTCATATCTTTGATCTCGCTACCTCGAACCGCTGAAAGGACATCCAAGAAGGCTTCGTAGTGGGCCTGTGGATCGATGCCCCCACCATCCAGTCCGACGCCGTCATCGTCCCCCTCCCGGTCCTCAAAGTCAAACCCGTCGACGACGTCTTCGTTTTCCTGTTCTAGCCCTTGCATCTTTCGGTCAGCACGGGCATCGTCCGCCGAGACGCGTAGCAGAGCGATATTCTGGACGTGTGAGCGGATTCGGGCGCCCAGCTGCCCCTCGAGCGATTGCCAAAGTCCTGGTATATCGTCCGCTGGCTCAGCCTGAAACCTTTCCCATGGAACGAAGAGGGCGAGGTGCAGGACTGCGTTTCTGTATGTGACTTGTAAGCCCTTTTCTTTTACGCCAAGAGGACCCTGCTACCTACCTCCTTACAAATTTCTCGTCCTGCTCTTCGAACTCGTCTGTGAGGCGGCCATGAAAAACGGGTACTGCTGTCTCCTTGGGAGTTCGGAGGCATTGAATCCATCCTTTGCAGACTGTTTCCGATGGTGGAAAAGGAACCGAGGTCGGGTCTCGCCGGTGACAATGCTCCTTTTTCAGGACCACAAAGGACACGTAGTCATAGAAACAGAGGTGCTCGAGGATCGGCCCGCGGTGCTTGTACGCTTCCAAATAAGAGAGCTTGAAGCCGCTTTCTCCGAAGTAGACATTGTTTGGGTACGGCTCTTCACCAAGGTTCGCCAATGCTTCTCGCAGACCCGGCCACTGTCTAGCACAGGCCCAGTACAAGGAATTCAGATGTATCCAGCTCCAAGCAGTGACGTTCGTGAAGTCGGTCTCGAAGCCGAGCAGATAGCCAAGCACTTCGGGATGTGAGAGCTCTCTGCTCGTGTGGATTCGATTTGCGACTCGTAGGAGGAACGATTTGGTGGCTTCTCCCATCGCCGACGGCGCAGCCGAGCCGTCTGGCTCTCCTTGCTGCTGTAGGCCAACTCCAGCAGCTCCTCTGCATGAGCGAGTCGCATCCACATCGGAGCGTTGAGCTTCGAGGCGTAGTTGCAAATGTAATGGACGAGCGCCAGCCCCTTCTTCCGCGTAATGACTGGTGATATGTCAGTATTATGCCGAAGACCTACGGCCATGCTCTGGTTGTACTGATTGACCATCTGATGATCCCGTTTCACCTCGAGCAGGCCGTCTTCCGTAAAACTAGTCTCCGGCACGAGTTTCCACGGAGCCCGGAACCGACATAGCTGCGCTTTGCATTTCTCCGCACCCGACTTGAGAACTTCCTTGATCGAGTACTTCACACACGTAGCGGTATGGTGATGGACTTGGCAGCGAGACGCGACGAAGTTGGCTTCACGCTCAAACCTCCCCGATAGCCACTCCGCGTCGTGAATCAACTCGGGCTCTACCACGGTGGTCTTTTTGCCACTCTCCGTTGCCTCTTTCGCCAGGGCCTCGTCCAGGGTCGCGGTGAATACGTCATCCACGAAGCTCTTCACCTTGGACCGGTATACCCCTTCGTCGGGGTTGGCCATATCGCGGACGAGATTTGCCAGATCCAGGTTCCCGTCCAGCCACAGCAGGCCGTGCAGGTGGAGGGCCCCGCGGTCGTTGGTCTCTATGGTGGCGTAATAATGACTCACGTTCCCATAGATGGATGGCCGTCCGACGCGAACGTAGTGCTCAAAAAATAGGGAGATCTCACGGAAGAAGAAAAGAGTCGAGCTCAGAGGATCGTGGACCGAGAGGGTCGTCGCCTGCAGCGTCGTGGACAGTGCGCTGAGAAAGGCTCTGGCGGCCTCGCCATCCCGTCCCCTGTGCGCTGCGAGCTTCAGCTTTACCGGATTGTTGATGTCGTTTGGGTTGAGCGTAAACCAGATAGCCGTGAGGCCGAACGCCACGATCATGGACCAGATCTTCTTCCGCATCGACAGGCGGCTCTCGTTTGATAATGGATGTCGGCTACCGTATAGAGAAAGCTCCTTCATAAGTGCAAGGACGTCTCCGTCCGTCGTCTTTCCCGTCTCGGACATCTCCTTTTGCGCCTCCCTCAACCGCTGGGGTGTCAACCTTCGATGGATTCCCTCGATGCGTCGGAAAGCCGACCGCTTCAAGCGCCCCTGGCCGATTCGTCGATTCCGGGACTTTACAAGAATGTTGAAGATGAGAAACCCAAACATAGGGTGCTGGCCAAAATGCCCACCGTGTCTCTGCAGAACAACCTTGGCCCACGATTCTAGCGTCATATCTCGCAATAGCGGATTTGCTGAGCCTCCCTCTTCGTTGCGGTCCGCCACCCGTGGTCCGCCACGCCCGTATGGAAAGCAACAAGGGAATGTCTTGGGGAAATAGTCGGGAGAGAACGCGTCGGCGAACTCACTACCCCGCGATACCCGGATGAACGGCCGTTCCGAGGATCCATAGACCTGCATAGACGGTGCGTCGCCGGCACCGGCCTCATAGCGGTCGTCAGACTCGCGCTCTGCTTGTAGCGCCAGACTGATAAAGTCTAGCTTGTCCTGCTCTTCGAAGGCGGCCTGGTCATCGATCGGAAACATGGCCGAAGACCGTAGCTCAAACACCGGCTCCTCCGTTTCTTCAGCCGTCGCCTCCTCCAAGCTGGCGGTGGATGCGCTACGCGTGGGCTCGGTCGGAATAGGACTGTGCTTGGATCTATCTGCTAATTCCGTCGCAATATCCTCAACCGTCGATGGCTCGACCGGGAGATCCTGTCCTCGATCGGTCGGCGGCACGATCTGTGCTGTCCGGATGGCTTCCTCTGCAGTCTCTTGCTCTCTCACCATTCGTTGGTACGCCAGAGACGGCACCTGGCTACCATTCTCAAAGGACCAACTGTCCATCTCCTCCTCGTTGATTACAATGTCCGCATAAAGAGGGTTATTTGCCCGCAGCCAATGCAGCGCTGTGAGAAGGGCGCCGGGTCGGACACTCAACAGTTTGCTCACGTCCACCGGCTTCGGCCGCTCTAAGCCGGTCCAGATCACATGCACCTGGTCCAACGACGAGATAAGTGGATGCGGCAATATAGTCGCAACCAAAGACTCTACATCGTTGGGGAAGACCGAGATATGGCCCACAATGTGCTTCCGATATGTCGGACCGGTCTGCTGTCCGCGCTGGACGTTAAACTTGGTGATGAACCCGTAGGCCGTATTGAGGGAGATGAGCTTCTCCTCTAATGGGGTGAGATCTCGGAGCTCCTTTGGGTATCGGTGCTCACAGCCGATATCCATCGTACTACCCATGCAGACGCCCGGAACCCGGTGTCGATCGAAGGCGGCTTGACAGGCGAAGCAGATCGGCACAACATCGTCGCCATCTCGCTCCGGAAAGCATATCTGGCATGCTAGGAGATTCGTCATTGCTGGTTGAATGTCCGCGGGAATCGCTCTTTTCCAGTGGACATGGCCAAGATCTCTTGGCTTCTTCTTTATATAGCAAACCGAGCACGTTGCTATCTCCATGGTGCTCTCGTCGTGGAACGCCTTTAGGAAGGCTTGGACCGTGTCGACTTTACGTTCCCTCGGAATAGGGTTGCACCAGTCACGGCGAACCGAGGCCGCTTGTTTTTCTTGGAAGGATCTCTCCCTCTCCTGGACCAGTCGATCTAGTGCCTCTCTTTGCTGCGCAATCATCTCCACGGACGACCGGTCAAGATGGGTTGGCTGTCCGCCCGCTGGGTCCGGGGAAGGCTCTTCTTGCCTCGGCCGACGCCGTCTCCTGATTATTTATTGTTAGTCACCCAACGGCACAGGCAGACCTGAAGTTTAGGAAGATACTATTACGTACTGCGGAGATGACGAATCGGCTTCCTGGCTCGCCCTTCGAGCTCGTTGACGGCCCCGGCTCGCATGCTCTGCTAGCTCTTCTCGACGTCGCGCCACCTCCTCTCGCTTCTTCCGCTCTCTCTCCAGCCATTGTCGTATCTCTTCGGCTTGCGGATGACGTTGTCGTTCCTCTTCCAGCCGTCGTCTCCTCTCCTCTTCCCGCCGATGCCGGCCTTCTTCCTGCCGCAGGCACCTCTCTTCGTGCTGGCGGCGGCGGTCTTCCTCTTTCATCCATCTTATCGTCTCTCGCTGCTGCTGTGTAACCTCCCGCTCGCGTCGCATTTGTTCTGCCAACAGCCCCTCTGCTATTTCCTCCCGTTGCCTCCTGGACTCCCACTCCTGTCGCCTTTGTTCTGCCAACAGCCCCTCTGCTATTTCCTCCCGTTGCCTCCTGGACTCCCACTCCTGCCGCCTTTGTTCTGCCAACTGCCCCTCTGCTATTTCCTCCCGTTGCCTCGTGGCCTCCTGCTCCTGCCGCCTTTGTTCTGCCAACCGCAATCGCAAGGCTTCCCGCATGGCGCGGCTCTCGTCATCTGGTGGCCGTGTCAACGTCCACTGGTGCTGACTGCGGCGCTCTTCTTGCGGCTGGAATGGCACAAAACGAAGGTCTGTGTAGGTCTGGTGCACCTGGTTTCCGCTCCTCCTCGCCATCACCGGACCGAATACAATACGTTCATGGCCTGAATTTCCCGCGTCTATCCACTCCCTCTGGGACTGTGTCTGCAACGGGGTGGGCGGCAAAAGACGCCCGTCATTCGATTCAGACATGTCGAAGTAGCAACAACAAGCTTGGTGATAAGGTAACTGTATTGCTCTAGAAATATAGACCCGTCGCTCGCGGCTCAACACTCGGTTCACCGCTCTACACACTGCATAACACCGCTCTTTTTGCAGCCACAGACATGGTTGGGGCCCTACCACATAACCCCCAAGACGTATGCGATAGGCCGCTCGAAAGAACCCTCTTCCCAATGCACGTCAAGCAGGATCACAGCCTCCAGATTGATTCTTGAAACAGCATCAGACTCTGTTGTTAGTGTCACATAAGCAAAGACCTACGGATCGTTGCGTCTCCGCCATCGGAACCAAACCTATCGTGTTTGTGAAGATATTCCCGAACGCACTCCGTCTGTGTCATCACCTCTCGAGCGAGAATCCTTACCAAGTCTGCCGATTCGATACCTGATATGACGATATGGCTTGCTAGGTTGCGTTTCAGAACCCAGCTTGGTGTCGCGGCGCGTTACGTGGAAGATAAGGTCAGATCGTTGCTAAAAGCAGTAGTTGACTTCCCCACGGTGAGTTCAGCATTTATTCTTCAAGGAACAGCATTCAACATTCTTTGTCCCTCAGCCTTTCTCCTAGAACTCAATTCTTTATTGGTAGAAGCTGGAACGCTACTAACGCCGCCATGGCTTCTTCCGTCTCTGCCGTCTACCCGATCCCCCCACGGCCAAACAAGCGCGACCAAGGGACAATCGGTTCGGATCTCATCGTCACTTACCACTCCGACTTGGCCCAGTGCGACATTCTCCCATCTGGCTCCCGGTACACGAGTGCAGGAAACTTCAAGGCCGGAACTTTCCTATCATTCATCCAACCCGCTTTTATCCAGGAGCTGTACCCGCGCCTCCTGAGTACTAGAGACGAAGAAAGCTCGGGGCTTCCGTTGATACTCTCCATGTTCAACACCGAAGCGAGAATAGCAACGCTGGAAGAGGACTGGGAAGGGAAGTGGTTCAGTATCGTCGCCCGACTTTTCCCAAACAAGCTCACCTTCCAAGGCGTAGGACTCAGCGGGTGGGAAACAGACGAATCACAGTCTGTACAGGTGGCACTGGCACTGCCGCGCGATGACGGCTTGACTCCGTACGCCCTATTATTTTGCACTGAAGCAGAACCTAGACTAGCTGCTAACACTTCCAAGTGTCATCCCCCGCCAGCTCGGTGGTCCTGACGAGACAGCTCCCTGGCCAACCACTTCAGCACATGTATCTTTCGCCGGCCCTGTCGACCTAGATACCTTCCACATTAAGGACGGAGTCTGGCCAGAGCCGCGGATCAAGACTTCGGTGTTCGTCAAACTCGGGTCTTACTTGCAACCAGAGAACGACCGCCCGCCTCGGAAGGGTATACACATATGCCACGTCCTTGTTCTCTTCCCCGTCGAGCAGCAACCCTGGAAGTCACTGGCCGGATGGATGCGGACCGCCGCAAACCCCTTTCCTAAAGGCTCGTGGATCGCATGCAGTGGCCGACTCCTGGGGGTCCTAGACCGCGACCTAATCCGAGGGCCTCAGCCAGTCGATTCCAGCGTTCGAATCCTGGTAATCCTTCCCGACAACTGGGAATTCATTCGGCAGAATTCCTTGTCTACCAACAATACACCCACGTCAAAATCATCGAACCTTGTCGACAAGTCACCTACGACACCACGCCCAGCTGGCCCCGGAGGAGTCGCAAGCAGAAACCCATTCTCGTCACCAAACCGTGCCTCAAAGACCGCCGCAGCACGCGAAACGACCGAACTAGCAGCCAGCCCTGGAGCACCGGTGGATTCAATCACGGCCGACCCTGCCCCGGTGTTCACAGTTCCATCTTCAGGTATGTATCGCCGCCTTCCAGACCCACGGCTCACCTAACTGTTGATCTAGATGGCGATGGCTCGAACGATGGTTCGGACACAGAGGAATTGTTGGACGCTCAACTCGCTTCGAGTAGCAGTACCTCAACAAAGAAGAGGAAGGAAGCAAGCTCTCCCGAACCGGTCAGAAGCAAGAGATCCACAGCAGGAAGGAAGAAGGCGCGGCTGTATGACTAAACCCGACCTTGATTTGATCAAATAGACAATTGCCCTTGCCCTAATATCAATCGCACGAAGGAATTCTGATACCGCTATGGGGGCTACCTGCACCAGCATGTTCCTCCAGGCTTCCTTTGGCGTGCCGCGCAGCGGCACGGTCCCTCTTGTAACTGTGAGGACCATTAGCTTTTCCAGATACCTTGATTACCTTCTTATCTCGGCCACGCCCATTCTCGATTTGGTCAAGTCTACTCTTGACAGCGAATAAAAATGTTTGAAGATCGGGAACCTTGACCGTCAGCCAGTGCCGGTCGCACTTCGCAGCTGCTTCAAATGGCTAAAGTGGGTCTCTTAACCTGCACGAAATTCAGACTTTCTATTGCGTCAACGGGCTTTTGTTTTGTTTTGTTTTGTGATCTGCGCCAACGCTGAAAATAATTCCCAGCACATCCTCATCCATCCCATCCCCGTTGTCCGCTTATCGAGACGGATTGAGCTCTAACGGGGAATCCAGTTCCTTCAACCCGACAGAGATGGTCCCCTCCAAAAGTGTCAACGCTTGCGGGCCCGGCGCTGGCGCCACGCGGACCAACCCGGACTCTGACATCGAAGCGGCAGCCGCCTCACTATTATCTACCCCATCAACACACCTTAAAACCGGCCCTACCCTAAACTACACTACCATCAACCCGACTTCTCATCACGCGTGCCCCCACCTCAATGATGCGCAAGCCGAACACGATGACATCGCCCCCACTACCGTCGAGGCAACGCACCTCCGCCGCGGCCTTGCCCAGCGTCACCTTTCCATGCTCGGCATCGCCGGCTCCATTGGCACGGGCCTATTCCTCGGCCTTGGCGGCGCTGTGCAGCGCGGCGGCCCGCTCGGCGCGCTGCTTGGCTATGCCGTTGTCGGCTTCGTCGTCTGTGCCGTCCAATTCGCCCTGGGCGAGGTCGCCGCCCTGATGCCTGTCACGGGCTCATTTGTGCGCCACGCCGAGGCCCTGGTTGACCCCGCGTGGGGATTCGCGATTGGTTGGAATTTGGTGTACGGGAACCTGCTGAGCATCCCGAGCGAGGCGACAGCCGTGGTCGTGTTGGTGCGGTTCTGGTGGGAGGAGGTGAGCGCGGCATGGATCATCGTGGTGTTCATGGTGTTGACAATCGGGGTGGGGTTGGCGTTTGTGAGGGTGTTCGGGGAGGTGGAGTTTGTGTTTGCTCTGCTCAAGATTTTGCTGGTGGTGTTCTTGATCGTGCTGGGGCTGGTTATTAATCTTGGGGGCATTCCTGGAACCGAGCGGATCGGATTCAGATATTGGCGAGATCCAGGCCCGTTTGTTGAACACATTGCCACTGGTGATTGGGGGAGGTTTCTGGGATTCTGGGCTGTCATGACCGGCGCCGTGTTTTCGTTCGCTGGAGTCGAATCGCTGGCTATGGCGGCTGCCGAGACACAAAACCCGCGCGAGGCCATCCCACGCGCCTGCAAACGTGTCTTTGCGCGCATCATCATCTTCTACATGTTGGCTGTTCTCGTGGTTGGCATGCTCGTCCCGAGCAACGACAAGCGTCTGGACGGTTCCGGCAGCAGTGTCGCCCAAAGCCCGTTCGTCATTGCTGCCTCGCAGGCGGGCATATCTGCCATCCCCTCTGTTGTCAACGCCGTCGTAATTACCTCGGCCTGGTCGGCATCAAACCAAGCACTACTCGCAGGCACTCGAGTGCTGTATGGGTTGGCAGTTAAAGGACAGGCGCCCAGCATCTTTCTGAGAACGACGCCGTGGGGCGCACCCCACATGTGCGTACTGCTGTTCGCGGCCTTCATGTTTCTCAGCTTCATGAGCTTATCCGAGGCCGCCATTACCGTTTTTTGGTGGTTGGTCTCGCTAACAGCTGCGGGAGTCCTGGTTTCATGGTCGTCGATCCTGCTCAATCACATCCGCTTGATGCAGGCTTTGAAGACACAAGGCATCGATGCGAATAGGCTGCCCTGGCATAACTGGTGGACAAGCAAGTTTTCTGTGCTTTATCCAGTAGGGCTACTAGCTAACTTACTGCAGAATATTCCTCGCCGGCCGGACTATTCATGTGCATCCTCATTCTTCTAACCGGCGGATTCACCGTTTTCACCACAGGCAACTGGGACCCTGCCCAGTTTGTCTCGTCGTACTTGTAAGTCCTGCCTTCACGGTACTCTCGTTTGGCGGTGTATCGTTTCTAACGCCACCGACGCAGGGATATTCCCATTGTGCTTACAGCCTATGTGTTTTGGAAACTTTTCCGGAAAACGAAGATTGTTTCTCTAGACGAGATACCGCTTGAAGATGCGCTTGCGCGAGCAGACGAGTACTACCCAGAGCAAATCCCAGACAAGGAGAGGGGTTGGGTAAAAGCTATAAGCTGGATATGGGATTGAGGACAAGGACATTGGAACCCTTATGTTCAAGGACATGTGAATGAGGGGAGCTGGTGCTCAGATACATGTAGTGATTCACGACACACGTTGAACTTGATCTGACTGTAAATCACTTCCGAGGCTGTGCTGAAAATGGCACCGTACTATACAATATTGCAGTGCCCTTTGCTAAACGTTCAGGGGTTCATGCTTGAGCATGGGTACCTAGCCAAAGCGTTTTATAGACCGTTTCCAAGAATGGGCTCGATATCTTGAACAACACTGCCAGGCACGTCCACGGTAACTCAAGCAGAAAGTTACCACACCGTCTATTGTTTATCATTAGGAATGCCTCCCACACAATACATACACCTACCACTCGTGTTATAGAATCTCTCCACCGTGCTAACCGGGCTCGTGAGAGTATTAGACTGCAATCCTCCTTGTTACCGTCATTTCTCAAGATATAAGGGTCATAATGCTGGACTTTGTCTTCTTGCTCAAAGACGTCATACGCTGACTTCAGGGGTAGATGTGGGACAGGCCAGGTGCTTGGTCGCAGTCTTAAGCACGCCATCTCGCGTCTTATACACGCGACACGAACCACGGTCTTTGCGTTTCACAATATCTCCCGAATACTCCGGTCCTGCGTTCCTTACGCCTGATCTGACAAATCATCCCGTTTTTTGATTATGGAACAGCTCTCGTCAAAGCCCCGAAACTACGAGGTATAGTTAGTAATAGTTGTGGTTTCCGCTACTCTGTCTGGCCCTCCTACTATCATTAGTCTAGGGACTGTAAACAACGGCAAATCCTCAATTGTACCGTTCTTTTTTGTTCTTCAAACCATTCGCTCCGATCTGGGCAGTCCACTTCAATAGCAACTATGGATTCCACCGAGCCGGATGTGGAAACTCCCCTGCTCGGCAACACATCAAGTTCAAGAGAAACGTCAGGCCCTCACTATAACGCTGATTCCACCCCAAAAAGGCCACTCCATCCTCGAGCCGACATACATCGATCGCCCGAGGACGACGTTGTGCCGGAGACGGCGGTTCTTGGCCGTAATTTGGGATGGAGCAGCGCATACATCTTGATCATCTCTCGGGTGATCGGAAGCGGTATCTTCGCAACCCCTGGCGCCATTGTCAGTTCTGTCGGAAGTATTGGCCTGAGTTTGCTTCTCTGGGTTGCTGGCGCCATTATCAGCTGGTTCGGGTTGATGGTTGCGCTGGAATACGGCTGCATGCTTCCACGCTCTGGGGGCCAGAAGGTCTACCTCGAATTCACCTATCGCCGACCACGCTTTCTTGCATCCACTCTCGTTGCTGTGCACGCCATCGTCCTCGGATTCACCGCCAGCAACTGCATCGTGTTTGGCGAATACCTCCTATTCGCCCTGGCCAAAGCGCCAGCTGAACACCCAGTGCAAGTCAGGGTTCTGGCTCTCGGCCTCATGACCGGCGTCACTGCCCTCCATGCATGCTCCATGCGAACAGGCGTTGTGGTACAAAATGCGTTGGGCTGGGTCAAGATCGGCTTGGTCATTTTTATGACGGTCTGCGCAGGCGCCGTTGTCATAACACGATACACGGCGAGCGAACCAGCCCTGATCAGCCGCGAGATTCATGCTCACGCCTTTCCCTCAACTTGGGATGGTCTATGGGAAGGCTCCGTCTGGAACTGGGGCGTCATCAGCACAGCGCTATTCAAGGTATTTTACAGCTACGCCGGTCTGCAGAATGTCAACAATGTCTTGAACGAGGTGCGCGATCCCGTGAGAACGCTTCGGTCTGCGGCTCCGACGGCGTTGATCACAATCTGTCTACTTTACCTACTCATCAACGTGGCCTACTTCCTAGTCATTCCGCTAGACGAGATCAAGGAAAGTGGAGAGTTGGTCGGGGCATTATTTTTCGAGAGGGTATTCGGTGAAACCTTAGGACTTCTACTTCCCCTAGCCATCGCTGTCTCGGCAGCAGGCAACGTTATGGTCGTTACATTCGCTTTGGTATGCCTACCCGTGACACACACCTAATTTCCAATGAGCAAAGCTGACACCGAGCTCGATATAGGCACGCCTAAACCAGGAAATCGCACGTCAAGGTCTACTCCCTTTTGGCGAGCTCTTATCATCCACGCGCCCCTTTGGGTCACCGCTCGGTGGTCTAGTCTTACACTACATCCCTTCTGTTGTTGTTATATGCATCCCCTATAAACAGATATACTCATTCATTCTCGAAGTGGAGGGTTACCCGGGGCAGTTCTTCTCCCTCTTTGTTTCACTAGGATTAGTCCGGCTACGCTGGACCCGCCCAGATCTCAAACGTCCGTACCGAGCATTTTTGCCGGCTGCTTGTTTTAACATCTTCTTATCCACGGCTCTGCTGTGTGCTCCGTTTATTCCGTACAACGGGGAAGACTGGAGTTCCCATATATCCAGAGTTAGCTATGCGTTGGTCGGCATGTCCGTGTGAGTACCTCTCCTCCCGCTTACCCACTGACATATCAAGAAGTTGTCTAACTAGAACAATAGTCTTGTGTTTGGAGTTGTCTACTGGGCATCATTGACAATACTGTTACCCTGGCTACTAAGCTACCGGCTTGAGGAAGTAACCAGTGTCCTTCAAGATGGAACAACCGTCACCAAGTTGGCTCGTACCGCGTTAGAATAGACAGATCAGGTGTAGACCCGGCCTGAAAATGGAAGAGAGTAATTGACTTTACACCACCGCCATAAATGCATTCCAGCTCCCGAGTCTACTCGCTTCCCATCGTCAGAGTAACTCAGGACGCAAATACACTTCGGGTCCAGGCAGAGATATCTTACCCGTCTGGTTCGCCGACACCATGATTGGTCTCGCGTATGCTGCTTCTTCCAGCCCTCTTCTATTTATAGTCGCAGACAGGAACCTCTCCCACACCGGAACAAGCTGAGCATCCTAAGCCTCATTCCTCTCGGCTTTCTCCATTGGTGCGGCTGGACGGTAACAAACATCCGGGTGAATTCTGCAGCAACACGTCAACAGCAAACCTGGTAAACACATGGTGGGCGCCTCGTCAAAAATCAATTCAGCCTATCCTATCGCTTATCCCAATTCCCACACCAGTACCGTAGCTTCATTCCCGGGGTTTCATCGCAGCTGTCAGCGTGTCACTTAACAATGGTCGCACAGATTGTATTTCTTTTGGGACCAGCAACACTGATAAGGCCCGGAACGAAGGGGTCTCCTTAAATCGCGGCTCCCCTCGCAGAACAACCTAATGACAACGAGTTCTCTTCTCCAACAGCCATTACTAACCGCCTAACTACTAGCAATGCTGCTTGTTTCAGTCATTCTCTCCATTGCGGGTGCCGCCGTCGTTACGGCCTTCCCAGCAAAGCATGCCGGTAACCCCAAATGTACTGCGCCGCAGCAGAGACGCTCTTGGTAAGTCTGACCTTCGCATCCTGGTGCCTAACACTGCAATTCAATAATACTAATGCTGTTCCCTATAGGCACGACATAAGTGACGCCGACAAGAAGGCTTACCTGGCCGCCAACCGCTGTCTTCTAACCTCCCCCCAGAAGCTCGACCGCCTTCCTGGTGCCAAGACCAGATGGGATGAGCTGGTCTCTCTTCACCAGATTCACGCCTTGCAAATCCATACCACGGGCCAGTTCCTACCGTATCACAGATACTATTTGAAAACTTTGGAGTTCCTATTGCAGGAGTGTGGATACACAGGCGCTATTCCGTAACCAGCCCCATTTTGTCCCGAAATATCAGAGAGTTACTTACATGTGAAATAGCTACTGGGACGAGACTCGTGACGCCGGAAAGTTCTCTGCGAGTACTATTTTCGATCCCGTTACCGGGTTCGGGGGAGGTGGCACGGCGGCGAACCCCTGTGTCCCCAACGGCCCCTTTGCAAATCTCACTGTAAACATCGGACCGGGATTTGGGTCGGAGCCCCGATGCGTCAACCGTAGAATCACAGACATGTTCAGTTCTCAATGCGGAACATCGTTTGTTACTGCTGCGCTCAACCATACAACCTACGAGAGCGTTCTGGACGGCATCTACTCCGGCCCTCATCTTATGGGACACATAGCATTAGCAATGATGGTAGGCCCTGATTTCTTTTTTCATTCATGTTATTTCCAATCATTAACTATCTGTGTTGTGTTTAGGACGGTAACTCGATCACCTCATCTGGCGATCCGTTGTTCTTCATGCACCACGGCTTTGTCGACAAGATGTGGGCGACCTGGCAAGCGGAAGGCCCCAAAAAGCGGTACAAGGACATCGGTGGGCTGAACGCTCAGGACCCAGCGGTAGGCTTCTCAGAGTTTCCGGGGGGGATGGAAGAAGAGACTTCCATGTGGGGAAAGCCCACGTCCGCAATTTTGGCTGTCACGCCAGACCCAGCGAGCGGTGACAATGGTGGGAAGAATGTGACATTGAATCATGTCATGTCTTCCTTGGGCATTATTCCAAACGCTACTGTCGCGGACGTAATGGATATCAAGGGCGGTTATCTGTGCTACGAGTACGTCTGAGTGGCGCTGAAGATAGCACGGGTCACAAATGCACCAAAGACTGCTTCCATTTGCTTTCGCAATTCCATCACGTTTTTGTAACCAACTATACTGTAATATATGAACCCAAGTGATCATTCCCTCAGCGTCTAGACTAATAACCCTAAATTATTTAGCCCCATAGTAATATTGATCTTGTTAGGTAAGCCGTAAGGCATCAAATTCGGTTCAAGCTCGTCAGTCTCGGGTCGTACATTCCGTGAAGTCCATGACGGCCCTTTACGCGCAACACCAACAATACCTATTCATACCGGGGTTCGCAAATGGCGGCAACCACAAAACACCAATCCAGAGCTTCCCGCATCTCCGGTGTGCATTCTGCCTATAGCTTGCAATCTAACTCCGCCGCACCTCTCGTGCGGGTGGTGGAGGCACATACCCGATGACCTGGAAACCTCATGCCGAGTCTCTTGCCCGAGTCTCATCGCTTAGGTGCAATAACAATATTCTACCCTGAGAACGCTGGATTGGGCAACGGGTATTTGCACGAGCGAAACTAAATTCGACAACCTTAACTGAGACTCACTCCGCCGTATGACATTGGCGCGCGTGTTCGGGGCCGCGTCAACCAACACAAGGCAATGAGCGGCATCTCTATCTCGGTCTCCGATTTGTCCGAGCCAGGCGCGAACTGTAGAGCTAACACGTAGTGTCGGTAATGAAGAATATAAGACACTGCTTCAACATCAAGTAGACCACCTACCTGGCCAAGGGCTCTCCAACTCCGTACCTTTCCACTCCATAGCTTACAAACTACGGTACTAAGCAATTACAATGCTCGGGTTTGTTCTCGCAAGTCTCCTCTTAGCTGGAGCTTTGGTATCAGCTCATGGACCTGGCCACGACCAGGCCCGTGAAAGGGCTGAGCGTCGACGATTTCTCGATATCCACACCAATAGCCTCGTCCATTGTTCGAACAAGCATGTGGCCAAGGGCCTTTATCAGCGTGCGGCTCAGAGGCGCGAGTTCCGAGCCCGCTCGTTGATGGCACCGTCATCTGTTCGTGTTCTAAAAGGTAACCTCCTTGTATTATCAATCTCGGAAGGCAAGGCTGGGACAACAGTGGAAAGCTAATACCTTTCGATAGCAAGGCAAACCTCGTCGCTTGGAAAATCACATAAGTCTGACAAAGACTTCGACGCTTCGACTGATCCCAAGGAGGTGTTTGCGGGGAATAACTCTTGCGTTCTGAATCCCGAGACAACCGAGGGACCCTTTTGTGAGTCTGGCATTAGGAATAATCATCGTCCGGTCACCTGTCTCGTAGCGATAACTAACCCGCGCGGCCGCAGTCGTTCTTGGCCAAGATGTTCGAAGCGAACTCGTCGATGGGCAACAAGGAGTTCCACTACATCTTGACATTCAGCTCATCGACGTCGATACGTGCGAACCGATAGAAGGGTCATTTATTGAGATGTGGAGTAAGTCGGTCGTTACCTTACCAGCTCTAAACTCATCACATACTAACTCGACGCGAAGATGCCAACTCGACCGGAGTGTATTCTGGCGCTCTCGCCACTGTCAACGGCATTGGTATGTCCGACTTGGCCAACCTCGACCGAACCTTTCTCAGGGGTTCGCAAAAGACGGATACAGATGGTGTCGCACAGTTCCAAACGATTTTCCCAGGCCACTATGAGGGACGCGCACCGCATATTCATGTCATCAGCCACCTCAATGCTACGGCTCGGGCAAACAACACCCTCTGGGACTCCCGCGTCACGCACGTCGGTCAAGTATTCTTTGATCAGGACCTCGTCAACAGTGTCAAGCAGATTCCGCCGTATTCCACCAACCGGCAGAACCTGATGCAAAACGCCGCGGACAACATTCTGCTGCAGGAGGCTGCAACTTCTGATCCTTTTTTTCATTATGTGCTGCTGGGAGAAGATCTGCAGAAGGACGGCATATTTGCATGGTTCAGCTTCGGTGTAAATACCACCTTCACCCGCGACATTATGGCTGCAGCGATGAGGTTCAAGGAAGGCGGTGAGATGGTGACGACGAACCCGAAAATTCCAGGCTTGGATAGAATTTTTCCCGGTGGCTTTCCGACAGCGTACAACCCGGGGTTCGGAGGGCCTCCTCCAGCAGCGCCGACAGGGGCGGGCCAGTAATGCAATCTGAACATCTAGTTTCGTACCTGGGTCCAATGTTTGCCTCCCTACTCAGGGGAGCAATAGGGGCGGGGTTGTAATGAGACCGCAGCCTTGAGCAAACCACATTTAGATTCATTTTAGAATGAAGATGGTCTTCTTTTATTAAGAAGAACATAAGTCACCAGGTTCTCCCAAACACGCGACTGCAACGTTGATGATCAAAGCAATTCAATGTGGTGAGGTTGACAGCCGTTTGCGGTATGCAACGGTTGGCTTCTCTATGAGACTGGTTCCGGGATTTGGACTCCACGACGTGGCCGTTCTAGGACTTCGCCGTTTTAAGTGAGTTGTAAAATATAACAATGAAGAAGAGCCACCTAAGATGTTAGATGAGGTCATTTGGTATCACCATCGATTCGGCCCGCGAGGAAAACAAAGCAAGGTTGATGGGGTTATAGGAGTCGCCCCAGCGACCATTTTCGTCCCTCCATGTCGAAACATTCGCCAACAATTGGCTTCGATATCATTCAACCCAAAGGCCAGCATCGCATACAAAAGCAGAAACACCAACAGCCGTCATGGGTGCCGCATCGAGAATAGCCCTAGTGGCTCTGCGTGTCTGGCAGCTCATCTGCTCCATCATCGTGGTTGGAATCCTCGCTCGTTTCCTACACGTCCTCTCAGAGGCCGGCGCAACTAGGGACGGCAGGGTCATATATGGCATCATAATTGCATCCATCAGCATCGTCTTTGCAATCGTCTTCATTGCCCCTTTCTTATATTCCTTCCTACCGTTCCCGGTTGACTTCGCCCTCTTCATCATGTGGCTAGTGCTCTTCTGCTTATTGATTACGGTTAGTTTCCCGCATTAACATAAGACGATCTTAAGGCTAACCTTCCGCCTAGCGAACTGGCACCAGCACATGCAGCTCTCCCTGGTTTTGGGACTGTTGGGGGTACTATTGGGGAGGTTGGTGGAGAAACCCCTTCTTCATCAGCGGGCCAGTTGATATCGCGTACACCGGGTGCGGTCATTGGCGAACCGTTTTGGCATTCTCGTTCATGGCCATGTTTGCGTTCCTCGTCAGCGCATGTTTGGTGAGTTCACTTGGATAAAGAGTTTGACATGCCTCCCTAACCCCATCATCAATAGGGAGCTTACGTTGTGTCTCGGTGGTGGACCAAGAGGAAGGGAGGCCGCCGGGCCCCAGCCACTACGTAAGTGAAGTTGAACTAATGTACTTTGCAAGAGGATTAACATGTCATTCCTAGAACAACGGGAACCCCGCCGGCGACACAGATTGGAGGCCCCGCGCAGACTGGAGCAACGGTCGGTAACGTCCCAAGAGCAGCGCCGGCGACACCCACGGCCACAGATGGACAATCAGGCACCTATCTATAGGCGCGTATCTTTCCAAGCTGATATCGTTGACCCACCTAAGTAAAAAAAAATAAAAAAAAGAAAACTGGTTATTATTAGAGTTATGATTTGGTCGCACAGGTTTGAATCGCTGTTAGAGCAACCTCTATAGTAATAGGGTATTTAATCTAGAACGAGTAATATTGTGCTCCGTTGGGTGTTAACTTAATATGTAGCGAGTCAATCTAAGAGAGAGACGATGGATGGGTAGGTAGTTGAGGTAGCCTGCTCCCCATGTGCGAGTTTATTTCTGAACCCCGACATTGAGCCCACCTAACCAAGAAGTATACCTTATTGATGAACCGCACCGCTATGAGGATCCGATCTCGGGGTTTTTGCCTCGCCGTCCGCATGTTGCTGCTTCTTGTTTCTCTCAGAACATGAAGAAGAGCAATCGCGGCTTGTGTGCGGTCGGTTACCTAAGCTGCCGTGGACCGAGTCGATCTCCGACATTGTGGCTAAAACAATGGAAAGGTGAACGACAGACTAGACTATTATGTTGTGGATATGGGAGTCGATGCCTCCTTAATACTGAAAAGAAGGGCTCTGAACGAAGACTCGAAAATACAAAAGGTAACTAACTGGTTGAGCGAAGCCCCAACTTAAACTAACCCTTTCGTTTAGTTCCGGAACACCAGGATGACCCGTGTGAGGACGGACGAAGGCTGGTCATTCGAATATACATTGGCAGCCACTGACTTGTTAGTTATGCATTTAGGAGGCGGGTGTGGTTTATTTGCATTCGAGCACCGCGTAATGATGTCAGCGGCCAGCATTGGAGTTCGAGGTCACGGAGCCACGTGATAGAGAGCAGGACAAAAGGAGCATGCAAGCAGATGGGAGGGTGGGCCCAGCCATATGCAGCATGCCCACAGAACAATGCAGGAATGCGGGGAAGGCCGAGGGATCATTGCGAGTCAACGAAATTATGTACAAGCCTCAAGCAAGCGCGGGGGATAAAAAAGATAAGGGTGGGCCTAATTATGGACCGCGTTACGAAAACGGCACATGGCAAACCCGAGCAGGGCAAGATCGAGAGGGAAACCTGAGAAACGCATTGAGCATTTCAATCTCCATGTACGCTAGACTACCTCGGTAATAAGCAGCAAACCGTGTAAGCCAACGAAATGGCAAAGATCATTCGCGTCTTGGCCGTTGACAAATTCGTTAACGTCTCAAGTGATCGGCTGTTGTGTTGATGCTCAACGGCGGGAAGAATCGGGACAGTTGGCCAAGGATGGAGGGGTGGGGGAGGCGAAAGAACACCGCGGTCGACTCTTATCCTCAGGGGCGCGAAGATAGTAGTTATAGAAGACCAGAAAGAAATGCATCGGAGATAACGAGATAGCATTCCGCCCAAAAGAAAAAGCGATAGTTTCCTCCCTATTTCTTGAGATTTTCTCTTCCCTTCTCTCTTTTCGCTCCCCGCCGCTTTTGCAAGCAACGGTGGCCAAATGGCCCGACTCGGGAGCAGGGGGTGGGATGGGTCGCGCAGTGGGCGCTCCGGCGTTCGGGGGGCCAAGCAAGGCCCCACCATTTCATTGGCTGAATCCACAACATGGGTCGATGGTGGCTTTCGGAGCTTGTGAAATGCGAAAACCCCCCCAAAGCAAGACCTCGACCTCGACCCGACATCCGGCTTTTCAAAGTCAGCAACCCTCACACTTGCCAATTCTCCTCCCTCGACCTGTCCTACATAGTTGTTCTTGTAAATTGCCATCAGATCTACCCAGCCGCGCCCAAGACCACACGTAGGACAGCAGTCGTCGCGAGGAGATCAAAATTCTCGAACCCTCGGAGATCCACAACGCCGTGCCACCTCTTCGAGCCCGCACCCGCAACTCAACCCGACCAGACCGACCAAGACGATGTTCACCACTAAGGTTCTTCGCCAGGTAGCTGCGCATGCCGAGCGCACTCCTTCCATTAGATTTATTGGCAAGCGCACGATTCCCGGTATGTCCGATGGGTCTGCTGGAGGGGCAACGCAACCCCTCCGCTTGACAACGTGAAGCTAACGTGAGCATTTCCGTAGCATCCGTCGACCACTCTCCCCAGCCCCATCCCGCATCACCGACCAACTCGCTTCCGGATTCCTTTACCAAGTCTGCCCACTCTACCTTCAGCGCCTACCGCGACCACGCTCAGCAATTCGGACCTCTCCGCAAGACCATTAAAGCCGACTCCGGCATCGGTGGCGCTGCTGGCTCCCATCTTGGCCCCGTTGCCCCTCCCAAGGGTGTCTTCTTCGACCGCAACGACCTGCCCACTCGCTTCCACCGGCAGCCCCTAACCGCGGCCGAGATTGAAGCGATTGAGACCGGCGGTGCGGCCCTCTTTGTTTAAGAAATACCTACATTTTTACAACTTACTTTTCATTGAGTGGGCCCGACAGCTCGTTGGGGACCACCTTCGCGCATTTTCCCTTAAAACCCAAGGGTTTCGCGATTCCGAGGCCGGTTCCAGCCACAGAACACACGGCACCATATATATCAGGGCAAAGGTTTTGCTATGAGGCGCAACGGATGAGAATGCAGGCACACAAGCACGTAGGCACGCCGGTCGAGAGACTGCTGCCGAGGTCTTGAAATCGGTTTCAGGACATGATACGGAAAACGATGTTTCCTTTGTTGTATGCAGGACTGGTGACGTGGGTGTCCGATGCCACGCACCATGTATGGATATACATGAGGAATGCCACGACAAGACTGGAGGCCTTGAAAAGTTGCAGGAGCGAGTTATCACGGCGGGGTTTGGTCGGGGTCTCGGCCTCTACTGCAAGAATTAGGGGTCAGTATAGATCGGGATAAGCAATTGGCAAATGGTTCTATCACTATCTTCCCTTTTCCCTAGAAGATTCCCCGACTTCTCACTCGATTTATATTTGCAACCAAGGGCGACGGTGTAAGGCTGTCGCAATAAATCCGCACATGCGAAGCAGGTGACGGCTCCTATCTACGTGCGTAGGAGTACGACTTAAGGGAACAGGTAGGCGACTTCAAATCTTGGGAACTGATTCGGAACTGCATTCAATTTCTACTCGATCGATCTCGGCCAAGTCGAATGACATCACCGGAGTGGTGGAACCCACTATCCACAGAGCTGCATAGTTTTATTCCTAAAGCTCAAAAATACGCACATTAGTCCTCCTCCATCACGGCGCTGTGTAAGTTGAGTTTCGTTGTTTGGTTAGCCATCAAGTCTTGCTTGTTTTCACATCCTGCCTCACCAGAACCCCACCATCCCAGGTGGGCAGGTGGCGACAGCTGGAGCCTCAAAAACCGGGCCGCTTCAACTGCGTCAACCGAGCGTTGTCTTTTCAGCAACTTTACCCAATTCCGCACAGTAGGCGGCTTGACGACCGATAACTAAGAGGATTCTCCCGAATATGTGCGCATAATGTATACGGATCTGCTCGATACCGTTTTGGTCAACCACAAGAACGCGACGGCGCAGGGAAACGACATCAACCCGAAGACAGCCGATCCGCGAGGCGCAGAAACGTCAATGAAAGGTCTGGGGCACGAGGCCGCAGGCGTGGCGGATGAGGAAGCAAAGTGCCCCGTCGACCACAAGACTCGCGAATTGTGGTTACAGCAAGCCCAAAAAGAGCGTGCAGCACAGTCAACAGCGCCCTCGACAACACAAAGTGTGCACACATCAAGCACGAGCGCCCCGTCCCAACAACCCGCTTCTTCCTGGTCGTCATGGCTCCGCCTACTTTCTTTTTCGCGACAACCGCAATTTGAACCTCCGTCAACTGCTCACCAATCAACGCACAATCAATCACGCCTCGACGAGTCCCGCGAAGTTTCCAGCATCCCCGCACCTCCGACCCCGGCCCGGCCGCATGTCCCGCCAACGATGAACAAGAGACCGGGGCCTCGTCGACTGGCCATTGGGTGTACCCCTCCGAAAAACAATTCTTCGAAGCCATGAAGCGCAAGGGCCACGAGGCGGCGGCCGCAGACATGAGGACGGTCGTGCCCATCCACAATGCCGTCAACGAGCGGGCGTGGGCCGAGATCCTCAAGTGGGAGGCGCCCTACGTGGAGCCCGTGATAAAAGGCGGGTGTGGCGGGCCAAGATTGCACAGCTTCGCCGGTTTGGGCAGCGCGACCATGAGCCCCAAAGCGAGGATCAACACGCTGCTTGGCTACACGGCACCTTTCGACCGCCACGACTGGGTTATTGACCGGTGCGGGACACAAGTGGAATATGTCATCGACTTTTATTCAGGGCGGAATGATGGGCGTAGCAAGGGGAAGCTCAACTTCTATCTAGATGTGCGACCGAAGCTGAACACGTGGGAAGGCGTCAAGATGCGGGCTATGCGGGCTGTTGGGTTCTCATAGCCGTGGAAAAGGGAGGCGGTTATGCGGAGTTGTCTGCGTTTGTTTGTACGAATATCATGTACGTATTTATGTACCATACCACTCAGTGGATAGGTCGTTAAGGGATTCAAGGCGCGCGGTGTGTAGCGTCTAGGCTGCTGACCTCCGCCAACATCAGGTGAAGTCCGAGGACACTAGTGGAAGGGCTTCAGGCACACACCGAACATTGAATCAACCAAGCACGGAGCTTTTAGGAACAAATAAAACCCCAGTTTCCCCGTTATTCGCATGGTATCTCAAGTAAAATAACAACAAGCCTACCCAAAGACGTATTGTCGGTCGTTAGCCAAAACCACCATTTCGGCAGGATCACCAGCAGAACACCAACTTTATCCATTCGCCACCATGACCCCCCCTGATCAGTCATGCTTTGCTTCTGAGAGACCATTTAGGCGTGCTGGGTCCTTCTCGGGTAGGTGGAGGGCTAAATGAATCAGTATCGGGCATAAACGTAGCGGCCAAGGTTAAGAAAGCTGCTGGCTTACCTTTCCTACCATCACCTGCCCGTACCCTCACGGGCAACCTCGTTTCTAGGGCATTCACCTCAAGATCCCAACCGCCAGCAATCATGGCCGCGAATATCGTCTGCTTCTGTTCCTCCGACACGTAGCCCAGTGGGATCTCGTTCTCGTAATGGCTCTGCAACCCATCTTTGAGCGCCGAGTCAAAATGGTAAGCATGGTTGACGGCATCAAACCAGGCAGAGAGTGGGGTCTGAGTCCCTTCTTTCAGCGCAATTCTCATGTAAAAGTACCCCCCGCGGTGCCATATCCCCATGAAATATGTGCTTGTCTCAAAGTCATACCGGTGATACCCTTTCGGATTCCACCCCATGAGGTCCCCATACGTCCCAAAATCGCAAAACCCCGTGTAATCTCCGCTCTTGCTCGCCAGGTTCCCCCTCCCCTTGCGTAGGATGCTCTCCCTCTGTGACACTTGCTCCGGGGTGAGGACCGTCCCATGATCCAGCCATTCTCGGAACACAAGGGTTGCCCGCTGGCGGTTCAGGGAGCGCATTTTGACCGCGCGCACGCGTGGTAGTTCATTGCCAAGTGTACCCCAGCCAGAACCACCATGAGCATCCACACCACCTGCTTGTCCTCCACCATCTTCACCACCAACGACCCGACCAACATTCCCAACAAGCTGACGACGGTTTCTGCGACGCCTCTTTCGCATTCAGCTCTGCCAAGTTCCCCGTCAGCGCAAAATGCGCCGACAGACTAGCCTTACTCGCATTCGCGGCCACGCCACAGAGCGAGCGCAGCACTCCCGCGGAAACGATCACGCCCAGCTTGGGAAAGTACGGCAGGGCCGGGGTGAGTAAGTCGAGGAACTGGGCGCTGTCGTTGAATATGTCGGCTAGGAAGCGGTTAAAACTTGCACTCGGGCTCGATGGCCTGGCCCATGCGGTGGGCAAACAATATGGTGGCGATGCGCGAGATGGTGTCGCCCGTGATCTTGAGGATCAGAGCGCCCGTCGGGGACGACGACGAGTCCCCGACCCCGAGACCCTCGAGCACGGCGCGGTTAGCGAGCAACGAGGTGATGGACGAGGCGAAGGCTTGAAGCGAATCGTAGGTTTGGTACGGGAGGTAGTCGTCGGTTACGGAATGTGGGTAGCCGGCAGGAAGGAACGCGTAGAGGATTGCCTTGGGGACGGGCACTTCGGTTTTCTCCTGCGGAAGGATGGGTCAATTAGTTTGCTGCTGCGTGAAACATCATAGCGAAGAAGAAGCCGGAGTTGAATAAGGACCGGGAGGCAGCGATGGGCGGAGGAAATCGCGTCGTAGCCAAAACGTGCACTCACAGATTTGAGCTTCTCCTTCTCCCCGCCATTAGTATAGGTGCAGAGCACCTCACCCGCCGGGTCGATGTCGTAGAAGCTCCGGCTCATGGCGGCGTTGGTCGCATGCTCGTCGGCACCCCAAGGTTTGATTCCACGCGCAGAGCAGGAATGTGAGACGGTGACGGGGGTTGCCGAGTTGACGAGCCCAGGAACTGCCCGACGTTGGCAGGAACAGGAGTAGGGGCTTATTGGCGTCCAGTCGCGTGCCTTCTGCCCCTGTATGCCGACTTTCGTTCCCCTGAGGCTCAGGCGGCTTCAGTGCGCCTGACGTAACGGCGGGGCTTATCGTGTCTTATCAAAGCCCACCTACAGGCCCATCCTAGCTGAAAGTCAGGGGGATCACCATGGGGACGGTTCCGGGTTTGCAGCACTGCCCTGCATGTCATGGTGCGTGTGGTGTGTGGGCCAAATCCAATACCAATATATTGAGAGCGTTTCGCCGCTTACAGATCCTATCAGCGCTCGTTACTCCTAGTCTTCGGTAGGTTGTTCCCCATACAATCACACAAAATCATCTTTTTGCCGGGCTTCCGTCCTCGGCAACCAAATACTCCTCGCTTTTGACGGGCCCTTCCCCAACCCCCGTCAGAATAACGCGGCTCACACCGGCCTTCAAGATTCCAGCAACCC
Organism: Chaetomium olivaceum; assembly: GCA_039881045.1. Taxonomy (NCBI): domain Eukaryota; kingdom Fungi; phylum Ascomycota; class Sordariomycetes; order Sordariales; family Chaetomiaceae; genus Chaetomium; species Chaetomium olivaceum. The sequence continues at coordinate 320,344 of JAYWVB010000032.1, read as the reverse complement.
CTTCATCGAGTGAGATGCTCGGCTTCAGTCCCTTGACAACATTGCTCTTCCATCCGCCGACATTATCCCCGAGTACGTGATAGAGAGTCCCCACAACGGCTTCGGTGTCCTTCTCGAGGTAATAGATTACAGCGTTCGGACCGGCATCGAACGTGTACGCAGCCACGGTCCTCCCTGCTGCAGAGTTGATCTGTTCCACCGCCCGGATCGCCGCGCGAGAGACGTCGTTCATGTAGAAGATAGGCGGGTAGGTATCGGCACAGGTCGCGTGGAACGAATTGGAGTCGCGCATGGTGACCTCCGCGAAGGAGGCAAAGTCGCGCTCACTGATGGCCTTCTCCATCGCCGCCATGTTCTGCGGCACGACCTTGGCAATGCGCTCCTGGAACAAGCCCGAGGTCGCCACTGTCTGCTGCATGCCTGAGGTCGAGCTCACACCCTTCTTGGCGGCCGATACGACGAGGATCAGCGCCCGCATGTCGGGCCAGTGCGATGCCTCAGCGACCTGGTCAGCCATCGAATCGCTGCCGTCAGCCGCGTCGCCCATGCGCCATGCGACATAGCCGCCGAAGAGACTACGGCATGCCGACCCAGAGCCCTGGCGCGCGATCAAGCTCAGCTCGGAGGGCGACGCGGGAAGCTCGTACAGGTTTGCGATGGCCCGCACGAGCGCGGCGAAACCTGCCGCCGACGACGCCAGGCCCGCGGCGGTCGGGAAGTTGTTCTCGGACACGAGGCGGAGTGGCATGGTCGATAGCTTGGGAAGAGAGGGGTCGGCGGTCTCGAGGGCCTCACGGCGAGCGCGCAGCTCCCGGAAGCATGCCTGCGTGCGGGCCCCCGCGATATCGGACGGTTCGCCGTTCGTTCAGGAGTAGCGAGTCGCCTTGGGAAGCGGGGTACGAGGCCGAACAGGAAGCCGTGGTAAGTGTGCGGAGGTCGGCCTGCGAGAGCGTCACCGAGAGCGAGCTGTTGGTCGGCAGGTTGAGCTTGGGATCGCGCTTGCCCCAGTATCTATCATCGGGCAGCGGTCAGTTAGGTAGCTGTGTTCAGATTTCGCTTGCCGCTTCTCAGAACGAGGAATGCGTACTTGACAACGGCGATGTTCACCGGCGCCGTCGTGCTGGCGCGGTACACTTTGTCTGCCATGGCTGAGGATGGGCGTTTTTGTAGGTACTTGGGCTGTGGTGTGTTGAGGAAACACTTGAGCGGTCAACAGTCTCCCTCTTTCTTCATTTCCTGACCCATCCTGGCGGGGTATTTAGCTCTGGCAGCCCAGCCCAGGAAATTGTTGCCAAGGATCAGCGCTGGAAAGAGTTAGCGTGGGGCAGATCTGCAGGGTTCATCAAGTCTCGGCCCGCATTTGACTGCCGCTGGTCAATTTCCCGCTTAGTCACATTTGTCCCCCTGAGCCTCTAACTGCGGAATTGTTTCTCTGTCTTTGACTCTTTGCCGGCAATCCTATAGCGTTAGCTTTTAGACTTGCCTCTTCTGTTTTGGCACGCCACATTTCCTTCTTTCTCTACTTATTACTCTCTTCATTCTCTCCATAGGTACTAAATATACAGTACTCTACCGACAGTATTCTACCGCTTCTCCTCTCATTTTGCCTCCTGAGTTGTGAGATGGTATGGCATTTGTATCGTTTGCAGTGCAACCGTCCGCGACAAATTGGATGGCGACAATAAAATGGAGGCCATGGATAAAGTTCTTGCAATTGTTTCCTTTTTTGGGACTTGGGTTGACCGAGACTGCTGCAGCTTGTAAAACTTAGGTGCATGTTACCTAAACGGCTAATACTACAAAGTACAAACATTGAGACACTACACCTATTCTTAACATGTGCTGTAGGTTGATGACACTTGGGTATAAAATTGCAATGTTATCCATGGACAATAATAGCTTTCTCTTAGAACAAGCCAAGCTAGCACCAAGGCGTCTTCCTCAATCTTGAGTAGTTAGGCTTATACTTCGACCCTAGCCATCATCTCTATTGTGGCATATTATTGAGCTGGGGCGCGCCCAGCGCAGGGATACTCTTTGTTTGTTCAGGGGTAGGGGTCTTTTGTTTTTCCGTTTTGCGCGTTGCATTTTCAGCTGTATATAAGAAGGCTCGGGATGGACCAGTCTCTTGGTCTCAAGCAGAGAAGGAAATCAGACATCAAGTTCACCAGCTTTCGAAAGTAAAAGATCCGCCACGATAATGCAACGCAGCGACGTGTGACTGCGTGCTTCTTCCCCTGAACAGAGGGGGGACACTTGTTTATTTGCCTGCCAGATGGTTACGGGGCGAGTTTGCATCTCGCATGGCTAAACAGTTCATGCACAGAGACAGGAGTTTCGGTGTTGTGATGCCCTGCGTCCAGTTTTGCAGATGCAGTCAAACCCAGCACTTGATCATTATCGACTCTTGTCGAACCTTGAATCATTTCCTTTGGTAGGCGGAGAAACAACATGAGCCCGGGGTTAACTGAGAAGGGAAGCATACTTTAACGAGTCTCACCCCCGAGCAACAGCTGTAGGTCTGGTGTCCAAAGGAAAATACAGGGGCCGTTCAAACGCAGAGGATTATAGGGAACAGTGTGTAACAACAAGAAGACCTGCCAGTAGCTGTGTAGAAACAAGGTAATTCGCACGGGGGTGGGGTCGAGGAGCGGTTGCGGTTCGGCGCAACAAAGGTTTAAAAAGTTTGACTTATTAAGGGAGAAAACAATCAACATGGGACTGACCTTAGCATGCTTACATCACCAAGTCGCGGCTAATTTAATCGAAATACTTACTATCCGTCTAAAACATCTGAACCATTTTGACACAGAAGTATTGGATGAATGAGCTGTCGCCTCCCTCAAGTAGCTGGGCAAAACTTGACTCCAGTTTCCCAGCCAAGCCAACCCGCCCCCCACCCTTCTGACGCCGTCCGGCAGAAACGAGTTCTTGATATCACGACTGTGCTCCGCCTCGTAGCATGTGCTGTACAGTCTGTGATAAACCCAGGCGTCTGTAGGATAAACTGTCCCATCAGGAGGTCGAAACAGGTCGGACATAAAGGACCCATATTGCTTCCGGTGGCGCAGTCCTCCAGCGAAGTCGGGCAGGGTTATCTGTCCAAGCCGAGAACTTGAGCTCCAGAGACCGAGACTCACCATGGTGAAGACTCAGCCTTGGAGGCCTCAATCAAGATAATCTGTGGAGAGCGTCGGCTCCGTTCAATCCATTGCATCCAGAAACGGTTTCGGACAACATTAGTGTTCACACACGGTGTTTTTGCCAACCTCGAAACACTGCCACCCAGTCATGTCGTTTTAAAAATCCAAACCCCGCTCTTGGCAGGGAGGCTGTGCGTAGTTTGATTCCAAGTTATTCATGATGTTTGTCCGGCCTCGGTTGTCGATATTGAAGTCTGCGCCGGTGTAGCCAAGGAAGTAACGCTCTGCCCCCACCCTCGTAAATCATGTTAAATAGATAAACCGTTCTGCTTTGCGCATGTAGGTAGTGTACTAGCTGTCTGAAGAATGGGGGTACGGCTTGTCAATGGATGGATTACATCCCGCGGGATTCTCAGACGGTGATGCGGTAGGAAGCGGCGTTCCCTCCACGAAGCCGTGAAGGATGATTGGCAGTCTCCCCATTTGTCCAACGTCAGGGAGTGGCTCTGTCTTGTGTCCGAAACGCGGGGGATATGTAAGTTTTTGATACACGTAGAGGCCATTGCAAAACGTATTAGGTTAAACACGACCAAAAGCGGTTCCATACAGCGTCGTGGCTCATGGTTTGCACCCATATCCCGGTGCCTGGGAGTGTGTTTAAAACCTTTAACTGGCTCAAGCCTGACCAGGTTTTGCCTCTCCAGAGTGCTGGTGACCTCAGCGCCGAGATGCCAAGGAATCCATCCATGCTTCTTCTGTTGAGATTCCTCTAAACGAGATGACCATTCATCATCTCCTTCAACGTGTCTGTGATGCCGCAATCGACCTTTCTAGATCGAGTTAGTGGCGGTGACTCGACGACTCGCTGTGGGCAGTTGGGATTCGCAACCCTCCGAACCTCGTTACATGAATCATATCATATCATGCAAGATTCAGATTGAAGCTCAACCTTGGAACCTCCACCCACATCTGGCGTGCGTGTGGGGCTCATCTTGGCAGGTTTGCAGGATGCGAGGAAGTCCTAATCCGAGCACGGTTCGACGCGATCCGGTCGAGTTGTTACGGTGGCCAAAAGACCATGACGGTAACTAATGTGTTTGATATCCCCGGTACCAGCTGATCATACGAAACTAGGTATATCTTCACCCGGAATCACAAGCTTCTGTGTCACGCACGTGGAGGAGATGCAAAAGAAACCCGGCTCTCGCTATTTGACGTGGCTTCGTGGCTTGCTGATACAGCTCGAGAGCCCCGCAAAGGCGATCCAATGGCGTCGCTCGGGTCGGTTTTTGTTGGACGGCGAGCAACGAGAGAGGCTTCGTCAGCCTTGTTAACGAGGTTTATGAGACAACCAGAGACCAGCTGATCAGTTGTGGCCCCAGGTTGGCGCATCCGACGCTGGGCAACACAGGCTGGAGCGGGTGCCAAGGGAACCAGGAAACCGGAGGAACCATCTCAGCCACTGGGAGCTCTTTCCTCGGCTGGGGTTGATGGTCGGTGGGGGTCTTGAGAGAGAGGTGATTGGAGGGTGGTCTTGCTGCCAGTGACTTGGCGTCGCCTGTCACTCGTTTGTGTGGTTGTGCCCGCCCTTGGCCGACGTACCAGACACGCGCTGCCCCCCAGGTTCGGGTCCGTCCGCCTGTGGTCCAATTCGGGTGGGATGTGGCGGGCGGCGTTCGGATCGGACGCCAACGACCAGAGCGGCAGGGGGATCAGATCTTAAGCCCCGGCTCATCTTCCGGCTTCCGGAATTTTTCCCTTTTGCTCTTTTCCCTCTTTTCCTCATCGCGTGAACTCGCTGGGATCATATCGGCGACGCACTTTATTGAATGGGGACAGAGAACGAGCTGGACGTCGAGGGGCAGACGGAGCCTCCTATATGTGGCTTCGAGAGTTCCAGACCCTGCCCTCCCCCATCCCCCACCCTCGCCGGGACCACCGGAACGGATGCCGATGCTACAGACGCCGACGCTGATGCCACTGTCGGTCGTGGCTCCATCAGCAGCACCCTTAACACGGCTCCCGCCTTGACCACCGAGTCCGCCCATATACTCTCTGTGCCGGATGTCTGCGCGCTGCTCGAGACAGACCTCGAGTAAGCCTTTGTTCCCTTCCCCCAACCTCCAGTGTCGACCCTGTTGCTCACGCGCTCAGAAATGGAATCGACGGTTCCGAGGCTGTCCGCCGCCTACAGCACCATGGCCCTAACAAGGTTGAGGGAGCTCGAGGGCTATCCGTGTGGACGATTCTCATGAGACAGGTGTCGAACAGCCTGACTCTTGTGAGTGTCCCTCATGATGATCTCCCTGTGTGATGCAACACCAACTAACCGAGATCTAGGTCCTCGTCATCACGATGGTCCTGTCCTTCGCCATTGATGACCACATTGAAGGAGGCGTTATTGCCGCCGTCATCCTGCTCAACATGGTGGTCGGGTGAGTCGAGACACAATTGTCCTAATTGATCGCCTCCATCTTACTCATCTACTGCAGTTTCGTCCAAGACTTCCGCGCCGAGCAGACCATCCAGGCACTGTACGCGCTCTCTGCACCGACGTGCAAGGTAATCCGCGCTGGCCATACGGATAATATCAAGGCCGAGGCCTTGGTCCCGGCGACCTGGTCAAGCTCGGAGTTGGCGATATCGTCCCAGCTGATCTCAGGCTCGTGCACAGCATCAATCTCTCCACTGACGAAGCATTGCTCACTGGCGAGTCTGTTCCCGTGAGCAAGCACGCCGAGATCATCCTCAAGGACCGCGATGTGCCCCTGGGCGACCGCCTCAACATGGTGTACTCGGCTAGCGTCGTTTCCCGCGGGCGTGCTACAGGCATTGTCGTCGCCACGGGCATGACTACCGAGGTCGGCAGGATTGCGGAGCTCTTGAGGAAGAGCAGAGAAAACCCGGCCGACAAGCGGACAACTGTCCTCGGGAAGGCTTGGGTTACAGTCCGAAACGGCCTCCGGATTCTGCTCGGCCTCGACGGCACGCCCATGCAGGTTGCGCTGAGCAAGTTTGCCCTGCTACTATTTGCTCTGGCCATTACTCTGGCCATTATCGTTTTCTCCGCCAGCCGTTGGCACGTCACTAGCGAAGTCCTGATCTACGGCATCTGCGTGGCTGTTGCCGTCATCCCGGAATCGCTCATTGCTGTCCTCACCATCGCCACGGCCATTGGCACTCGCGCTATGGCCAAAGGCAACGTTGTGATCCGCAAGCTAGCCGCTCTTGAAGCCGTGGGCGGAGTCACTAATATTTGCTCCGACAAAACCGGCACACTCACCCAGGGCAAGATGGTTGCCAAGCGGGTATGGCTGGTCGACGGAACCGAGGTGTCCATCCAGGACACCACCCACCCCTTTGATCCCACCAGCGGAAACGTGCGCGTGGGAGACGAGGTGTACACCCCCAAGTCTCTGACGGCTGAGAAGAGCGCAGCCCGACTAAAGGATTTCCTTGAGACAGTCGCTCTCTGCAATAACTCCATCGTCACCAAAACCGACACCTCCTACATGGCCATCGGTGAGCCCACTGAAATTGCTCTTCAGGTCCTGGCTATGCGCTTCGGCATGGGCAAGCCCGAGCTGTTGCAGTCGGGTAGCCACCAGCTCCTAGCCGAGTTCCCCTTCGACTCATCTTGCAAGCGCATGACAGTTGTCTGCACTGACGAGGCGGGCGCGTTTGCCTACACCAAGGGCGCTCTCGAGGCCATGCTTCCCCTGATGGATGTTTCTGACGAGCAAAAGAACGCCATCGTGGCCAAGGCTGAGTCGCTAGCCAGTGAGGGTCTTCGCGTGCTCTGTATCGCTAGGAAACCTACGAATCCTCAAGACTTTGCTCCCCAGGGTCCTCCAGTGGAGCCAGAAAAGGTGCCCTTACAGGTAGACGAGAACTCGGACCAGCGTTCCTCGGTGGAGAAGAACCTCACCTTTCTGGGCTTGGCTGGTCTTTACGATCCACCTAGGCTTGAGTCTGCCTCAGCCGTCAAACGGTGTCAGCAGGCCGGTATCACTGTCCACATGCTCACTGGAGATCATGTCAAGACAGCAACGGCCATCGCCTATGAGATTGGCATCCTAGACCGCGCCAACCAAGGCAACGAGAGAGACATTATGGTTGCCGGCGCATTCGACAGCCTCAGCGACGCTCAGATCGACGAGATGGAGCGTCTACCTCTTGTCCTCGCCCGATGTAGCCCGACGACTAAGGTGCGCATGGTGGAAGCCATGCACAGAAGGAAGGCGTTTTGTGTCATGACCGGAGACGGTGTGAACGACTCGCCTGCTCTCAAAAAGTCCGACGTGGGCATTGCTATGGGTCTAAACGGCAGTGATGTCGCAAAGGAGGCAGCAGACATGGTCTTGACTGACGACAACTTCGCCTCCATCGTCACTGCTATCGAGGAAGGCAGACGCCTGTTTGACAACATCCAAAAGGTGCCTTATTTGATCCGAAACTTGAGATGACTTTTGACTAATAAAACAAAACACCTCGCAGTTCCTCCTCCACCTTCTTGTCTCTAACATCGCCCAAGTCTTCCTCCTCCTCATCGGTCTGGCCTTCAAAGACCCACGCGGCGTCTCCGTCTTCCCGCTATCGCCCCTCGAGATCCTCTGGGCCAACCTGGTCACCTCCTCGTTCCTCGCCCTCGGCCTCGGCATTGAGGACGCACAACCTGACATTATGCAGCGGCCGCCCCACGACCTCGCTACTGGCGTCTTCACGCGCGAGCTCATCATCGACAAGTTTGTCTACGGTACCGCCATGGGCGGGCTGTGTCTGGCTGCTTTCACCTCGGTGGCCTACGGCGTCAATGGCCCGAATGGGCTAGGTGTTATGTGCAACGAGGATTACTCGGATGCGTGCAGTGTCGCGTTTAAAGCCAGAGCCACGACCTTTGCCACGCTAACCTTCTTACTCCTAGTGATGGCATGGGAGGCCAAGCACTTCACCCGTTCGCTGTTCAACATGCATCCCGAAAAGTACTCTGGCCCGTTATCCGTTTTCAAAACGGTGTGGCAGAACAAGTTCTTGTTTGGTGCTGTTACGGCCGGGTTTGTGATTGCTTTTCCCGTCATCTACCTGCCGGTCGTGAACAGGATTGTGTTTAAGCACGATGCCATCACTTGGGAGTGGGGTGTGGTAGCGGCGTGTGTGGTGGTGTATACGGCCATCGTGGAGATATGGAAGGCGGTGAAAAGGCGATTCGGATTTGGGTCTCCCATCATGAAACCGCTGGTTGAAGGAGAGGTATAAGAGATGACCGGGACAGTAAGGGTGATGGAAGAGCCTGTCGGTAAGGGCAGGAGGGTTTCGAGGTTGGGATTCATTCATTTTATGTTGCTCTGGACGGATAGTCCGGTGAGTGTAAGGTTGTTTCGGCCTGTCAGACACGGCCATGAAGATTGGAAACTCTGTCTGTTGTTTCTCCTTTGCTTCTATTCACTCCTTCGGAACGATCTTGGTGTTTCAAAGTTTGGTATCGCAGTTTGGACACACCTCGCATGAGGCTTCCTTAAGCAGGTAGTCATCGCGTACTTATCCTACCTCATATTGAAACGACCGGCTTTTGTCTTGGTACGGATAGACGACCCGCACGAGGCTCGGGCCCGGGTTTGCATCGCTCCGTCTTTTATCTTGGTAGGCTGCCTAGGTAGGTAGGTACATTACCTTACCTGGTACCACGAGAAACAACTGGTTAAAAGGGTCATCCACAGATGCAGTATAAACAGCCACCTACCTCAGGAGCAAGCACATCATCCCGAGCCTCGCCATCAAAGCTAGCTCCACCAACAATATTGCCACCAGTTATGGACGTGAACACCAACAAAGCTAAGCGGCCGGGTGGAGATGAGGATAAGCTGCGCCTTGCAGGAAACATTGCTTGACGGGCCCGATGGGCAAGGACGCAATAAGCACTTCCGTGGAGTGGGGGGGAGAGCAGGGTCTCGGTTCAATCCTGCGAAGGCCCATGCAATACCACCAAAGAAACCTGGATCGGCAAGCGGGGCCGGGACTAGTGGCAGCGAGCTGGTCCCGTCCTCACAGACGAAGACATGTCGACACCCCTGTTTATTCTTCTCGTGCAGTAGGGCAATGCAAGCGGGTCATAATGGAGGAGTCGAGCCAAATCTGGCAAGCGTAGGTAACTGCGTCGACTGTTGGTTTCAAGTCGTTATGCGCGGGGTCCAGCGGGCCCCGAGGGCCCGCGCTATAAAACTAAGTGAATATCCGATCCGTTGTGACTTCTGTTGTATCTGTGGCACCGGGCTGACTGACTTTTCTACACCCCAAAACCGGGCTATTGGCGCTAATCAACCTTCGCAATGGCACTGAGCATAGCAATCCTGCTTGGCGGCTTAGTGGCCGCTTATGTGCTACATGTAATTTGGCAATGGCGGCGTCTATCTCACATTCCGGGACCTTTCACCGCCGGCTTCTCCAAGCTCTGGGTGTTTCGGGAAGCCATCCTGCTCCGGCTACCGACATCATACGAGGAGCTGGGCAGACGATATGGTGAGTCGTCACTGGCCTTAACCGCGGGAATCCGTATCTGTGTTTCTCTGGATGTTGCTCTGACGAATTCGTTTGATAGGGTCACTCGTGCGCGTCGGCCCTAACGAGCTCATCACTGATGACCCTGATATCTTGAGAAGGATGATGGCCGCCCGGTCTCCCTACACTCGAGGTCCTTGTAAGTAACTTGGCAAACCATCTCACGTACATTAAAACCCCCTCTCGCGCGCAATAAGTTTTGATAGAGAATAGGGTACGAGGCATTTCGTGTTGACCCGAGCAGGGACAATGTGTTGACCGTGCGAGACGACCATGCCCATAACGCGCTCCGCGCAAAAATACTTCCCGGTGTAAGTTTCACTTCACTAGGCTCCAGACACCACCAGGGGCTGACGATGTGGGACTAGTACTCGGGGAAGGAAAATCTGTCCATGGAGGGCAGCATAGAGACCCAGATTGCAAAGCTAGTCGAGCTCATCGAGACCAAGTACCTGTCAACAAAACACGAGTATCGCCCAATGGATTGGGGTGTCAAGGCACAATACTTTACTTTGGACGTCATCGGGGACCTCGCATGGGGCCAGCCCATGGGGTTCCTCGAGCAGGATGCCGACGTTTTTGATTATATCAAAATCACCATGACGTCTGTCCCCGCCATGATGGTGATTTCAACATACCCTTGGTTAGCAAAGCTTTTACAGTCACGCTTTCTTCGCACACTTTTGCCAAAAGAGACCGACAAGATCGGGTTCGGCGCGTTGATTGGGTAAGTTGAGAGTCATTCCCTTGTCGGCGAGGATGCTATTGTGGATTGGCGCTAATATTTACTCGGTCGGAACAGAATTGCGAACAGCGTGACCGCCGCTCGCTTCAAGCCCGATGCTCCTGACCATCACGACATGCTCGCATCCTTCATTCGCCATGGCTTAAACGAAGAAGAGGCTGCTGCCGAAACGCTGGTCCAAATCGTTGCCGGCAGCGATACCTCGGCTTCGACCATCCGGGCCGTCACCTTGTACATCCTCAGCAACCCGCGCGTCTACCAAAAGCTGCAAGCTGAAATCGACGAAGCCATTGCTACGGCGAAGATATCGTCACCCGTCAAGGACGCCGAAGGCCGGCAGCTACCCTATCTCCAAGCCGTCATCAAGGAAGGCCTGCGGATGATGCCTCCCGCCGCTGGTGCCTTGTTCAAGCAAGTACCTCCGGAGGGAGATACAATAGACGGAAAGTTCATTCCCGGCGGCACGCAACTTGGCTCTAATGTAATGGCGATCCACCGGTCTAAAAGGATTTACGGCCCAGACGCTGAGATTTACCGACCGGAACGATGGTTGGAGGCCGAGGGGGAGCAACTCGCCCGGATGAATAGTACGGTGGACTTGATCTTCCACTACGGGAAGTTCCAGTGTCCTGGGAAAGGTGTGGCCTGGATGGAATTCAACAAGATTTTCGTTGAGGTATGTTTGATGAGTGAACATCTATCGACTTCGAGCGATCTAGTGGCTGACGAGTTGGGCATTACCTAGCTGTTGAGACGGTTCGATTTTTCGCTTGTAAATCCCGCTCAGGCGGCTCACATCCGCAACGCTGTAAGCACATTTCGAAAACAAACGTTTACGTGGCTGGAGCTGGAACCGAGCTAATCTGTGCTAGGGTCTTTGGTTGATTGACGAATTTTGGTGTGCGCGTCTCAAGCAGAAACGAAGAGCGGTCAAGCTAGTGGGAGAGAGGCGCATGGCGGGCCGCACAACACGAAACATGGCGATCATCCGACAAGGATTGGGTGCTGAGTTTGAGGTCGAAAAGGCTTGCCAGATCCGGATGATCCGGACACCGATTCTTGTACATATCGACTTGATACCTTACATTGTACTCCTTACCTATTGACTGTATTTTCCTTCCACTGAAGATAGTTGCACAACCTCAGCTCCTCTGGGTCTGGCATCTTGCCTGTCTCATGATTTCCGCTGGAAATTTCTCATACAACGCCCAGCCAGCTGAAGGATCTCCCAGCCATGCCCCCCACGTCCCTTCCCCCCCTGGGCCTGTCCCTGCCGACGTGCTTGGCGCTGCAGCGAGCCACGTTGTCACAACTGCCGTTATCATCAGTGGAGGTCTTGGCATGGCTTTTGGGCGGCAAATGGTGGATAGTGCCGATGTCTCGGACGATGACTCCTTCATCTCAATTCCATTGTCGTTGATGTATATAGGTATGCACAAAGAGCAACAGAATCAGCATACGCAACAAGAGTTTTCATCACCCTTGGGACGACCACGACAACAACGTATGTGTATACTGTGTACATACATACCTACCTAATCGTGTCCCTTTCGCTCTCCACGTGGAGACAAGACCCCCCGGGTCCAATGCAACCATGCAACGACTTTCTTCAACGGCCGAACCCACCTCGGAGCCCCGCTGGCTCACCGCCAGCTTCCCGATCGTCGTTGACGAACAGAGACAAAACCGAAGCTCCCTCGGTTACAAAAGCAAGTGGTGGCTACCTGTCTACCTACCTATAGACAGAAACACGGTACGGTGCATGTGCAATACCTCTGTACCTAGTGAAGGATTCTGTAACTCTTTAGATTAGGTTAGCTTAAGGGACACTTAACCTCGATATCGCACCTACAAGGTGACCCTCACTACATAATCACTGAACGGAAGGAGACATAACAATGATGTTTCGATTCTTGGGTTGGTGGGGAATCTCCAAGCTCTGTCCGAGCACTGGAGTCCGAAGCGGGGAAAGATTTGGGGGAAATAACCAACATTAACGAAAGGATATGGCTTTTCTCACACGACCCAATGCCGAGCTGGTCCAGTCCTCTACAGTGTACGATTATAACCATGGGTCCAGTTTCGTTAATCAAGAGCCCGTTGTTGGTACAGCCTCTGGCACGATGCGATTACGGGCTGGGACCTAAGGGATGGATTCTCGCCAGTATTACCGCCAAAATCTTAAAAGTACCTTATATAGAGAAGGATTCTCTCCTACCTGGATTATTCCTGTTCCACAAGTTGGAGGTCACGTTGCAGAAAGATAACGGCCCAGCCCCGCCTGGGTGGGTAATGATGGAGAAGCGCTGAACACTGTTGTTTTATCCAAACCACGAGGACAGGGTGTAGCGCCAGGCGCGGTGGGAAGTTAATCGGTTGAAAAACAAACATGCTACATGGTCCCTCGATCCGGACTATCAGCCATTCAACTGCTCCCCCATAGGCGTCACCGAGCCCCACACAACCTCTAGCGGCTGTGAAATTTGGGTAACGGAGCAAGGCTTTCCCCATATTGAACGGGGCGATACATGTAAGCAATGGAGGGCGAGCTTTGTTTAGACCACTTAATGACTGAGAAGGGCCAATGGATAGGTTAGTGGCGAGGCAAATAAAAGCCAATAGGCAGATTCCGGACTTGAAGTTCTGCCACAGGAAAAGCATACGCCTTTAGCCACTTTGACCCAGCTTTTATTTCCACGATCGCGTAGGTGTTAGACAAGTTGAACATCATGTTAGAAGAACCATAAACGAACGTAACAGGCGCAAGATCCATTCCATCCTAACAAGATACTAGTTCAGTATTTCCGGAAGTCTAGACATCATGGGGATCTTGAAATAGGTCCACGATGACGGCCGCTCCATCCGCTCTCACTATGCTATTCCTCACAAACAGATTGGGACGACTGAATTGCCGCTTAATAGACCTCTTGGAAACGACCTAGTAATAAAGCCGAATGAACCCAAGGCAGTCAAGTCATCCTCTAACAGCGATTATCTCGAGACATGATGCTTGGCCTTAGTCCAATACTATTTGACATCATGCGGCCAATATATTTCAGGTTTCGGGTGCGGCTGGTCTTTGGGGCTCCGGCTTGTGAAGTACTCGTATTGCTTGTCTTTCAGATACCCCGGTACCAGTGCTCAGCCTGACGATGAGGTGCTGTGCAGCTCATTCTCGTTCTACTCGAGCTGCGAGGCAACACCTCTCTTTTGAATTATACGAAATCTGACTGACACACGTCGCCGCTTCCCTCAAGGAATCTGTATTTGAATGATCAAGAACTCACTTTCGTAGCTTGCTTCGTAGTCGGAGAGTGCCCTGCACCTTGCGCGCGCGAAAGGCAAGCCCCCGGGGCCGGTAGCCTCCTGCAGAGCTTAGGAGGCTACCATCCGACCGCTCGCGGATAAGGTGGCCCCAACCGGGCCAACCACTAACACTACGGCGGCGATGCTCGTGTTGTCGTGTTCTTTAGTATGACCACCTTGTGGTTAGAGCTTTCCAATCAACCCCCGGATCTAGAAGCACTGTGAGAAATTACGGGCAAAGTTTGGCAGGAATCAGGACGGATATGGGGATATGCACAGGGTTGGATATACAGGTCCAATCCTCAAAAGGAGTTAGTGGGAGTGGCTTTTGCTATGTGCCTTTTACCCTATCGAACTGCGCCTGCGCTCGATTTCCCGGATGGGCAATGCTTTTCTACACCGAGGACATAATAGCTCGGCGCGTTCCCACGAGCCAAGTAAGCTCGTAAACCTTCGCTAAAGGCCCGCCTCTTGGGCATCGCCCGGACGTTAAGCCTCAAGAACAGCAACACTACCGGAGGGTACATTCTTGCCAACCAAAGAAGCTAGTCTTTTTCTATATTCGAAAGAGGATTGGCTTCCAGCTTTAACCCTTCACACTGTTTTTCCAATGTGTACCGATATGCATTCTCGTACATCATAACAAAACAGGTAGGAGGAGCAGTGACTGGAATAGGGAGGATTAATGCGGTAGTAATAGCGTTGCTTGAAATCATGATAGATACCTCCATTCTGTAACAAGAGCCAACAAATATCTCAAAACTGTTGCTCTCTAGTCCGATCTTTGAGATCGATGTTTCAATAGTCTCGTAATATATGGGATTATGTGTCTATAGTTGTTGAGCCTGGTTCTTGGAGGTGGAACGATTATCGGGGATGTTGTTTGTGCCCACACAGGCACAGTGGAAACTATGAAGCTGTTCAGCGTTGGGTGATCAGGGAGATTCGGTCATCATTTCCTGATCGAATTTGACCGTCTTTTAATTATGACATGCAAAATAAATACGGTAGGTAAACACGCCATTGTGAGATGAGGGGAAATCGTCAACCAAGGAACATCTTTTTGACCATCTATGCCCTTCGCTCGCTCCGCCCAATCGATATGGTCCTACCTATCTGACTTCCTCGGCCCGGGGACAGGGGAATTGAAAAAAGTCTTGATCACAAAGGCTTGATGGTAGCCACCATCAAAGATGTCCCCCAAAGTTTGGCATGTTGATTACCTCTGAGACGCAACCCCTATACCTTGGTGAATGGACATGCCTTTTGTATCCGAATTCGGTAACAATCACGTTCTATCACAGTGACGACATGGGGGGCTCACAGCTGGGAACCCCCCCAGAAGTGTGAATGGGGGGTTGAATGACATTCCCGGGTATTCTTTCCTTACCAGGTAAATTAGCAGATATGTGGCTGTTGATAAAAGGGTCATGATGATGGCATAATTTTAAGAGCAAATGTCAGTCTGGGCGACGAAAGTAACCCCCCAACACGGCTCGGGTCATCTCGACGATGCACTAGGTCAGCCAGGCCTCGATCGAGGAGCAGAAATTTCTTTCCGCCGCCACCGAACTGGAGTCTCGATGTAACCTCGGGGGTGTCAAGGCTGGGCCACATCTGACACGAGGTTGGGCGCGCCCAAATCCCATCGATGGATCAGGACAGGGACCCAGAAAAAGCATGAGCTCTTTGGCCACAAGCCCACACCAATGCCACCCGTCAGAAAGTTTTTTTTTGGCTTTGTAAAACCGAGGGCCGCGGAGGGCCCGTCCCGAGAGTGCCGGAGGAGGGCTGAGCGAATCCGGTCTTTAGGCGCCCCCCTTGACAGCGGGCTAATGCAAGGGACGAGAAGTGATCTTGGATGTCGGTGGGAATGATGACACCTCTTCCTTGACCGGCCACCACATGGCAGCACGTTAATCGTCCCTTGGCAGGCGTCGAGAGCGGACAGGGACCACACGACTCCTCCGCACTCGACAAGTGTCAGATGGCGCGAGATCAGGAGCTGCCAGGTGTATCAATCATGGTGGTGTTTCCGCTACTCTCGACGAGCCACGCCCTATGGCCATGAAGATACACAGACACTATTAGTTACTTGGGCACGACCATCATTCGGTCCCGAGTTGATGGGATGGTGACTACACAGGTCGGTGACAAATTGGGGCTGCAAGGGCACCACATCACTGTGTGGCCGGCCAGCCAGTCCTCAATGGCCATTAGCTGGGAAGCGGGGTGACGGCTGTCAAGCGAATACTTCGGGTACCTCTTGCGAGGATGAAAGCACCCCCGCGCTGCGGATGGCATTGGGTCGACGTGGCTATCGAGGTACCGACGCATATTCGCGACGCAACCTGAACGGGATGTGTGACAGGTCACCCATCATGGCCTCGACGAAGGGGGGATCGTCTGTTAGGTACAGGAAATATTTACAGGTGCGTGTGGACATTGGACTAAGAGGAGGGGTTGTGTTACACTGCATCTGCTATGAAGTCCTGCGTTTGGGAAGTGAAGCTGGTGCATATGATGATAGGGCACAGGGCTGCTGACTGTTGTGATAGGTACTGTAGCTTGGGGTTGCGCAAAGCAAGCAACTTGAAGCTCTGGGTAACTTGGGTATGGGATTGCGACCTGGCTCTCTCCAACTCCAAGTCGAATACCTGTAGTCCACTTCCGGAAGCTGCTTTAGGGCTAGCAGTGCAACGGTTCTGGCACGTACGCGGGGGTCTGTGCCGCTCTGAAGCGGCGCTCACGGCGCAAGAGCATGTGGGTGACTGAGGTGCAAGTGAGATCGATGGGTCGTGTGGGGCTGCGGGCGCCAGCCAGGCAGGCGTCGGAACACGCTTGTGCAAGGTACGCGAGATTCCGGGCGAATCAGGGAGCATGAGGTTAATGAATTGGTTCTGCTTTTGAATGGGACAAGAAACCTGGAAAGGTTTGCAGCTGCAGTACTGCTGCTCTTCGTGCTCAGACTCGGTCGGCGCGTTGTGTTGAGAAAATCCACCACACCTCTTTCGCGTTCGGTTAACTCACTCAACTGCTGCTTGAACTCGGAAAGTAAAGTCCGACCTGTTCCTTAACGTTTCAAATCCAAACTTCCACTTGACCGGTGGAAGGGAGGCGAGTGCGGCGCCTACAAACTAGTGCAGCGCGGCCGAGCCCTGCCTGTTCCATGGAACCGCAGCATTGCTGTTCTGAGCGGTTTTCCTTTCTTTTTTCTTTCTCTTTTTTTTTTTTTCGTCTTGTGGCGTGGGTCGGTTCGGTCGGCTCGGCGGTGGGCCGAGGGATAGGGTGTGGGTTACTTCGTAAGACAAATCGATTTGCAATCTTGGTTCATCCAGCCCAGAAGTTCCATGTTTTGGATTCTCGAGGATTCCACTGTCAGCTGACGCCGAGGAGGAGGGTGATGGCCGGCAGAACGACGCCGTTATCCAGCCCCCGCAATCCCATGCCCCCCCACTTCGCTCCCGTCATCATGAACGTTGGACAAACGGCCATCTTCACGTGGGTTCGGCGGGCTCGGCGGGGGAGCGGTTGAGGGTTCAAGCTTCTGGCTGTCTGGCTTGGGCTGTCTAGCCCTGCAACAATCACGCCGCCGTTGGCCCACCCGTAGGTGCCACACGGTTTACCCAACTGGTTCGCAGCGTTGTTCTCCTCAATTGAGGTGCGGAGCTCCCGGTGTCAGGCCAGAGATGTCCCGAAAGAAATCGATTGGATGTAGCCAGCTCCGACTCCGGCGTTCCAGATCCCCAGCAGCATGGTTTCCGAGCCAGAGACCAACCACAAACCTGCCTCTCCCAACCCCACGCTGACCGTGTTGCAACATACACTGCCTGACAACACGTGGTGCCAGTGGCAGTATCACCCATTCTTCAGTGCTCCTGCCTTCGACCGCCCACGTACTGCAACCCCCCACCATTGTGTCGTGCTCTCTACAAACACCTGTTCTCGTGGGCGCTTCCCCAACAGTACCTAGGTACGCAACATCAGGATAAGTTGACGAGGTAGGAGTTATTTGGCCGTTCGCTGCCTGACCTCATAGCCTAGAGATCCGGGTGGCCGAACATGCCTGATTCGCCGAGCAGGTCCTGCAAGACACAAAGTGCCGACCACCAAGACACGGGGTTGAGGGAGCTCCCATCCCGTGCTACGCCAGTCATTCACTCTGCCACACTCAGCAAGCGCGAAACCGTGCGGGGTTCATATAATAATAACTCGCGCCGAGCTTGAAGCACGAAGCAGGAGAGATGAAATCTTGTCGTGTGCTCCTACGTGTTTGTATTGAGCAGTATTCACCCGCGGCTTTCCTTCGGCGGTTATTTCGAGAACTTCCAGGCCGGCGAGCCGCCAACTTCGTCATCTTGCGGATTGATCGGCCAACCAAGCTCCTCAACTGCCGCCCCGCCGGTGTGCTGGGGTGGTCGGGCCTACGGGGGGGGCGTTGCGAGTGCGGCGAGTGAGCTTCTTCTTGCCGCCACCATCTGGACCGGGCTGGGCTTCCGAGCGGCCCCGCAAAACACCCAACCGAGCCAACGCACAGCTGCGCCGGGAACCCAATTTACCACCTACCCTTGTCAGTGCCACAGATCCAGCGATTCGCGTTGGAGCTTGGCTCCTTGGGAGTGGCTCGTGAGTGGGCTCATCCCGTTCGTGTCTGACCCCAACAACAAATTGTCCACCTCCTCCACTTCCCATTTCTTCCCCCAGTTTCTCCCCAGTTCCCGTCATTGAATGATACTACATCTCACGGCCTGCAACACCAGCTCACATTGCGTACCTGATGCTTGTAGCACTCTCATGTCGACTGGGTTAAAGCCGCTGCTGCTTCCACGGCTCGTGGAAGAGCGGAGGAGGCTAGAGGAACAGGATGACACCGGCGACCAGACACCGTACTACTACACCCACAACTCGTCCTCGTCCGACCTTGCTTCCCCATCACCCATTACATCCACCTTCTCGCCCACCCACCACTCGGCGTTATCCGGTTCGACCTCGTCCCTCGAGCTGATCCCGCCGCCATACACCGAAAACCCGTCATCCCCGACACAATCTCTGCATGCGACCAGACCCAGCAAATCACAACTGCCCGATGTCGCGGAGGAGCCATTGGAAAGGGAAGAGGGGGAACCGGCGACTCCGCCCAAATATGTTGACCGGGAGTTTGGGTTCCATGACTACTGCTTATGTGGGTGCTACGGTTGTGTCGGTGAAGTTTTTGCTCGCTTTACTAATAAAGGGGCCAGGCGATTTTCCATGTTCTCACAATGGCGACGTAACGCAGAGCGCCGGTCCGTACCCCTATATGGCGTCTGATTTGGATTGCGACCTCGGGTTTCTTAGTGATGGCGACTTTAACGCCAGTCCAAGGCAAAAGAAGAGGCGCCACGGATCCGATGCCGGATTTTCGACCTGGAGCACAAGGCTTGGGTCGAGACTCCCGGGTCTGCCTCGTTGGCGATCTTCCTCCACATCTAGGCGCAACGACCTCACCTTCTCACCCGCTTCCGATCCCTCTCTCGTGGACTCGCGCCCGAGTTTCTCCCTCGCCGCCTCGAGCCGATCCTCCTCCGTCTCGCGGCCGACACACGTTTCCGAGCGCGCACAAGGGTCGGTTCCGGCCACCCCTGCCCTCTCCTTCTACGAAAGCTCCGAAAGTGTTGTTTTGCCCTCGCCCCTCGACAACCTACCGGCCACCTTGGGCAGACGGGTAGAGCGCGATCGCGCCAACGCGACCACCCCGCTCTTGCCCCCCCTTCTCATCGACACCACCCCGAGTCATACTGTATCTCCTCCCCTACAGACTTCGCCGTTGCAGTCTCCCTCCATGATCACCTCGCCAGTTCCCGATTGGTCGACAGCCAAATCGTATGCAACGCCGCCGCTTAGTACCAAGCCGTCCATTTCTTCTCTCCGCCGCGGGACACTCTCGAGCACTTTCGGCGACGCCCCATCGCCGGTTCCCTGCTTTTTCGACCACCAAGACTCTTGGTCGGATTGTCTCGGCCACGCAAACTTTACCATAGAACCGAGACCGTATTTGCCCGAAACGACCGATCTCGTCTCTCTTCAGTCCTTCCGCTCCGACTGGAACCTGGCGAGAACCAACTACGCCAAGCATCTCGTGCGAACTGGCGAACATTATGGTTCTACCTCCAAAACATACGCCTTGACAGAAGCCAAATGGGCTGAGATTGAGCAAGAATGGCAGCGGGACGAGGACCATCTCATTGAGCGCCTAGGGGAGCAGTGGAAAAACGACCCCTCTGTGATCTCCCATTTGCAGCGCACAGCTGAGGAGAAGCTCTCGCCCTCGATCCCTCGTATGCTCAGCGATGATGGCAAGTTCCCAGAGCTCGGCGACGTCGAGATTATCGGACCGATGCTACGCGATGCCGCCATGGCCCGCGAGGGAGGGTCAGATGACAGGCGGAATAGCGCTTCCGGCTGGCTCAAAAGCCTAGCGGGCAAGGTTGGGCTGCGCAAATAACGCTTCATGGAACCCTGACCAACATCACGACTACTACCTGCACGGCCATTTAGACACGAACAGATGCCCGCCATGATATAATGAGGACGACAAGACCGCGAGGGTCTTCCTCCCTTTGCTACGCTTTTCTTCTTCGTCTTAATCAAGATACCCCATCCGTTGCTGTCCTTCTTTTTTTCCCATTTGCTAGATCGGAGCGTTTGTGACATCCCCCGTTCCTTACATTGCCGGAATTAATCGTGTGATGGCGAGGAGTCCAATTTGCTGTACTTGCTGTCCACATTCTCGTCTCTAAATCTCAGCCTCTAAATGCTTTACTTTATACGGGAGGAAAAAGGCAACCAAAAGCACTCATGTGGCAATCGGCAAGGTGATTGCAGTTTTGCAGTTGGTAATCTCAGTGTATATCTGAGCTCCGAGCTACCATCCAATAGACGCGGAGCCTAATAATAGTGACGTGACGGATCCCTCGACTAGCAGTTGCTAATGCTCGCCCAGCGTTCTCCCCTCCTTTCTGCGGCATTGCTCTCCTCGGCTGAGGTATTTAGACAACGGGCCAACCGCTCGAAAAGTTGATCCGATTCCACCCAAACTTCTTCTGACCGTCTCCAAAACCGACGCGAGTATCCACATAGTGATAGTACAAAACCTGAGAGAAATTGTCAGCTCGAGATGAAGCGACCATGGAAATCAACACAAGCCGGCGAAAAGTAGGTAACTCACGGGTCCGTGGGCCGGGTCTTGATACACGCCCTGCCCGCCGGGCCCATACACCCAGTTGTGTGACTGGAGAACGACGGTACCACCTCCGGATCGGCACGACCTGCCGTCCCTGTCGACAAAGGGGCCAACGGGCGAGCTGGATCGACATGCCAAGATCCTGTACTCCTTCCCAGCGGCGGGCCTTTTGTTGTCATAGCCACAACAGGCGCCCTTGGAGAAGAACAAGTAGTAGAAGTCGCGATTCTTGAACACATTCGGGCCTTCCATGGCTGTGTCGCTGGGGTCAAACGCGACCTCGTACGCGGCGCCGTTGCTCTTCGTCGGCGTCACGCGCACGCGATGGATGCCGTTCCAGAAGCTGCCAAAGGTGAGAAAGTAGTTGCTTGTTCCGGGCTCGTTGACGAGGTTGCCGTCGATGGCGTTGTACGGCAGACCCGTGCTTGATACCACCCCCGTAGACCCAAGGTCTGTCCAGGTACCCGCGTCCAAACTCGAGGACCGGGCGACGCCGATGGCTGAGTTCTGGACCCCGAAGGTACTCACAGAGTAGTACAGATAGTACTGGTTACCCACCTGCGCGACATCTGGGGCCTACGGTTGTTTAGTGAATGCCACCCTAGGACGAGGGCTTACGGGCAGAATCGCAGCCTAGCATGACGTACCCAAAGGTCTTGGTTCCCAGGCAAGTTGATAGAGGATCCGCCCGGTAGCGCCGCCCCCTTGTAGGTCCAAGGGCCAGTAAGGCTCGGTGCCGTGTGGATGGCAATTCTTCCGCCGGTTGAGAAGCGAAAGTACGTACCATCTGCGCGACGAATGATGGACGGGTCATGGGAGTTGTTGCAAACTCCGCTGCAGGCCTCTGGGAGGGCGTAAGCGGAGACCAGAGTCGGGAGCAGAGCCACAGCTCTTAGAATATCGGTAAACTTCACCATCGCGGCAACACGGGGTCCGTATGCGGTGAGGCAGAACAGCGGCTGGGATCGCTATGTAACAGCAATCTCGAGGAATTCAAAACTCTGCAAGTCCGTACCTGGCCATATTATATACGTACACTTCTTGCTTCGGCCTTGTTTAGTGAATGACCCATAAAGAGATCAGAATGGGGTTAGGTCGTTTTGCTAAGGGATGTACTATTTTGTCACCCACCCGATGCTTGTGTCGTGATAGAAAGATTCCTCTTCCATCTTCCATCAGCTGATTCGCCTTTCTGCGTTGTTTTTCCACCCACCCAAGGTACATGTACATCGCGGTGTCTTAGACGAGCCGAGGCCTCGTGAGCGCTGAATCGCATCGTCCCATCAGTTGTTGCTTTATGACAGAAACGGAAGTCTAGAATCCGGGGAATGGGCAAAGTAACGCGCCGGTCCCCCGGATGCGCGCCAATAAGACGTTTTGCCGGTGATCTCACAATGCTGAGAAGAGGGGTCTCGGCGGGCTCGTTCCGCAAATAGCTTCAACCTCCGGTTGGAACCCCCTTCTGTTGACGCCTTTTTGCCGAGGTTCCTTTTAGCTACTGAAAAGACTCCGCAAAACGCCATGATAAACGGAGAGTCTCCGCCAATAGACTCACGAAATTTCGATGAAGCTTGACTGCTCTGGAGCATTAATGCCGCCCTTCTTTGTACAACAGCAACTACCTTATTTACGCCGTGATCCTACTTCTTAGAGGTCATTTAGACTGCGTCGTTGCATCACGACGAGTGCTAACTATTTACACTTCGAAGCTTCAAATAGCGGTTCATGGGTGCTCTCGCACTGCAACGCTCTCTAACTTCGTGGGAAAAGAAGGTCAACAACGATGGCTGAAACAAGCATGTTCTAAGAGCATCTCTACCTTAGGGAAAAGGTTTTAGAGTTTACGAGATACAACTTCTCCTCGGATTAATACTAGACAAATACCCACTAGTACTACCATCGTGAGGTTGCCCAACCTCACAGCCCAGCACACTGAGGCATAATCATGAGCAAATGAAGAGACCTTCGGAGGGTTATTACCCCGAGCTAAAATCGCTTGAGAGGGGTTTTCTCCACACTTCGAACCTCCGATTTCAACTGCTCGAGAAACATTCAGATTTGGGACACAACAAGATGAGCGACAAAACAGAGCCAGCCCTTGAAGTGGAATCCGGAGAGCCATACCGGTACGAGCCACTACCAACGCTCTCGTCCATTAGGCTCCTGAACGTGGTAGGAAAGGGGCAGGATGGGTCGGTTCATGTATCCCTGAAGACCGTCGACCTGGAAGATGACCCCTTCTTTTATGCGCTGTCCTACACCTGGGGCAACCCGCATGCAAATGGCGTTGACTTCACCGCACACTTTAACGCGGTTGACAACGAGTACAGCCCTCTTGAGAGAAGCCCAATCTTATGTGATGGCATGAGACTCAAAATCCAGAGGAACTTACTCGATGTTCTCCATGAGTTCCTTGACGCTTTGAGCGGACACCAAGAACATGACCAGCGCCTGGACGCTTGGAGAAGTTAACATTCCCTTTGGAAAAGCGTGAGAGTAATATTTGGATTGACGCCGTTTGCATCAACCAGCAGGACATGAAGGAGCGGGGAGAGCAGGTGAGGATCATGGACAAGATCTACACAAAAGCCGCCCACACAATCATTTGGCTGGGCCGCGCCGATGAGTATACCGCCGCAGCAGCAAAGACAATCGAAAGAGTCGCCGCTTATCACCGAGATACTTTTGTCCAAAGTGAAGCGACCCCTTTCCGGCGGGAAGACCCCGAGGTATATGCCAAGAGCAACCTGGCCTACACTAGCTGGATGGACTGGTGCAGCCTGGCCGCCCTTCTCAAACGACAATGGTTCACGCGGTTATGGATCATCCAAGAGGCTATCCTTTCCCGGGGCCTAGTCATCCTCTGCGGCAAACACCGGATATCTTGGACAGACCTTGTCTCTGCAGCACGTAACATCGAAGCACGTTGTCGGGTATTGGGCTGGAACCCAAGTACCATGTTTATCCAGATTCATGAGATTGCGGTGCCCCTCGAACACAACGTCTTGCAACTCGCGAACTGGCGAGACCGCTTTCATAAGAGCGCCGACACCGCCCCTGAGCGCTTCACACTCGAGAAGTTGATCTACGACACGTGGGTCTTTCACTCTGGTGATCCCCGCGACAAGGTCTACGGTATCCTCGGCCTAGCGGATTCCGAAGTGCGCTCAGGGTGGGTTATTGACTACTCCAGCCCACCCGAAAAGGTCTTCGCCATCACCACCAGAACCATCATCGAGCAGTCTCAATCCCTCGAGATCCTCTCATGCGTGCAGGATGCCTCAAAGCGCAAGATTCCCACATACCCGTCCTGGGTTCCCGACTACAGCCTGCCCTACTTCAACATGATGTGCAACCACGGGTCCTTCGCGGCGGCAGGGGCCCAGTACCCAACACCACAACTGGTGGCATCACAAGCACCGAACTCCTGGTCCCGCCTGCGCCTACGCGCCCACGTCTTTGACACCATCGTCGAAACGGCCAACGAGCGGACAGACTACGTCAACAGCGCCATGCTGCTCGAGCCATCGTGGTTTGAACTTGCCCTGCTCCTCAAGACCCCGTACCCCGCCACGGGTCAGAAGCGGACTGAGGTCCTCTGGCGCACGCTCTGTGCCGACCAGGATGCCGGATCCACCACCAGTCCGGCCCCAGCCCGGTTTGGGCCGCTGTTCAAGGAACTCGTGAGCGCGATGGTGGTGGTGCGCGCCGAACTGGAGGAGGAGGTGTCGCAGGAGCCCGACCCGCCAAGGGATTGCGCCCAGTCCTTTGCCCACGCGCTGCGGAGAGCAAAAGAAGTTTGGGCAGATGTTGGTTGGGCTGGGCTGAGTGGTGAACAGATCCGGGAGAGGACGAATTCGCGGCCGAGGTTTCTGGGCAGGCCTGAGTTTGGTTGGTTGGTACATACGCTCATCAAGCTGCAAGCTCTGTTTGTGACTGAAGAGGGTGGGAAGGCGGACACGCCGAGCTGGAGTGAGCTCGAGAGATTTTATGAGAATCCGAGCTATATGATGAGAGTGAAGAATGGGGAGGAGAGGTCGCTTGTTCAGCCCGAAGATGCCGCATTTACAAACTCTTTTCGGCGGAGATACGGGAAGAGGAAGCTATTCTACACCGAAAAGGGGTACGTCGGTCTTGGGCCAGCGTCGGCTGCTATAGGGGACGTGGTTTGTATCATGCCTGGCGCTGACGGCCCGTTCGTGTTCCGGTCTGATAGTGAGGGGGGTGTCAAGTTGGAGAGCCATCCGAATGGCGATGAAGAGGAGGATCAAATCAAGAGATTGCGTCTCATTGGGGAGGGTTATGTTCACGGCATCATGCACGGTGAGGCGCTTGCAACAGAGGACTTCAGGTTAGAAGAGATCGAAATCATTTGAAGCACTAGAGGGTTTTGGAGGTCTTCTAATATATCAATAACTTGGTCTTCAAGGTTGGACACGCGCTCATATGTTGCTAGAAATCTGGCAGTCGGTTCTGGTTGACCGGGCACCTTTAGTGTTTTGCAGCAACGAACTCTCGTTTTATCATTCGCTCCAATTGTGAATGGCCCTCAGTGGTTACTGTACTTTGGTCGGTGTTGGGCAAGGATAAGCTTCAAGACATTCAGAAACAGGGAAGCGTGCAGGAGATCCAGACGCCAGACGGCCCAGACCACAAAACGCACAGCTCGTTGACGTCATGGCCATCCCTCATTGCTCCCCTTCCCAGTAGAACACCACCGCCATCGAAGCCGTCGTAGCAAGACAACCAAAACCTGTGATAAGGAACCAAACACAGTCACACTTCAAAATGCCTCGCATCTCGGAAGCAGTCAAACAAGACCATGCTCTCATCAAGCGCGCCTATCGACGCCTTCGGGAAGCCGACCCGGACACTCGCAGGCCCGAGGAGTTCGTTTGGGCTTTGGACCGATACCTGATAGTGGAGGACCTTGTTGTGTCTCCGGCTCTCGATCACCACATTGCACATGGAGGCCAGAGACACCGGAGATTGTCGGAGGATTTTGACAGCGTGGGTTCTATGCCTCTCGATTATTGATCAAGTATCCGAGGACTAATATTAATTGCCTGCCGTATAGATGAATGCAAAGTTACGACACATGCACAGGTTTAAACCCACCGAGCCCAGCTTCGATTCGTCACTCAGCGCCATCTGGGTCGACCTAGAGCCTCACATCAGGGAGGAGACGAGCCGTGACCTAAACCTACTGGAGGAGAGCCTTTCAAAGTCCGACTCGGAGGCACTGGGGCGGAAGTACGAGGATATCAAGGAGCTTTTACAGCGACCGTATGGAGAAGGCGGTGTTCCCGATGAGAGGACCCTATCAGCTATTTTGGAGATGCCCCGACAAGAACTGATGGTGAAAGTTGGAGTTACCGGAGAGTAATGGGCTTTATCTCAAGGCGGGGCACCATCATGTTCCATAATTACTCAAGCTATACAATCTCCCCTGTTCAAGTAATGGTTATTTCCATTTCAGTTTCGATTCTTGGTAGTTCTCGGCTCAACATGAACACCTCTTTTCTGCTCTGTGACGAAGTCTGTCCGGAACATACCCCACAGCTCCTCTAGATGGCGTGACGCAATGAAAGCTAAAATCACACCCTACTAACCCAAATGCTTTGTTCTCCGCAGCAGGTTGAAGATCGTTCGGCGAAACGGCTAAACAAACCCGACACATGACACACGATCTACCCTGAGTCACTCAAAAAAACCGGTGTAATAAACTGCGCTGGCATCTCAAACAAGACCGAGATTCTTACTAAGATACGCAGAGGTTTACGGTTCACAATGGCTTCGACTCTAGACGAGGAAACCCACCCTCGACCAGCGGCTAACCCTGATTATGACTTGACAACCGCCATCGACCCAGACGGGGTTGGTCTGCGCCAAAGACTGACTTCGTATGGAGATGCACACTTCTCGCTCTTCATGCGGAAGCTCTTCATCAAGGCAATGGGATATAGCGAGGATGCTCTCTCTCGGCCTATCGTGGGCATCGTTAACACGTATTCAAGCTTCAACCCCTGCCACGCTAACATTCCCCAACTCATCGATGCCGTAAAGAGGGGTGTACAACTAAACGGGGGACTCGCGATCGACTTCCCGACCATTAGCTTGCACGAGTCCTTTGCTGCACCCACAAGCATGTATCTGCGAAACTTGATGAGCATTGATACCGAAGAAATGACCCGGGCGCAGCCTGTTGATTCGGTTGTGTTGATAGGAGGTATGGTACACGGGTTACTGCTGTATTGCACAGTTTGCATGGACTTAATGACTAACCTCATCAGGCTGCGACAAGACTACCCCAGCTCAGTTGATGGGCGGGATCTCCGCCAACAAGCCGATCATCCACCTTGTCACCGGCCCCATGATGCCAGGCAGCCACCGGGGGCTGAGGGTCGGGGCTTGTACTGACTGTCGGAGCAACTGGGCTAAATTCCGGGCTGGTGCCATCGACATTGAGGATATATCTGCTTTGAACGAGGAACTGGCACCAACTGTAAGTACAGGTGACTTGTGTTGAGTGGGTTGCCTTTCCCAATTCCGGTTCCTGACCACGGATAGGCCGGTACTTGTGGCGTCATGGGTACCGCAAGCACCATGGCCTGCCTGCTCGTCGCGTTGGGGATGATGCCCATACAAGGAGCAACAGCGCCCGCAGTGTCCTCCGCCCGCCTACGCATGGCCGAGTCCACCGGCGCCCACGCGGTTCAACTGGCCAAATCTCGGTTGCAACCGCAGGCCCTCCTCTCGCGGGAATCTTTTCTCAATGCCATCACCGTCCTCCAAGCCATAGGTGGCTCCACCAACGCCATGGTCCATCTGATGGCCATCATCAACCGCCACCCAGCCATCGTAGGAACCATAACCCCCGCCACCGTCGACGCCATCGGGCGACAAACCCCCCTCCTCCTCGACCTCAAGCCCAGCGGCGAGAACTACATGACAGACTTCCACAACGCCGGCGGCATGCTCGCCCTGCTGCACCAGCTCAAGCCCCTCCTGCACCTCGACGCCCTCACCGTAACAGGGCGCACCCTCGGTGATGAGCTCACCCATACACCCTTCCGCCCGCTCCCGCGCGACAGCCCCGCCAACTGCATCCGCCCGCTCGACGACCCGCTTTACCCGTCGTCCGCACTCGTCGTCTTGCAGCACGGCAACCTCTCCCCGGGCGGCGCGGCTGTCCTCAAGGCGAGCGCGTCCAAGGATAGGCGGCTGTTCCGACAGGGGCAAGGCGGTGGTATTTAACGGGTCTGCGGACCTGGCGGCGCGGATTGATGACCCGGATTTGGATGTGGATGCGGACAGCGTGTTGATTTTGAAGGGGATTGGGCCGGTGGGCAACCCGGGCATGCCTGAGGCGGGGCTAATTCCGATCCCGAGGAAGCTGGCTGCGCAGGGTGTGCTAGATATGCTGCGGATTTCGGACGGGCGCATGAGTGGCACCGCTGGCGGTACGATTGTGTTGCATGTGTCGCCGGAAGGAGCGGATCCCGGGTCGGTTCTAGGGGTCGTTAGGGACGGGGACGTGGTGGTATGTGATGTGGAGGAGAGGGTGTTAAACTTGGAAGTTGGGGAAGCGGAGATCCAGGACAGGATCAAGCGAAGACAACGGGAGATGGCCGGCAAAGACGAGGAACCCTGGGTGGCACGCGAGAAGGCTAGAGGATACCATGGCTTGTATATGCGGGAGGTGAATCAAGCGGAGCATGGGGTGGACTTCGGATTCCTTACTGCTGACGGTCCCGGGCCGGTGGTTAAGGGAGCCGAAATCGCCAATGCCTAGGTCGTAGATGTTGAGACAAGTATGATAACTTTAGGGTGTAGTAAACACACGGCCTATGCCGGGCACGCTGTACCTTTGTGATACATAACAGCTTCAAGACACTGTTTGTTTGGTCTGGTAAAAGCAGAACCGGGGCCAAGAGTCAAAATGCCTGAGCGAAACCCCGGGGGGCTTGCTACCCGTTAATCTGATACCAGAACAGATTTTCGCAAGATGTTGTTGTGTGCTGATCATTGTTGTCAGGCAAGGAGGATCCGGGGGGACAAGTCCTACCCGGGTAGCGATGTGGAATGGGAGGCACCCAAGGCCTAGGTACACATTCTGAGGCCAGAGGCTGTGTCGGCGTTGGCGGGGTGAAGCAAAGGATGGCAAGGCGAGTCTGGTCTTGTAACTCGGGTATCATTGAAAGCGCAAACCCATGTCCTTGCAGTTTCAGAAGAGGTCGCAGGCATATGCCGCTGCTCCTGCCGTATACTCTCAACGGCTATTCGAAATAGTTCACCACCAACTCCTAGGCCCAGGCGCACCATAATGCTACCCGCCCATCGCAAAACGCTCCAAGAGTGAGATATGCGTATCCAAAACGAGATATCCAACTTGGGACAACATTCCCACGACTCTTAGACCATTGCATCCGTAAATAACATGCCAGCAATGCTGGCAGATGTCAGAGTAGACAAAACACCACATACGAAGGCCGAAATGGAAACTTTCACGACGTCACCCGAACGCTTGGGGGAAATCTGCGAGAGCACACCGATCTGGATACCCAGCGAGCCGATGTTGCCAAAACCCTGTTACACGTGTCAGATACAGGCCGTCTAGTTTCTGTTTGTAAGGGGAAGATGGGATAACTCACGCAGCAGGCATAGGTGGCGATCAGCTTGGATCGGGCCGCCATCTCCTTGTAGCGTTGTTCCTCAACAAGGGCTTTAAACGCGGCAAATTCGTTGATGATGATTTTCTTGCCAATAAGCTCACCGACTTGGCGGAGGTCGTCTTTGGGCACACCCAACAACCACGCAACGGGATACAGGATGTATCCGAGGATAAGCTCCAAGGAGAGAACCGGGCCCGGCGCAACAAGGCCCCAGTAGCCGCCCCACCAGCCCAGCAAGCCGTTGATCAGGCCGACAAAGGCGATAATCGTCAGCAAGCAAGCCACAATGGTGGCACCGATTTTGAGACCAAACCACGAGCCGTTGGTAAAGGCGTGGAGCGCGTTGACGGTATGTTCCTTCTCCTCGCTATCGGGCACTTCCACCTTGCCAGCGGTGATAGGGGTTTCCGTCTCGGGATAGCGCATTTTAGAGACGGCCAAGGTGGCGGGAATCGACATGATACAACTGGACACGAGAGCCTGGGCGTTTAAGCCCATGCCTATGTAGGCTACCAAAACGGAGCCGGCGATGGTGGCGAAGCCGCACGTCATGATCTGGTGGATTTCGGCCATGGTCAAGTGGTCCATGAAGGGGCGGATGAGCATGGCGGACTCGCCCTGGCCGATGAAAGGGGTGGCGGCAGCGACAACAGCCTCGGCGCCGGACACGCGAAGACTCCAAAAGAAGAAAACGGCGAACTTGGAGATAAACCACTGGATGAATCCGACATAGTAGAGCATCTGGACAAGGGCAATGAAGAAGATGATGGCCGGAATAACGCCGGTCAAGAACCACTTGTTGTTGGGCAGCTTTTCGTCGGTCAAGAACTCCAAGCCCTTGGCTGCAAAACCCAGAAGCTCGCGGGCCATGTCGGAAATGAACTTGAAGATGTCGTAGCCGGCCTGGGTACGCAGCACAAAGACGGCGACGATGAATTGTGTCAGCATGCCGCCAATGACGGTGTGCCAGGGAATAAGTCGCCAGTTGCGCGATGTGGCCGTGAGCACGCACAGAAGTACGATGAAGCCAAAAATCGAGATGGCACGGTTCGCCCGCGTGTTGTCTCCGGTCTCCTCGGGGACGAAGCTTCCGACGAGGAAGACGCCGAAAGTGCCGAGGCCGGCAATCGGCTGATGCAGCTTGGCCGGGACGATGTCATAAAGCCTCACGACTGTGTGGATCCAAATAAAACGGACTGGGCGGAGGGCCAACCTCGCGGGAATGTAAAGAGTGATCAGGCGCAAGATGATGGCGATATAGACCAGAGACGGAATTAGCCATCCTCTCCCCTCGGTGTGGCGGAAGAAGACGAGACCGTAAATCCACCATCTGCAGCGGCCGTGGCCATCAGCTCGGTGTTCAACCACAACAGGCAACTAGCGCCAGGAAGACACTGGAAAGAGGGGTTTACGGACGCGGTGAAGACCATAAAGGTGACCAACTGGGCCAGCTTCTTCCAATGGCGGTTCCACAAGGCGACAATGGGCCGCTTGTCCTCCTCAGATTCCGACTTAGCACGCAGCGAGCCAACGTTCTCGCTCTGCTTTTCCGAGTCAACGCCATAATGCTCGGCCGGCAATGAGGTATTCTTGTCGTCGGCGACGGCAGCGGGCCTGCTACTGCCGGAGCTGGTTTGCTTTTCCAGCGCGTATTGGGGTGGCGCCCGGTCACTGAACTCGATTGTGTCGTGCCCCGGGGCAGGGGCGTGCTGGCCGTCGGACGAAGCCATGACGCAGACTGCACCGTGCGAGCTAGATAGCACGGTGGTGGTCGCCGAAAAAAGAGCTCGAGATGGACAAAAAGCAGAGCTTTTTTGACACTGTCGGTGGTGGCCGCCGATATCTGGATCCGGACGACAAGGTCAGAATCGAAGCCTCTTCCCTACCGGAGGTCGGCACGATGCGCAGGGAACGGGGCGCACGAGGCTTTAAGAGTCGCCAGCGGAGCAGCTGATTCTTAGATAGAACGAGGGAAGGAGGAAGTGCTTGTCAGATAAGACGATAGGCAGGGAGACATTCTCGAGACACCTAAAGCCCACAGGGAAGGCAGAGAAACGCTGTGGGGTTCGTTCGAGGAGGGAATAAAATGAAAAATAAAAGATAGGGCGCGTGGCCGGGGCGCGTGCCGGCTCTCACATCCAGAGGAGTGGTGAGGGCACGATAAGGAAGAATTCGATTCGGTGTTACTGGGTCCCTCGGCGGATCTCCTGTGCAGATTCATGTCGCGTGCAGCCCCGCTGACCGGGACCAAGGGCAAAGCCGCGGCGGGGACTTGTCGTCGGGGGAGGCCGAACCAGCCAGGGCTCGCATCGGCCTCCTTCCCGACGGGGAGCAGGGTAATCCGGGAGCCATTGGCCAATCAGGGGGGTAACCGGCGGGGGAGGCGAAAGGAGCGCCCTTAGTTCCCTGGCGTTCCCGAGTTGGCCACCGAGAGCGTCCTCCACTCTTCTCTCGAGGCTAAGAAGATCACCGGTCGAGTGGCACGGGGGGCGTTCAGCCAGCCAGCACCGGCCACTGCAGCCAAGCATCAACCGATGACACCTTCTTCTTTCGCGCACCTCTTTATCTGGGAATTGATGCAACATGTGCAGCGATGCGAGGCGACAATGCGAGGCGATAGTGCGAAGGTGGCCAGCCTGGAGGGTGGCATGGGTGGGCTCTTGAGACGCCAGGTTGTTCTGGCAGGTACTGGGCACGGCCATAACTACAAATGGAAGTCTAGCTGGTCTAAGTTATCTTTCTTGGTGTGAGACATTGTGAGACGGGACCTTGAAGAGACGACAACCACGTTTTGTCGCCTTGTCTTGTCTCACCCTGTTGATGATTATCGTGGAGTGGTGCTTCGCGGAAAAGGGAGAGAAAATTCTTGTCGAAGGTTCTCCATGAAACATCCCACCTGCCATTTCGAGGAAGCTTAGAATGGGCGGGGCCATGCACCCCGCAAATGCCGAGAAATCCGCATTCGGGACCCAGGCATGCCAGGAGACGGAAAAGAGTACCTGTGGAATAAAATTGATCTCCGGCTGTGATATAAAATTCCAGAGCATGTTTGGCGGAAGCGATCGAGAGCCTAAAACCTGGGGTTCTCGCCAACCCCGGATTTGCAGGTGAGAGACGGTGACCTTAGCGGGTACAATGGCGTCGGATATCTCCCCCGGGTTGGAAGGTGGAAGGCAAACATGTGCAGGGATGCGCGCCACACTTGGGTTTCGTTTGGTGCTTGGCCTTGGTTGGCCTCGGCTGGACCTGGAGACGGTAAGCTGGAGGTTGGGACGTGGTATGAGTGGCAGCTGACGCCGGATTCACATCATGGGCAAGCTCTGGATTCTTAAAGCAAGAAGTCCAAAGTTTCTCCAAACGTCATATTGCTGAGGGCCCAGGTACTATGATGCTGTTTCGATGACATCCACGCCGGCAGCACTTGTAAACCCAAAGACAAGAATAGTGTACCTCCTCCAAAACGTCCACATACACTGCCCGCACCCTGCACTCTTGTGGCCCTCGCCTGTCTGATCAAGACTCTCTTCGTCAAAGCGATCAGGGCCACGAGCGGCTGAAAGCAGAGGTGACCTCGGCCTCTTCAAAGGGGACATTCTCCAGGATCACAGACCCGCATGCCTTCCAGGTGGAAGCGCTTGGGTGGTAGCTGAAACCCCGGCCGATAACGGTTTTGGTAGCCACCATGGACCCCACGGACGGCTGCAGAAAGTAGGGTACCATTGGGCCCAGGGAATCGGATGAACTTCCTCGGTTGCCACCCAGGTTCAGACCGCAGGTTGCTTCCCCAGCCGCCCATCGGGGCGACCTCTAATAAGGATAACCTGAGCTCGAACTGAGCTCCATGTACTTGTACATGGACGTGGGTTGGGTCAGCACACCCTTTTTCTGTCGGAGTAATCAGAAGCTGCGAACTCGGCAGCCTGAGTTCCCGAGCGCCCGATCCGCCCTAACCTAAAATCGAATCGGGCCGTAACAGCTCTCCCTGGCAGCAGGTATGGGGACCTCCCAAAGTGGGAAGAGTTCGGATAAGAAAAAGCCAACCAACCTCAACGGTATCGCGGTGAGCTTCCATTCTTAGCCCCATTTGGCTTTATTAAACCCAGTACCGGCCCCAGATATCGTACTCGTCTTTCGTTCCCCTGAACCTGAAGGGAACGGGGACGACCTCTTGGAACCCCTCGTCAATTTTGGGTTCCTTGAATCGCGACGCAAAGCCGCTAAAAGCAATTCTCGGAAGAGCCTGGCGGGCTTCGGGATTGAGCTACGCATGCCAGTTAGCGAGGGAATTTTTCACGGTAGCATGTTTGGAGAATATCGGCGTGTACCTTTCCGTTCAGGGCTCGCGCCGTCGCATTGTGCTCACACAACTGCAACGGCGTCTGAAACCAAAAGCAGCGGATTGGGACATTGTGTTTGCGCGCGAGGGCTACCCACTGCGAGCGTGTGTCGACATCGGCATTTGTGTTGTCTAGCGAGTGATCAGCGGGCCGATATCGCAGCAGTAGGGACCGGCACGAACTCACCCACAGCGACAGACTCTCCTTTCCCAAGCAAGTCAGCCGCTGCCTTGAAGCATTTGTCTTTGCTGGTCAGTATTAGCATTGTACGAAAGCGGGGGCTGGAAGCGTGAAGACATGCCTCTTGAGAGTATCTTGGTTAATTCTCTCGTACCCTAACGGCTCCAAGTACTTCCAGTAGAACGTGCTCTTGCCAGCTCCAGGGAAACCAACGAAGAGCACGATGTCCTGGTCGTTTGGCTTGGTGGACCACACCTCACCATCTTCGTCCTCTTCCGTATAGGGAAAGTTGCCTACGTCAAAATCCCGAGCAAAGTCCCGTGGCTCCTCTCCCAGAAAGAATTCTTCTGGTGTCTGGTATTTGATGTTGATATTATGGGCGAGGTTCCGATCGGAACAGCTGAAGTCTTTCGCAGCGGCGCTGGATCCCTTCGGCTCGGCTACGCGGCCACCCGCGTCGCCAACAAACACGCTATTCTCGCGGTCGATATCGGATTCGGACAAGTCGTAATCTTCCTTCAGTTCCGTCCACATCCCGGGCCGGGGCTTCCGGTAGATGTCCTTCCCGGTGGCCGCGTAGAGCGTTATGGGGATGTCGAGTTGGTTCAGAACGGCGCTGCACTTCTGTTTAAACGCTGGGACTCTGTTCTTTGCGCTCTTCGGTCCTTTTGACTTCGGATCTGGATGCAATGTCAAGCCACCTTGGTTTGTGAAAATGACAATTCGGTACCTAGGATCCGTCAGCAGAGTGCCAGGGACGGCGATCAACCGAAACCGACGCACCCCTCATCATTGTACAGTTGTCGAAGACGTCCGGGCACAGAATGGTGCCACCATTTCCAGTCTGCCGGGTCATCGGGGTATCGCTTGCCAGAGGCGGATGTGATCAAGGTGGAATCCTACGGTCGGGTGAGCTTGGCGCACAAGATGGTCTGAAATGCGCCGTACCAGATCGAATGCAGCAATCTTCTGCCGTTTGGCCGGAGCCTCAAGCGTGGTGGAGTCGGCATTCTCGGGTATGTATTTCGCAACAAGCAGTGTCGCAGGTACGTCCTCGTCGGGGGACCGCTCGGCCCAGGTGGTACGATCCTTAGGCTTTTGTGACGCGGGGGTGAAAAAGTTTGCGACGGCGCTCTCTAATCACATGGGTCAGTTCAGCCGATGGGTAAAGTACAAATGGAAGGGAATGGTATAATCGCACGATGGAGATAGCAGTTTGTGTTTTTCGTTTCACTGGGGGCGGGGAAATCGCTCCGTCGTTCTCCGCTGCAGGCCGCTTCGACCCCGAGGACGACAAACGCTTGGTGGGTGGCATCATGGACCTTGTCGTGGTGCGCAAGGGTTGTTTTCCGAGTGAGCTTTGGGGGTTCGAGCTTGATAAAAGACGTGTAAAAAAAAGAGGCGGCCCTGGGCTGGAGACTTGTCGCGATTCGTACGTGGTACATCCTATCCAAGGAAGGGCCTGGAGGTGCCACCAAATGGATCAGCAGCGCGGACAGGGATGACGCGTCAAGGTACGAAAGCACGTGGCAAATAGAGTGGGGCTGCTTGGCAAGGGTTGTTCCTCGATTGAGTTTAAGGTTTTTGGCAATCCCGAACACCCCGAACAGCAACGACGACGAACGTTGGTCATCTTGCCTGATAAAGGTTTTCCATGCTACAATTATGGTCCCTCGAGTCTAATAAACGACGAAACCATACCAGCCTGTATTGTGTATACAATGTCAATCTGCAAAAGGAATCACATGGTTGACCGATATCCCTATTTTTCCTTTTCTATCACATGCCAGTACACAGTGCCGGCTCTCACAGAGTCACAGCTGCCAGTGACATCATAAACTCCTATCGGTATCTTCCTCACGGAACAACCCAACTTACAGAGGGTATAGAAACGAATATGACACAAAGAAGGTAGCTAGCAGCAGTGCTTCTAGGTACCTATCCAGCTAAGGTAAGGTAGGTGGCTGCAATTGAACATAGTGATTACCTATCTTGGAATGTGACTTAACCCACAAACAGCATTTACAGGCGCCGAATACACCAACAACAAAACAACATGGTGAATATAGGTACAAAGTAGAGCATAGGCGGTGTACGTGGCGGGAATAAAACGTGAGTCAGGTCTTTAATAGTATAATAGGTGAATGGCTTGCACCGCTGCTGTTTATTTTCAAGCGTCACAGTAAGGTTCGATGAACAACCCAGGCTGTGTTGCGCATTGAACCTGTCGGCCCCAGCGGCCCAGCCTGAGATGGAAGACCTCAGACTCGTGACCAAGGTTGGGGAGTTTGGGTATTTAAACCCCGCCGTTGCTCATCCCACAGACCATTCTCTATCTCACAATATCCCATCGCAATCCTCATCCCCAACCTTCATCGGCAACCTTCGCCTGTAACATTCATTCACAACACCTAGGTATCTTTCACTCTGTTCAGCGCCATAAAGACCCAGCCAAAATGGCCAACCTCAGCAGAATATACCGTATAGCGTTCCTCGCCGTTATTGGTAAGTCCTTCACACATCTTTCTGGCAACCGAGTCCTTTACAGTTTAATTTGGTTTGGTGCTAACATGTATTCAAAGGCGGCGCCCTTTTTGGCTTTGACATCTCGTCCATGTCGGCTATCATCTCGACGCAACCGTATTTGTGTCAGTTCAATGAGCGCGGCTTCGACGAGCAGGGCCACTGCCTGGGCCCCTCCTCAAATACCCAAGGCGGTATCATTGCCGCCATGCCCGGCGGCTCCTTGATCGGCGCCCTTGTCTCCGGCTGGCTCTCCGACCGCACCGGCCGGAAGAAGACCATCATGATCGGCGCTCTCGTTTGGTATGTACTCAGTCTTAGATCTAATGCGGTGCACGCATTATTAGCATGGCCTGGAACTAACCCGAAGGAACAGGATTCTCGGCTCCGTCATTGTTTGCGCGTCGGTTCACCTAAGCATGCTCGCCATTGGGCGTTTTATCAACGGCTTTGCTGTCGGCATCTGCTCTGCCCAGGTGCCCGTCTACATCAGCGAGATCTCTCCGCCGTCGATGCGTGGACGTCTCATCAGCCTACAGCAGTGGGCCATTACCTGGGGCATTCTTATCATGTACTTCATTTGCTTCGGCTGCGCCTACATCAAGGGAAGCGGCGCCTTTCGCATCCCCTGGGCTCTGCAGATGCTCCCCGCGATGGGGCTCTTCGGCGGCCTCCTGCGCGAGCCCGAGTCTCCCCGGTGGCTGTTTAGCAAGGGCCGCGAGGCTGAGGCTGAGAGTGTCCTAGCTCTACTCCACGGCGACGGCGACGCCAATTCCGAATTTGTTCAGCGTGAACTCCTGCAGATCCGGGCCGCGGTTCAGGAGGAGCACAAGCATGCCGACGCCCGTTGGTCCGAGTTGTTTGCCCCCAACATGCTCAACAGGACTTCGATCGGTGTCTTCACTCAGGTCTGGTCGCAACTCACAGGCATGAATGTGATGATGTACTACATCACATATGTCTTCACCATGGCCGGCCTCTCGGAATCTGGTACCAACGCGGTCTTGATCCCCAGCAGCGTCAGCTTTGCCATCAATGTCATCATGACGGTACCGGCCCTCCTGTGGCTCGACCGCTGGGGCCGTCGATTGCCTCTTCTTATCGGATCCGCCTTGATGTGTCTGTTTTTGGTCATCAACGCCATCATGTTCGGCGTCTACAGCCGCACTCCCTATCCCGGCGAGTTCCCGTCCGCGTCCGAGTCCATGGCTGTGAGCGACGCCCCTGCCTGGGTCATCATCGTGTCGACATGCCTGTTTGTCGCCAGCTATGCGCCGACCTGGGGCCCTGTGTCGTGGGCCTACCCTCCGGAGCTCTTCCCCTTGCGCCTCCGCGGCAAGGCCGTCGCTCTCGCAACTGCGGCTAATTGGACCTTCAACTTCGCCCTCGCCTACTTCGTCCCCCCGGCCTTTGAGAACATCACCTGGAAGACATACGTCATCTTTGCCGTCTTTTGTGCCACCATGCACCTCCACGTCTTTTTCCTCTTCCCCGAAACCGCCAACAAGTCGCTCGAGGAGGTGGCCCAAATGTTTGATGACAAGCAGCCAGGTGGTGAGTTTGTTTCCACTCTCCCTCTTCCTCGTTGTTGTAACAAAGAATTATTAACTAACTTGTATTTACAGCGATCAAATACATCGGCACACCGGCATGGAAGACCCGGAACACCCCGGCGACCATCATGCAGCAAGAGGACCAAGCCTCCTCCTCGAAAGATACGGAGCTAGGGCAAGTGCATCAGGAAGGCCCGAAGCAAGAGTCTTAGGGACCTTACCTTGCATCTTTGGCTTCCTATTGCACTATTCGGGCTTCTCCGGGAAGTCCTTTCTGGGAGGCGATTCACAGCGAAGGCGTTTGGCACGGTTCAGCAAAGCCTACATCACGGATATGGAGCAACCTAGTGACTTTAGCATAGATGGGCTTTAGGCATCTTGTTGGACACAGGAGTATGCGCCATTTTGTATGGAGGAGTATCAGTCATCACAGGTAGAGTAGATTACTCAATGAGCGATTCCTAACTTTAGGGACCCTGCAGCTTTGGTTCAATGGCCGTGATTGAATGTCTTGCTTGTTTGATTATTCCAAACTTGATAGAGCTTAACAACTTAGGGTACCAACTTGCTCAAAATATAAGAGTAGATGAAACTATGACCATCACGCCAACTACTCCTGCTCCATCATAACACCACTGGCTAAATGACCTTACCGTGCCTCTCGTGTACCTGCATCGTCGTCTTCACAGCAACCGTGTAATTCTCCCTGTCTGCGCCACAGCGTGGACAATGACCTCCTCCCCAAACGGCCACCCTTCCTCCTGCTCCTCACTCCGCTCATCATACTGCGCGTACTCATCACGATCCTCTTGCAGCGCCTGCCTAGCCGCGGCCACCGCATCCTCGCGCCGCGCATAGCACCCCTGGATCTCGGCCGTCTGGTACGGCGCGCGGTTGTCCTGCGTGTAGTCGGTCCGGTTTTGCAGCACGTAGTACAGCCGGTCATGGCCCTCGGGCAGACGCAGCGTGTGCTTCTTGCTCGGGTCCTCGTGCTCGTCCCCAACCGTCGGCAGCGACTCCGTGTTGGGCTTGGTGTCCAACCCGACGAGGAGCTCGTGGCCTGCCCTGGGGCCCCGCGCGTACACCATAACGTGGTCGTGGTGCGGCCAGTTTTCGGCTGCTTCGCCGGTGTAGTCGGCGCGGTGGTGTACTCGTCGAAGTCGGCCGGGTTGTAACCGAGCGTTTCCAGGGCGCTGAGCGCGAAGGCTTTGGCGGCGGGGAGGTTGGTGTGCGTGCCGAGGACGTGGGTGTCTCGCGTGGAGCCAGAGGTGTCGTGGTGGAAGTCGACTACCGTTAATGTTGTGTGGTATACTTGTTCCGGGATGGATGGACTGCCGTTTGTATCTTCCATGATGGAAATTGTACGTGCAATAGTGCCCGATGTGGTTTGGTTAATTGGGGAGGTTGAGTAAAGTCTTGCTGTCTCTTTCTTGTGTTTACAGTCAGAGTTTAATGGCACGTAATAACCTTCTCGATCACAAGCTTCCTATGCAAAGTTGAGGTGGCAAGGAACCGTCTAGTAGATGACGATCTTGGTCTTTGAGCT
Organism: Chaetomium olivaceum; assembly: GCA_039881045.1. Lineage (NCBI taxonomy): Eukaryota > Fungi > Ascomycota > Sordariomycetes > Sordariales > Chaetomiaceae > Chaetomium > Chaetomium olivaceum. The sequence continues at coordinate 280,559 of JAYWVB010000032.1, read as the reverse complement.
TCGAGGACATATCCGTTGGCAACCGTAAAACGGGTCCCCCGAATAGTCGGCATATTCGACGACGCGGTATGACGCCAGTATGAGGTGGCAAGACCTGCCCCTCACCACACCTGCACAGACCATGAGTGCTCATACAAGACCATCCACACTGGCGTGGCGCAATGAAAACCGGAATGGTTCTGTTGTGTAACGCAAGCTTGCTGCATCTTCTACTGGTAATCTGCGTCTTTGGGCTTTGCGACGTAACAGAAACTATGGAGAACCAAACTAACACACTACGTCTTCCAAACCCTAGTATGTGTCTCGTATCACTACGGGGCAGGGTTCAACTATATGTTCTAATACTCTTATCTAGGCGCATTTTGCGACTCATGACCAAGTTGTCTTCCCAAAACCGGCATCATGTTCAGAACTTTCCCGAAAAACCCGTGCTAAAACTAGGATTCTTGTTACCTTCCCAGAGAAAACTTTTCGCCAACCAACTCTTCGCTCAGACTCCATAGCCGGTCCGCAGCAACGGGGTCACTGGCATGGGGTGCAGGGTTGGTCAACTGGCAATCGACAAGGTAAAGGCCCTTGGTCTCTGTATGGGGGAGCTTGTATTAGCAAGATACAGTTCCACGAAGCAAAACCTATGGAAGACTTACCGTTCAGAGCCGGATCTAATGCAGCGACGAGTGTCGTCGCACTCCCTTCATCGGCGGTCTTCCAATACGGCGCAACCTTGTAGAACTGGGCAGTGAGTTCGTCGTCTTGATCCCGGCTGAGGTCTGTCTCAATGGCTAGGGGAACTATGTTAGCGACCCTGTTGAGAAATAACGTCAACTGGATCAACGTACTGCCGGGGTGGAGAACGTAGGCAGCAATGCCGTTTCTTGCCAGATGCTTTTGCAGGGAGACGGTGAATAAAATGTTTGCCGTCTTAGACTGCGCGTACGTGACAATACCGTTGTATCCGTCAGGGGCACACTTGCCGAAAGCGCCTGCGAGTGGTTTGACGTGGTCTTCTTCGGGGGGACCGGCTTGCCCTCGTAGTTATAGTCGGAGAAGCGGATGGGGGAGAGTCTGTGGCCGGCACTGGTAAGAGACACGACGCGAGTGGCACCAGGGGGGCTGGACTCGGCAGCCTTGCGTAATAGGGGTAGGAGAAGGTTGGTAAACAAGAATGGGCCGATATGGTTGGTCCCAAACTGCTGCTCGATGCCTTCGGGCGTTGCCTGGCGGGACGTGACAACGATACCGGCGTTGTTGATGAGAATGTCGAGTTTATCGGTCAAGGCGGCAACGTCTGCGGCTGCCTGACGGATCGCCTTTTGCGATCCCAAATCCAAGATGACAATTTCTATCCGGGCGCTGGGGTACTTGACCGAGATCTGGTTTGCGACTTCTTCAAGTCGGGCTTTTGTCCGGGAGGCCAGAATCAGAAGGCCAGGGTTCTGAGCTGCAAGGTTCAAGACGGTCGCTGAACCGATACCCTTGGGACTGACGCCCGTCACTAGGACTAAAGCACGGGGGGTCAATTAACACTGCCATATCAACCCAGGCGGTCATGGAGTGTTTACTGACTTGTTTTTCCCCGAATTTGGTCCGCAAATACCTTGGTCACCTCGGATCCGGACGTACGTTCGCCGAACTCGGAATGGGAGGTCATTCTGGTAGCTGGGTGCCGAGATGACGGGCAATAACAATTTTGGGACCGGTGACGGGAAAGAGATTATAAGTGGCGTCTGAAGCAAGTAACTAAGGGGCGTATGTGGTTCATATCCCGCTGGGTTGGAGGCTGTATTGGTGTATTCATGGTCCGAGCCGCACCCTAGCTGATATCTTATAATACTGCGCCAGCGACGAGGCCGAGCTAGGGGATACATTTTCCGCCGAAACACCCGCCGCGTCGTATATTCCGGTTCTCGGCCGCCGCCAACGTTGGTTTCGTCCAGCGACCCTACCCCGCATGATACCGTCCTCTCCCCAAATGGCACCGAAAGGCCGCGTGGATATCTTGTCCGTGCCTGGGGAAACGACTTGCCCCACCAACCATCCCCAACTTAGCCAAGTCCAGTATCCGGCATCCGGCAGTTTTCACCGATGGCCGCCGGGACAGACACCCTTGAGGTTTTCACCGTCGACTGGTCATCCGGGCTCTCATTTTCCGGCTTTGACTTCCGTGTGATGAATGTGAACTGAAAGATTTTGCCTTAGGTTTAGTTGCCAAGGTTAGTAACTGGAAGGAAGAATAGTGATTCATCAATAGCAGCGCATCTCGAAGCCAGCGTTCTCTTGAAGCGGTCAAAAGCCCTTCGGACTTTCCCTCCGTACTCACACCGGGATTAGGTTGTTGGGTGCCGATAATTTCTGGTTGGGTTGGCCATGAGTATTATTCGCTCTGTAAAGAATCGGTATCCTTTAACCTTCGATTCACATAGTTTTTATGTTGTGTGATCTTTTTTTACAGAGTCCGCATTATTGCATTATTTTGACTCGGAGTGCAGAACAACCTGGAACCAACCCCACCTGATTCCGTCTGCGTGACTCCACTCCCCAGCGCTTGTGGGCAACCACTGCAGGCAGTCAATTAATCTCAACCTTGGCACTTCACGCCTCAGACAATCACGCGTCTGACTGTCTGACGACTTCTACAAATCGCGATATTTGCCAACACGCCATCAACGTTATCGCCTCTTTTCATCACCTGCCATTATGTCGGACTCGGGAGACTCAGACGACATCGGATACATGGCTGCGCAATCCAGCGATCATAACTCCGAACTGGAGGATGATTCAAATGACGACGAAGATGATGGTGTTGATGTCGATGATGGAGACGAGTTGGCCTCGGTTTCCGAGGCGCTATCTGAATCCAACGAGTTATTCGATCTGGAGGCTGCCGACTCCGACGATGATGCCTCAAGCTCTGGCGACAGCGCCACCGACCAAGACCACGACGAACTGGACAACCACTTCTTTCCCCAGTTCAAACGCCTCCCTTTCGAACTCCGCTACAGCATATGGGAGTTTTTCTGCCCAGATCTAGCTGCTAAGCCACGCGTGTTATGGTTTAACCTCAGCCAACATCACCGGAGGGATGGGTCCAAGTTTCCGGTACCAGTCGAGGGCCCTTTCCTAGACCAGCAGACGAGGCCCGCCCGAGCCATGTCGGCCGTGCATCGTGAGTCTCGTCAACTGATCCTGAAGGTTTTGCCCGACACTCTATCCTTCGGGAGTAAAGCTGTTGTCCGGTTTAATGCGGAGAGGGACATTGTTCACTTGAGGTCCAGGTACTCTTCGACGGTGATGGACATCGATGCAATGCCCCAGCTCCCGGGCTTTGCGGAGCACATCCGCCATCTCGCCGTCGACCCGATGAATTTGTTTATCATGGGACGGCGGGCTCCGGGCCCGGCAAAAGCGTTTGAGAACCTGCAGGCGGTTTATTATGTCGCCGACCCATCTGAGCATAAGCGCCGGCATCTGGGTTGGTGTTTCTCCGACTTAGCCAAGCGCTACGTTGTCGATACTTTCGAGGAACAGCCAGGTCTCGGCGAGGATGGCCGGCACGTGTACTGCTGGCCTGACACAGGAAACCTTGGCGCGGTTGACGACACAAAGGTCCCCCTTAAAGGGTTAATAGATGATCTTCTGAAGGTCGGGTACTCCGCGGATACCAAGATGGCAAACTTCAACGGTGCACCAGTATGGCCTTTGGTCCCATTCCTTTGGGATTCTCGCCCGTCCCGACTTGGGGATCTGAAAACCGAGAGCGATCTAGAAAGCGCGACGGGGGAAAGCTCGGATTCCGAGCATAGCGACGAGGAGGAGCCGGACGAATATGAAAGCGAGGGAATTGACGACTCGATCATCGACGACGACGACAGTGGGAGCTCGGATGACGACCTGCTTATCGTACCGCTAGTGGGTGGCGACGACAGTGGCCAAAGCGAGCGAGATGAAGATGATTCCTCCCTTGTGTCTAGCTCGCCGCGCCCCGAAGGCATGGAGGATGGAGCGATCGATCTGACGGCTGACGACGACGGGGACATGGCTCAATTTTCCAGCCCAGAGCCGTCTTCATCTGAAACCCTTCGGGGGTCGTACAATTCTCCACACGAATCTGACTCGGATCAACCAGCGGTTCGCACCGCCAGGTTAAAACGCCCTAGAGCGCGCGTTGTGGATTCAGACTCGGAAGACGACTCAGACGACGCTGGCCCTCGAAAACGAGTGCGTACAAATAACCGCCGGAATCCGATCGTGCTATCAAGCGACGATGAAGAAGACGAACGCCAAATCATGCGAGCGAATCGCCGAGCTCGAACTGTCATTTCGGAGGACGAAGACGACGAAGATGATGAGAACGGCGAACAGGGCAACAGCAGTACGGAAGAGGTCCGGGGCAAAAACAATGCCTCGTCTGGTACCTCTAGCTCAGAGGAGGAAGATGACTCGGAGGAAGATGACTCGGAGGAATCCGAGGAATCCGAAGGAGGAGCTGCTGTCGGGAGACCACTTTCCCTCGCCGAGAAGTTACAGCTACACCGGGAGAATAACCCCATCCCCCCCTCTGAAGATGAGGATTCCGCAATCGAGGAGATGGGGGGCGATGACTACGATGCCCGGGATTATGCCGACTTCCAGGACGACGAAGAGGGCAACGAGACTTCCGATGATGATGAGGACGATCAGTACGGGCTAATGGAGGAGGAGTTTGACGGGGAGGACGACGGGTATTGATTTTTCGGCTGTACTGGGGTTGATGTACCTCGTCAGGAGACATTTATAGTTGTAATACTACACAAACAAGGACGATCTATAGAGTCCCCGAATAAAATCAATGTATTTGGTTCCGTCACAAAACTACCTACACCGCAACCAGAGATTTGAAATAGCGTTTTTGACGACCCATCATTGTACGAACAGACACAATTTGGGCCACGCAGGGTCACCTCTACGAAGGTTGAGTCCAAGTGTAATAGGTGATCTCTACAGTGCTGTACCAAGCACACAGCCGTGGTCTTTCTTAGCCTCAGTGGCGAGAACCTTTGGTAAAATGTTCTTCTCATACCATTGACACCAGCAACAAATCGCGTTGGCCATCCTTGGACCCACGCTCGTTGCTCAGACCCCTGGCGCTTCAACTCTTGGCAGATACCCAAGCAAGTCAGCCCTTGGCGGCACTGACGTCATGCGGGCTCTGGCGAGAGTTCCATCAATGCCCGAGGATTTAGCCCGAGGTCCCTCCGCCCATCGACCGCAAGACAAACACCTCGTAGGCCAGCAAAGCCGCGATGAACCACGTACTCTGGCGACTGCACCGCCAGCTGATACAAGGCTCGCCGAAGTGGCAGTTTCCAACAAGCTGTTGCCGTTCGGACACACGATTTGCGCCTGCCGCGTTGTGCCCGGGGATCTTCGCACGAGCGCCGTGGAGAACTCTCTCGACCGCTAAGCCAGATGAGACGGAGCCGGAGGCAAAGGCTAAGAAACTCGACCAAAAGTTGTTGGACGAACAGGAACAAGAAGTGAAGGCTCGCCAGAGCCAAGTCAAGCGACCATGGCATCGAGAAGGAGCAGACAACCCACCGGTCGAAAAGAAGGGAGAGGATCTTGCGCCGGTAACAGAGGGTTAGTGCGGACAGCCTCTATGTACTTTGCAGACGCATTGCTAATGACCATGGAACGACTTTGACAGGCAAACTCCTGACAACCCCGACGCGGCTCCTGAAGCTTATCCTCCCGTTGCCCTTCACAATCGAAAAAGACCACGACAACAACAACAAACCTGATTATGGGCGATCCATTTCCCCCAACGACACGATCCAGCCCCTGGCACTGCTTATTCACCCGCAACAGCCCCTGTCATACGTTGAGCGCCTAATCCAAGCCGAAATTCCGCCGGTGGTGGAAAACGGGAAGGAGAAGATCCCAAGCGTGTACTTCCGCGCCGAAGACACCGAGCGCGGTGATAACAAGCCGACCTCACGATCCGAGGCGAGAGACCGGGATCAGAACAAGAAAAACAAGTCAGGAGCGCCCACAGGCCTGACCCACGTTGAATCCTACTCCGGGCTCGGGCGCGAGGGCCCCAAACGGGACGGGTCAGAGAAGAACTGGGTGCGGTGGAGCAACAGCACCGAGATGGGCGACTTCATTCGTGATGCCGCGCGGGGTCGCGAATTCGTCGTCGAGATCGAGGGGTACAACGCCGAGATGCGCGTCAGCGTGCCCTCGTTCAACGACCGCACCTACTACATGCGCGCCCAGCTCCGCCGCATGAGCCGCCGCATCGACGAGCTGTCGCGCATCAAGCGCGAGTGCGACCTGCTCGCCCACCGCAGCGCGAACCTGCTGGCCAAGGGAGGCTTTGCGCTTCTCTCCGGCTGGTGGGGGGTTGTGTACTATGTGACGTTCCATACCGAGTTCGGCTGGTGAGTGTGTTCACAGAAACCCGTTTAGGGGGGGGGGAGCGCAGAGTGGACTTGGCATGCTGACACACGGGGTGCTACCTACCTAGGGACCTTATCGAGCCGGTGACGTATCTCGCAGGATTGTCGACCATCATGGGAGGCTACCTATGGTTTCTGTACATCAACAAGGACCTCAGCTACAAGGCCGCCATGAATGTGACGGTCTCGCGGCGTCAGAATGCGCTCTACGAGGCCCGGGGGTTTGATCCTCACAAATGGGAACAGCTGGTCCAGGAGGCGAACGCACTACGTCGCGAGATCAAGATAATTGCGGTCGAGTACGACGTGGAATGGGACGAGGCGAAGGAGCTCGGCGATGACGTTAAGGAGGTGCTGAGCGAGGAGCGGGACAAGGCGGAGGAAAATTCCCGGTCGTCCGAAAAGGAAAAGGACGAGGAGTTTACGGAACAAGAGAAGAACAAGAAAAAGGACGGACCGGAGTCAGAGCCGAAATCGGGGCAGAAGCCAAAGTCATCGCGTGACCAGAGCTGAACAAAGTCGTGTTGACAGGGGGTAGGTAGACCACGGACTAATAAAGGATGCATCACGTCGGATCGCTGGTGACCACGCGGAAGAATAACAAAACTTCGAAGTGAAGTGTCACTATGTTAATTTGCAAAGTACGTGATATCTAACCTGACCGGTGCCCTGCCCAATCCATGCCTTTCAACCTATGTACCTATCTACACCCCTACAGCTGGTTCCCTCAGTAGCCCGTTTTCCACTACGGTGTTGCTCCCACCGGATTCGAGTTGACGCGGATGGTTCCCCAAAATTTCTTCGGCTACGGCTCAGTTGTTTTCACTATGGGCACGGAGAGAATTCGAAATAACGGCCTCACCCAATACTCTTCCCACGCTTGCATGAACCTTGTTAGTTTTTTCTTAATTCGACATTCTCTTTGGCGAATAGTACCGTTGACAATTGCAACAGACACTACTAATACATCTTTTCCTCTCGTCGTTTTTCCCTATTCGTATTCATCTTCCTTTTGATTAGTTTGGGTTTTTCTTTTTTCTTTTACTCGGTCGCTGTTGCTTAGGTGATTTCGTTTCCTCGATTTAACTACATTCAATGCGACTCCAGCGCCTACAGTCTGATCTTTCTTGTCGCAATCAAGCGGCAGTCGCACCTAACAACGTCGCAGAAACGAAGCCGGGCGAGTCGTTGTTCTGTTGAATCTGATGTGAGGCTCCGTTTACCGCCGCCGCCTCTGATGTGGAATTGCGAGAGTGATGGGGATGGGAAGAGTTGTGGTATCACAGGTCCGGGGTACCAAAAACCGGTCTTTAGCTCCGCCAAAAACCGGTGGGTCCGGGTTGACCCCCCGCCAAAATTGCCGCGGATTGGAAGGTCAGCCGCTCCCGTTTCCCCTTCCAATCTGCAGCGATAAACCCCATACGACAGAGGTGGGGCCCGCAAAAAAAGCTGGTCGAACTGAAGGTCACGTGGTATATTTTTGTATGGTCAGACCTTCCAGACCTTCCAATCCATCCAATCCAGCGCGCCGCGATCGCGACCCTTTGCCACCACCCACACAACTTCCTCCTCACCACCTCTGCGCTTGCTGGCTACACTGCTGCTGCTGCTGCCGCCGCTCTTGCCGCTGGTGGAGTAATCATTGATCCGACTGTTTTTCTACCATGGAGTCGACTGCAATCGAGGATCCTCGCGTACGCGAGGCGATGGACTATTATCTCTTGAACCTCGCTGGAACCGCGCCGAAGAATACTGTCAGGGCTTACAGGCCCAAACAAGATGAATGGAAGGCACGAGGGTTTGCCCTGAGATCCAAAAAGTACAGTACGTACTGATGCCGCTCCCAGAGCTGGTGTGCTATCAATTGGCCACCGATTCCGGAAGACTGGACGGCCAGGCAGTCGACGTGGCCGTCAGGGCAGCCTCTCCCCGGCGATCTGGTAGACGAGGGCAAGCTGCTCCTCTTTATGAAGATGGAGGTTGTCAGCCGTGCCCCCCAAAAGGGGGGCCGGCTTCAACGGCAAAGGAAGCGCGGTGCGGCATCTGGAGCTGCCGGTAAGCGGGCTTCCGCGTCGAAGAGGCGGCGTCTTGCCGAAGGTAGCCCCTTCCTTCAGCCGGCCTGTTGTTTCCTCTCTGCGTTGAAATTGCTGAACCTTTGATGCAGACGATACTGTCTTTGTTGCCGAGTCTCCGGTACCGGCGACGAAGCTTGAGGAGAAGGAGGAGGATGGCGACGACGAAGGCCTATTCGCCGAGCCAGAGCTCCAGCTTGCCTACAACTCTATACGCCTCTATATTGCGGCTATCCAGAGATTGTACGAGGAACAGAAGAGCCGGAACGTCAATCCGGCGCCGAGGCCTCAAGGGATTGCTCTCAAGGCCTTGAAGAAGAGCATTCTTGCTGTCGTCTGGGCCCGTAAACGCCGCGAATATACCGACCGCCTCGAGGGGACGATTAAGGATTCCTACTCCAAGGCGCAGATTCCACAACACCACGCCGCGGCTTGGCAGACCGTTGGCAACGTCTCATGCCTTCTCCGGACGCAAGTTGACTTCCTTCTCGGTAACCATATGCTCCTCCGGCAGAGCAACCGGCGGCCGATGGAACTGCCTGACTGCTTCCGCCTGGAGCTCCCGAATGAGGGTCAGAAATCTGCCGAGTTCCCAACATATGCGCTGGTCATTGTCATGAACCAGGGAAAAACGAATCAGCATGGCAGGATAGAGTACGGCGCTGCATTGCGGCACCGCGATGTCCGCAGTTGTCTAGTTGGCGCCCTGGCGTGCTATTTCTTTTGGCGGTGGCAAGCCGAGGGCATTGAGGCGTTTCCTACGTTCGCGCGTAGCGAGGACTGGTACGATGTCAAAGTCCTGCCACGGTCCCCTAAGCAGCCGCAACAGCAGCTTTCTCCGCAGACCGCAAACAACTGGACAGCGAGGTTGTATCAAGCTTGCGGCATCAAAACCTCGAAACTTTCACATGCTCCTCGCGTTGCAGCAGCGCAAAATGCCGATATGGACGGGGTCCCAGAAGGACAAGTAAGTCTTGAAGCTATCTATTGTCACCTTGCCGCCTTCATATATATATATATAGATGCTTATACTAGGTATATATAGATACGGCGTGCTGGTAGGTGGAACAGCGGCGACCAGATGATAGGCTGTTACCTTACATCCCTGCCCTTTGAGTTTATGAGGTCGACAGCCGATTTTGACCCTGACTGGGCTGGCTCCTATTTTCTACCACGCGATACCGTCAAGCCTTCGGCGGCCCTTTGCAGGCGCATTTGGCCGGCTCTCGACCAGTGGAAAGAAGCCCACGATAGTGCTTCTTCGGCGGTTGAACCCAACAAGGCGGCTGGCGCGTTCCTCGAGCTTTTGGAGTGGCTGCGGGTAGTGTTTTTGCAAGATGCCGTCTTCCTTCAGAAGCACTACCCCGAACACCCTATCTTTAGCGACCCTGTATTTTGCAGTCAAGAGTTTGCAGCGTTTGCGCTGCAGACAGAGGACGCCTGCCGCATAGCCGAAGAGGATACATATGTAGCTACCGTTGACCGAGCTATCCCCGCTGTTGCAGAGAAACTGCGCAGTTTGTCGAGTCAACAAACAGCCTCGAACTTGTGGACTGAGAGAGCGTTTGTTGACCTAGCAAACCAGGTCAAGGAGTTGTCGAAGAAGGTAGAGGAGCTCTCCAAAGTCTCCTATATCATCAGGATCAGCCCTGGGCGGAGTACTATCTCGCAACAAATCGAGATGCCGAAGCGCGGCCGGCCGATGGCGGCCGGCCGCGTAATGATGCCGGCAGCGGTACAGGCACTGTCAACGTCGCCTGCCGCCGCTACTGCTACTGCTCCCCCAGCATCTTCTACTAGTATAGGAGAGCAGGATGCTATGGCCCAGGCCTCAACTACATCCCCGCCGGCGTTACCAGTGTCGGCCAAACCACAGGCACCACAGTTCAAGTTTCCACTCGATGTGAAAACTGTCTCGGATTTATGGCGCCTGTGGAGGCACGGAAGAGCTGGCATGCCTTCAATAGAGTCGCTTGAAGCTGCTTGGGGCTCTGCTTGGCGTCCAAAGTCACAGAAGTCTCTCTTTTGCAGCCGAAAGGTGATAGTCGACTTCATCGCGCGCAAGTTGCACGAGCTTGGCGGCGAAACTAGCGCTGCTGAACACTTGCGTGTCATTCAGCGAATCGAGGAGCTCTGCCCTAGATTTTCGCTTGACAAGGTAACGAAAGCAATCAAAAGTGGTGATATGGAGCGAAAATGGTCATTCGATGCATGACCGGTGGTGGGTAGGCGGTGGTTTATCTGGCTTAGATACTGTAGTAACTAGTTGGTTAATAACGTTATTGGTTCATTCCGCCTGACCTCCAGCTCTTTGTGTGATAGTCATTGCTTGGTGTTGAGGCCTGAAGACCCCTATAAAGCACAGGGGGTCCAGCACCTAATCAACAGGGCAGATAGCGTCTCTCATTTAGTGACTGCATCGACGACAGCTTCGAACGCGTGCATCTCAACAACCACGGCGATGCATCACTTGTGATATATATAATTCAATGCGCCTCGACAAGGCGTATCTCCAGATACCATTTTTATCATGTTTTATTCTGCCGTTATAGTACAATACGAGGACCTTCGAAAGAATACGCGTCCTGTGGTGTTGTCAAGGGCTTGGCGGTTTTTTGCGGGGTCTTTCAAGGACGCGCCATACATTTCAGACCTGTGACAACACTTGATGTCGCAGTGGCCTCAAGTGGGCCAGGAGCTCAAGTGGGGCCTGGAGCACAGGTAGGCCTGGAGTGGATGGTCCATACAGTATTATATGTATGTACGTACATGTATGTATTCGTACTGTACATACAAGGAGCCTGAGACGGCAAGGACGGACCGCTGGTTGTGACCCATCATCACGCGAACAGCGCCACCACGATCGTGCATTTATACGCATTAAATAACCAAATGAGTAAAGCTAACTTACAATTCACTCTCTGCCCGAGATCCCGGCTCCGTCCGATAGACTTGGATGGTTTGATTCACTGCGCAATTCGAAATGGCAGGGGTCAGCCACAGGCAGCGTGTTGCCCCGCCTCCCGCGTCACTCCGGCAGAAACCCCGCGAATTGAAGGCTTCAAAGGTGCCGAGCTTCTTCCAGACCACGACGCGCCTTCGCACGCAAGGTGCCACACAAGGGAACAACACCAATGGGACCGCAAACCATCTATCTGCCCGATGGGCAGCGATTTAACGTGACGCCGGTCTTTGCGGGTCTGTTCTTCAAATCGACCGAGCTCAGCACGCATCACAATGCCTTCCCGATCGGATGGACCATCGTGATTCACACTGAGGACGGCGACGGCGACGAGGTTGCGTCGAGTATTCCTGGTTCTTCTCAGGAGACTACCGAAGGGAGCCCCAGTACAGACAAGGCATCGCACTTCCGCTCCTTCAAGCGACCGACCCTACAGCACGACAGCCTCTTCATCTCGTCCATCTCGAACCCCTCCAACGCCGAATTCAAGCCCCCCGCGAGTCCAACACGCCAGACTGCCATGATGCTCTGGGTAACACTCTACTGGTACTTCCACCAACCGCCGCCATCTACCACCCTCACGACCGAAGCCTCAAAGCTTACACCTGATGCCGGCAAACCCCGGGGCGAGTGGTGGGTACGCATCAAGCGAGATGGCATGCTACGTGGGCGGAACTTGCTACCGAAATTGGAGCGCATGGGGCTGATTGCGAGTCTTAACTCGGCCGTGGGGACCGCGCTTGTAGACACTGATGACATTTGGGCGAACATGTTTGTCACTCGGAGCATGTTCTGGCAGATCCCGGGACGATTGTTCCTCTTCACGCTTCAGCCCGTCGGCAACAGAAATCCCCGCTCTCCGTACCCCGGATCGCCAGTCTCAAGCCGGCCGGGCTCGCCACTGCCTGGGGAGCACGCCGCGGCAATCCACCCGCAGCTTGCCATCGCGGAAGCGGGCGACTTACCCGGCGCCGCGCCGCCTACCTTACTGACTAGCGTGCCCTCATTCCCTATTAGCCCCTTCTTCAGCGCGTCCCACCTCCCAACATACTACCCACCCCCACCATTACAATATACCATTACCAACCACGTGCGCCACCCGCTCCGCCCGAAACCGCCGCGCATGGGCGAGGTCTTTTACACACGCTTCGTCCCCTCTGTTGGGCAGTATCTCTCTTTCCGCGTCGCATCGATATCGCCCAAGCCGGTGCCATATATGGGACCTGTCGGGCCTAACCCGCCGATATCAACACAACAGCAGCAATCTCGCCTCCTGGCCATGCCGGACTCGGCCCTACTCGAGTCGTGGCACGCCAACCCGCGGGTTTCCAAGTTCTGGGGCGAGTACGCCGCCGGCTTCCTAACGGCCGCCTTGCAGAGCCGCCACAGCTTCCCTGTCATCGGCCTGTGGGACGGCGTGCCGTTTGGATATTTCGAGTTGTACTGGGTAAAGGAGGACCTCCTCGGCCGGTATGCTGGGTCGCCTGCGGTTGATGACTGGGACCGCGGGTGCCATGTGCTGATCGGCGAGGAGTGGGCCAGGGCGCGTGCAGAGCTGGCTGACCAGTCTGGTGCATTGGATGTTCTGTGCTGACTACCGCACCATGAGTATCTGCCTCGAACCGAGGGTGGATAATACGAGGTGAGCCATGTGTCGTCTCTGGTCGTGGGTGGGGTCTGAAGATTACTGACGAGCTGGGCAGGTTCATCCAACATCTCGAGTACTCCGGGTTCACCAAGGAGAAGGAGATTACGTTCCCCCATAAACAGGCCTGGTTTGGGAGGTTGAGGAGAGAGAGCTGGGATGGACCGGCCTTGTAATATGTTGTTGCCCCGCTAATACAGAACGCACGAACGGACAGTTGGAAAGCGGGGATGAGCCCCGTGATCGAAGACCGTGCAGGTAATGGATCATAAGGTTCGCTCTCGGACCTTCGTTGATAAGCAGTATAAGAAGAGCCCAGCTGCGTCGTCCGTCCGTCACCATTTCTGCACTTCCATATCTCCACTTTGCAATGGCATCCTTAGCATTCGAAGACAGCAATCCAGACGAGCTACCGCCTTTAGAAAATGAGGTCCTTGAAGGCCCACCTTCGACAGCGTGGCGCGATTTTATCCGCCTCAAACTACGCCGCTTCCCTAGGCACGGAACAAAGATAGAATGGCTCGATTACCTTGGGCACGGAATACATGGACTCGTCTTCAAGGTGAAGTTTGGTGATGATGACCCCGTTGCTTTGAAGATCGTGAGTCGTATACCACAAGGACAGCCTCCCCTCTTAATACAAAACGGCGACGCTAACAAACCCCAAGTTTTGGCAGACACGACGGCCCAACCGTCAGCCACGGATACACGGCCAAGGTTATACCGTGCCTGAATGGGGTCTGGAGAATGAGTGTTTGACCGTCGCACTTCTCGAGAAAATGAAGTGGTCGATGGCTGACGCCGAATCCCACGCCGACCGTCCAATCTCCCCCATGAGAAAACCGATAACAAATCGACACGCCGCCTTCAACCTATATGCATTCAGCGACGAATCCAAGTGTTCGACTCCATCAACTCCACCGCCCGAGGACACAATTCCTTTGCCGCCTTTCCCCCCGATACCAATATGCTACGGTTGGACAGCTGTCGACCGGGATGACATCCCCCATCTAGATCCTCCCGTATCAAATGACGTAGACAACGAAGTAGACTGGCACTGGGCACTTGTGTACGAGCTGGTGCCAGGGGCCCGACAGAACCTTGAGGTCGGACAAGCCCATCTAGATTTCTTCTATGCCGTAGGCTTTGCCATGGAGCCATATAAACCCGATAACTGGCATGGTGGCAGGCTCATCGACATCAATGACGTGTGCTCGCCGCTGACTCCGGGTTGGAGTCCGACCGCCGTCGTCCCGCGGAATGCAAAGTCGCGGTTTTGCTGGCTGGGTTTCACGAACAGCTGGGATATCACGCGTAAGATTGTTGTTCCCCGTTCAACTAATGGCGTCACATTGTTGGGAAGTAACGGAGACGATTCAGCCCGTCCTGTTGTAACCGATCTTGGCGATGCCCGAACTATTTCGATGGAGATCGACCTTAAACGGTGACCTGGATCGTCACGTTGAGTAGGAATTCTTTCCCCGCGCTCACTTCAATCTTCTTTTGTCATCATCCCGTTGTGCTTCTACTTGATGTAAAATAATTGGGTGTGTTTTTCAACCTTGGTGTTTTTGCGGCGTTAGAAGCCACGGGCTCGAAGGAGGGGAACGACAGAAGGGGGAAAGAAGCCGAGGGCAACCTGATGATCTCATGAATGGGATATTGTGTAACTACTTTGTTCTAGATGTTTTCTATATCTTGGTAACTAGAACCACCTTCTTTATAGACGAGTGATCCCCCCCAAGTCACTCCAGTATTCTCTCATTCTCTCAAACTATCGCCCTACTCTCTCTATACAATAAACTTGCCACTGCCCTCGGCGTGGCCACCGACATCATCATAACCAGTACCCAGCATTGGTTCCAGGCCGAGCTTCATTCATTGCTAAGCTTTCAAGCAGGGAGAAAACGAACATGGTACAGATTGACATGGCGAGAAACCTGGCTCTGGGAAGTCTGATTGCATATCATCCTTCTTGAACTTCGTATTACAGACGCCCCGGGTGCCGCCACGGCCCTCTCTCTTTCTACACCTCCCAAGCCGTGATCAGAAGAGGGCAAAGCTAGCAGCCAAGCTGGCAACACCGAACGCAGCAGCAACGTATCTCGGCTTTGCCGTGTTGGCAGACGATAGGGCATTATTGTGGCTGTGCAAGGCACTCGTACACTGAGGGACATTCGTAGCCATGATAAACCCCACGTAAGCGCCGATCAGGCCGACCTGGCCACCGCCAGTGCACTGGGCCATGGCGTTGCTGGCGATGGGCGCGACGCTGACTTGCCAGCTCGACATTCGGCTGCTGTATACGCTATATGCGCTCGCCAAAGAAGCCGGCGGTGTGAGAGTGGCCACGACCCGGGGCAGACTTTGTCGATCTCGTCGTCGTTGAGTAGCTTGCCGTCCACGAAAGCACTTGCAATGTTGTCGATACCCTCACGGCGCTCATTTTCGATGATCCAGGAGGCAAGAGTTGGGGTAGGCGATGGCATATTGGCATCCGTGAAGTCTTCCGCCGCTGCCAAACAACTTGGGTCATCAGCCAGGTCGGCGCGGGCCACAAGCGGCGCAGGCGTCACGGCAGGTCGAAGGATAGCGGGGACCGCGTTGTGGACCAGTGCTGAGGTTGAGGCGCTAAAGGCTAGGGTGATGAGGGCCGTACGAGTCTGCATCTTAAATAATAAATTATGGTACCGGTTTAGAGAGAAGAGCGTTGCTGAGCGACGGGAGGCCTTGGAACCGACCTATCGAACCCGTTGGTTTGCTGCGAACGGTGCTCGACAGAGATGGATGCGATGCGAGGTGATTACCGAGAGAGCAGATTATGAGAGGAAGGAGTTTTGGATGTATACGAAACCATTGTATTTATGATATCGGCTCACGCCAGAGTGCCGTGGTATGTTCCTCGGAAGACCTTCAGAACAGTGTGCCTCGCCGGAGTCGCAAAGACCTTGCACTAGACCAAGCAAGGTGCAATCTCCAAATATTGCAGGGAAGTGATCCTTTCGCTTGAAAATCTCCACTCTTGCTCTCTCGACCGGGAGTATTCATTGGTCGTGAAGGAGGGCTGAGTTCCAGGCCCATCCGATCCCCGTGGGCTGTCTGTTGGGTGTTGGACGATGGGCTGACCAAAAAAAAGCGGCATGAAGGGTTAAAAGACTCATTTTAGACACCGAGTATTTGCCAAGTCGTTGGGCGAGGCAAGGCTGGATGGGATTTAAATCGTTCCCGCCGGCGGTGTCTGGTACTTTGAACGAGTTAATTTGCTCTTTAAAGAACTAAATCCATCAGTCGCGCGATCCTCACCATAGCCATCAGTCAGTAGAACTACTTGGACGTAACAATAGAAACTTGAAAGTTTGCTGTGTGAAAGGTCGATTGAGTGAGGTTACCATTTTATAAACGAAGGGGAGCTCCGGTATCCTCACTTGGGGTTTGACCGATCCCACCTCGAACAGCAAGCGCCAATCAAGTGACATATCATATGCACAGTATAAAACATTGAACCGCATACTGAAAGTATTTGTAGAACTACCGCACTTGTTGCTGAAGGTGGAAAGAGTTGGAAGATACCAGCTGCAATAATTAAGCCGGAGATTATGCATAATAATAATGAGTATTAATCCCACGGCCAACTTTGCACGACAACAAGAAGGGGGGATAGGGACAATGACGACTTGACCTACCTAGAGATATGACCAAGACGACCCACATCAGGCCGTTGGCAGCCAACTTAGGTCACTAGCTTGCGTCCTTGAGCTTAGGTAGGTAGGTAGTTATGGTTTGATCTTGGCCAGGGTCTTGGGCTGCTCTGTGAGCACCCTTGGAAATTTGAAAAGATGTCCTTGGATATCAGAGACTAGGAGACCACTTCTCGCAAACGCTACCAGACGGGTAGCAACCCCACGGGCCTCGCGTAGTATTATTGCCCCATGATTCTGCATCCGCGAAGATCCATTATGTCAAAGCCCTGAGTAAGAGTCGTATGTATGATGTGGTTCGTGAAATTTAGGCCAAAATGAGGGATATCGAGATAACATCAACTCCATTCACAGTCACCACCCCCACGTTGCCAATTAAGGAACGACACCGCATCATGAGTTAGGATCCATGCGTGTCGGCTTTTAAGTTCTCGGCCTACTGTGGTCACAACAACGAGAGAGCTAAAGCGGAGAACAAAGTGTTCAAAACCGGGTCGACCACTGGAACAACGTATGGCGATATTTTGTCCAGGAAGGCCGACGTAGGTTATATACATACGGGTGTCGGGGGGTTTGCTTCCCCTTCCATTCGCGGGAGCATCATGTCGTTCTCGACGAATCACCTGGCAACCGTTCTGCCCGCTTTGGCGACTCGGGGGCGCTGTGATCCGCGATGGTGATGCTGAGATGGTCGGCATGTTCTGGGGAAGGATCAAGGCTGAGAAAGTCCACCCAATGCATCTGGACCACTGCGTGGTAGTTCTCTCGATCGTTACCCTGTTTACTGATCAAGTGCTGGGTTTGACTGCATCTGCAAAACTGGACGCAGGGCATCACAACACCGAAACTCCTATCTCTGTGCATGAACTGTTTAGCCATGCGAGATGCAAACTCACCCCGTAACCATCTGGCAGGCAAATAAACAAGTGTCCCCCCTCTGTTCAGGGGAAGAAGCACGCAGTCACACGTCGCTGCGTTGCATTATCGTGGCGGATCCTTTACTTTCGAAAGTTGGTGAACTTGATGTCTGATTTCCTTCTCTGCTTGAGACCAAGAGACTGGTCCATCCCGAGCCTTCTTATATACAGCTGAAAATGCAACGCGCAAAACGGAAAAACAAAAGACCCCTACCCCTGAACAAGCAAAGAGTATCCCTGCGCTGGGCGCGCCCCAGCTCATTACACCGATGGAGATACTGCTGGAGGCGATGCAGACCGAAGTCTGCAGGGTTTTGCCTGGAGCGGCCATTGAATTGGTGGAGTAAATTCATATGCACAGGTTGCTCCGAGTCTTAAGCTACCGCTGCTACCTAATAGACAGGCGACTCGGGAATCTTTCTAACCCCACCGGCGAGTTTCTCATGAGGCTGATCGAGAGACGAGGCGACAGAGCGGGCTAAGCGATCGAATCACGCGACGTAGAAGCCAGAGTGAGCTGCACTAAAACTTCGGGATTGTATATTTCGACTCCTCGTGTGATTGTCTTGCCTATGATTCCGAGTAAAAGACGTGCAACTTAGCCCCAGGAGTCCAGGGACGAAGGAAACTGTGGAAACGTCGATCTGGAACCGTCCGCCACACCCCAAGGGCCCACTTTCTTTGCACCTCACCTGTCCACCGTGCCTTCCCGTGATTTAGTGAAACTTGGTCTTACCTCTCCAAAGACCGCCAGCGTTCTTTCCTTGTTGATGCGATGTACAAGGGTTTTGGGGCACCTTCTGGGCCCCTCAACCCACAGTCCAGGGCAGTTAATTTGTCGAGTCCCCTCCCGGTTTTCTGTTTACTGGCCATCATTTCCATCGCCCTCATTTGCGCTCGCTCAACAATCACCCATCACTTCGTCCACCAGACTCTCAGCAAAACCAGCACCTGCAAACCACACGCTAGCATTACGATCAACATGGACATTGCTCTTCGTCGATTGGAATGCGCAGAGAATGAGCTCTTTATCCATGAGACCCCCAGCACGTACCCGCGCCTCTGCCGCCTCGCAGATGGTTCCATCCTTGCAGGCTTCACGGCTTTCGAGCCCGACGGACAGCGCGTTCTCACCGTCAAACGCAGCACCGATGAGGCTGCCACCTTTGAGCCTCACGGCGAAGTAGCACGCTCCTCCGGCGACTGCGACAACCTTTTTCTCCTCGAGCTGCCCGCATCCACCGATTCGAGCCCGCCCACCATCCTTGCCGCGTTCCGAAATCACGACCTCGGCGAGGACAGCACCCACACCTACTTCCGCATCACCGTTTGCCAGTCCACCGATGGCGGCCAGACTTGGACTTTCCTGTCCCAGGCCGCCGAGAAGCCCGCCCCGTTTGGTCTCTGGGAACCCTTCCTCCGCATGGCCGACACGGATGATGGTGAGATCCACATGTACTTCTCGCAGGAGATGGATACGGACGACCAGGACACTATGCTGGTGCGCAGCATTGACGGCGGCGCCACTTGGACGGCGACCCAGCGCGTGACCGGCCAGGGTGAGGCACTCCGCGACGGCATGGTGGGGGTGGCGGCCATGAAAAGTTGCGATGGGGAGCTGGAGGCGCTCATCCTCGTCATGGAGACAACCCGCCTCGGCACCTTTTCCATTGAGGCAGTCCTGTCTTTCGATAACGCCGAGACATTTGAGTCGCGGCAGCCGGTGTATGTGCCAAAGGAAGGGCGGAACGCTGGGGCACCTCAGATTACATCCTTTGCGGATGGGTCGGTGGCGGTCGTGTTTATGACGGACGAGGATGAGGATGACGACCCTACGTGGCCGTCGGGAGCCACCATCAAAGCCATCTTTGGCACGCTGGCACCCAATGGATGCCTTAGCTGGGGCGAGCCCCAGGTTATTGGTGAGCGGTTGAGTTCCTGGCCCGGCATCATGCGCATGGGCGACGCCTCCGCTATGGCTGTTTACGAGTCAACATCGATCATCAAAAGCCGTCTTCTGAGCATCGTGACGGAATGAATTGGCGTACCCTGAAACCAAGGACAAGGCCTTGATCGTAAGTCACCGGTTCACTGGCTCCGGGGAGCATTATAGGAGGGATATCGTAGTAGTTGCACATTCTGGGCATGAATTGCCGGCATCACCATCTCGGGGAAGGGCTCGAAGAAGCTATTATGAGACTGTTATTGAAAGACATGGATTTAATATCGGTACCGCTGCCGCTCATATTGCCAGAGAAACATCCTGCATTGCCCTATTAAGGCGTTTTCCTCTGACTGAATGGGCACCGGGTTCTGTCATTGTCACGAAGTGAATGGCCCGACGGTACCCTACTGTTTGCCTTCAATGTTGTTCACCATGATCGCATATCATAAGGTACCACATTACTGTTATCCACATTCTGGGCGTTCCTCCTAGCAGGGACTTATTCCGGTTAATTATTAGGAAGAGAAAGTCTCGAAAAAGAAAAGAAAAAAGAAGAAAAGATAATAAGAAACCTGATTGACCCTCCGTGGCTTGCAGGGGTCACCACTGACCCCTTCAAGATGGTATACTAGCAGCTACTACAGGGAGTGTATCCGAAAGGCTAGGTTTAAACTCGAGGAGCTCGGCCTGGCAGGCTGTCCAAGTGTCATTGGTGATTACACCATCGTCAGGCCAGCAGGTTGATCCCAACCGGGTGCGCGGCATGGGAGAGAGGATTTACCCGGCCACCCATGCAAACCACGGGCGTGAACTTTTCCGGGATCTTGTTTTGGGCCAATCCGCAGAAGTAGCGGAATTAAGATCCGCAGGGGAAGGCTCCCGCGCAGGACGGAATCTGGGGTCCCGCGCGAAGTGGAAGATGTCACGCCGGAACGTCGGTTTGACATCAAAATAGATTGCCAACGCCCCTCTTCTTCCGGCGTCATGGCCTCGAGTTCCGAACTCATCTGTCGTTGAGCTTCGGTCGACCCACTGCGGGCCAAGGATAGAGGTCTCCGGAAACAAACACATAAGCTTCGCGGTCGGCCGCTGGCTGAGAACCGGCAGTAGTCCATCGCCATCAGTATATACCACTCACGGCTTGTAACCCGCAGATCATCACGATGAAGTCGATATTGATCGCGGCGCTCTTTGGCACGGCCCTGTCCTCGCCTGTGGTGGTGGCTGACGACCCGGTCTCAACGCCCTCGCCGACAACGCTCCAGAACGGGGCCTACTGGATCCGCGCCGTGGTGCCGCCCAACTACCACAAGTACCTCCAGACGATCCCGGCCAACGTGCCCGGGACGGCGCTGCTCGAGTCACACACCACGGCCGGGCAGTTCCAGATCGAGAGCGGACAATTGGTCAACAAGGTGTCCAACCCGCCTCTATACATGTGGGTGGAGGAGCCCGCCGACAAGGCCAACCCGCCGCGCACGCTGGCCACCTCGTTCAACACCACTAAGAGCACCTTTGGCACCTTCGCCTGGCAGGGTGACACCCTGACCTGGTCGCACCCGGACGTCAAGCGCCAAAACGTCGGCGCCTGGCTGGTGTGCGCGAAACAGGCCCTGTTCATCAACACGGGCGCGTACGGCTACCAGACGCCCTCTGGGTGCTCTGATCAAACGGTGAGTTGCTGCTTGTGGTTATTCTTGCATTGTATGATTTCTCAGGGTTATTTGAACTGTGTTGGCTGACGCGACTTGCTGCTAGATCCACTACTATAACGACAAAACGGCGAACAACTAGGCACATAGTTAGGGGAATGGTGATGCGGGTCTCTGTTGGTACCTTGGCTTCTGGTCCGAATCAACTGAACCCTGGGGGTTACATTCTGTCCCACAACGCCATGTCTCGTTCTCCTGCAGTTCGTCCACTCTGAGTTGTCGCCATGCCGGCGTGGGCTTGGGGATATGTCAGTGACCACGATACGAGCTTCTGGCAGCGAGATGACTGCCCGAAGCTTCCGTCGAGGGCTGAGATGAACGAGTGGTGGCCAGCGGCATTCTTCTGTGGCTCAGTCCGGAGCGCGGCAAATTGGATAATCATCGGATTCTCGTCGTCTTAAATTCACTTGTTGGCTGCTTGCGCTTCTCCATTTGACCATCCGCGGCGGGAAACCCCTGTTTTCTGTTTTATCTATGACGTCGTCTGTTGCTGGCGCTCCGGTACGAATACACAGTAAACATCGGTTGTTTGTTTCGTTACCCCTCCAAAGCGAGTGGTCAACATGGGGAACCCTTGTACGAGTCGTGGACAAATGACCACACACCTGAAACCCAGCGGCGCAAGTCAACAGCAGGGAGGGCTTCCTCGACGGGGCGCGCCCTCTTTTCAAGATTTGCCTCCGCGGCCGAGGAGGTTCGAGGAGACGAGTATTTTCAGGGCGAGAAGATTCTGGACTCACGACGACGAGGAAGGCGGAGGGAGTACCGGGTGAAGTGGCAAGGATACGGGCACGAGCACAATTGTTGGGAGCCTCTTGCGCATTTCGAGAAATGTCCTGACGTTCTACAACAGTTCCATCAGAGGAAGGGATTGTCTATAACCCCTTCAATCTGAATTTCCGGTTGGTTAGTCGTCGAGAGCATGCTGTCTGTGATGGTAGACCAACGGCGGAGTCAAATTTTCTTCCTCTCTCTCTGTGTTCCAGGTTCCTTACCAGGTAGCTCCGTGCCTAGTTATCAGTAACAGCCCGTTGTTACTGGTGGTACATCCTTTTCACGCGTGATAACCTGGTCGTGATTATTTGAGTCTTCACCGTGATTGCCAGCTAAACGATTGGCTGTCAACATACCTGCACGCTTTATCTTGGGGCTTATTACCGTCAAGAAGTCATTGGAGCTGAGGTGGACTTAAGACCGCCAGCAACGATTAACAACTTGAACTAACTAGATGCGGCTGTGGACATGCATCGCGGGCCGACATTATATCGTAGCTTCAGACTATATGTCTCCTGGAGTGATCTCCACAAACCAGCGTGCATGATCGACCAGATCGCGATTGCCGATGTCGAAGTAAGGGGTTAGGGGTGACCGGCATCACATCTCTAGCGGCAGGTGCCACTTCAACTGCGTGCCAAAGCTGACTTCAGCCCTAGAGGACACACCTTGGTTCTCCAGACATGCAAAAACAACCAGACATGTCAAGCAAAAGGGGGTGTTAACAGTACGGCGGTGTTCCCATCCTAATGATGAGTTCCTGGATGTATTTTCTCCAGCGGCGAATTTGTCCGTGATCCTTAGAGAAAGTGGATAGCCTTCTCGACCCACAATTCATGATGTATGCTGAGAACGGAGAGATAAAGCTTGTAACGATGAGGGTTGGGGGTGGCCGTGCCGAATAATAAAGAGAGACAAAGCTCGTTTATTCAGGCTCTCTATTCATTGCCACCCTCGCGGCCCACCACCTCATCACCGCGGACCTCCTGGTGTGACGAACCTCTCCTGGACCTGGTCCTGTTAGGGTTCAGTCTGATTGAAGGTGTCTTGCAAAGGTACTAGGTTCGGTGCAGCCAAAAGGTGCACAACAAAGACTTGTCTCAACAGTAGGCTCTCGAGCTTGTAGCGAACTGTAGTTGTGATTGCTAACTGGAGAACTCCCAGAGCTCTCCAGAACGAGTGACTATATACTATCTAATTCCTGGGTGCTCAGTGTGCTCAGTGTGCTCAGTGTGCTCAGTGTGCTCAGTGTACTCTCCGGACACTGAGCGGACTGAGCGGACTGAGCTCCCTGAGTCCCTTCCTCGTGTCTTGATTGGTGGCGTGGTCCCAGTGCTCAGTGTGCTCAGTGCACTTGCCAGTTGCTTGGCGACTGAGCTCACTGATCACCTCCTTTCTTCTTTGATTGGTCCGTTCATCGCGACCAGCTCGGGGCGTCCCGCGCCCCGAGGCCCCACCTGTTGGCATATTCGTGACACCTGGCCTCGAAGTCTGTCTTGCCACTGCTCCTCATGCATTATGCACTCGCACCAGCGCTTCGAGACTCCTTAGCGACGCCAGGTATAACGTCTTCATGCCCATTAGACCACCCTTACCAATACGCCCCAGGAATTGAACGCTTCCCTGGAAGCAGGCAACAATGCTTGGTCAGCTGTCCCCCTGAATCTACCCGCCTACTAGGTACCCAGTGATCGTTTCTGCTCTCTCGGGTGAACTCGGTCTGCCTTTACCTATCCAGCACCTTTTCGCTTCGCCCCTCCTTCACCGAAGCCGGTATGCCGTTGGCCATGCGCACGTCCACCCATCCAACCGTGGACGTCGCTTATCCGTCAAGACAGTCGCATTTCGAACTTCCCGATTCTGCGTGCGCCGAGGATGCTTGCTTTCTAGGAGCAACTCCACTCAGTCGATCGTCCCCTTATTCTTCCGCGTGCGCTTCTGCGGCCATTTCACGCATCTAGGTAGGATGCCAATGCGTCTCGAGTCGGCTACCTCACGCGACCTGCAATGCGCCCGATAAGTGCTGAGTTCCTTGAGCCGGAGGACTTGACTTTTCCGCGTAGTGTTAGTTAGTGTCAAGGTCGGGATAAAGTGGTGAACACATGTGGAGAAGGCTCACGCTTGTTATGTTCGCTGACGAAGTGTGCCTTCCCCATTCGAAGGGGCCGATTGTGCGCAGCAAGTGTAGCTCCATCAATGTCTGTTGTACGAAGTAACACACCCCGCACCACAAATTGCGGATATGGGCTGTTGCTATTATAAGATGTGCCGATTCTTGGCAATAACTCAGGTTGACCCCCGCTCCCGCTGGAGCTGTCTAATCCACTAAGCCTAAAACAGCCTACCCCTCATACCCCAATTCGCAAGCTGTTTTGACGTCACTGTCTTTAGTGTTTTACGCCGATTTGATAATGAGCTGGGGCGCCCCAGCGCAGGGATACTCTTGGCTTGTCCAGGGGTAGGGGTCTTTTGTTTTTCCGTTTTGCGCGTTGCATTTTCGGCTGGGTATAATAAGGTTCGGGATGGGCCAGTCTCTTGGTCTCAGGCAAGGAATCAGACATCAAGTTCACCAGCTTTCGGAAGTAAAGGATCCGCCACGATAATGCAACGCAGCGACGTGTGACTGCGCGCTTCTTCCCCTGAACAGAGGGGGGACTCTTGTTTATTTGCCTGTCAGATGGTTGCGGGGTGAGTTTGCATCTCGCATGGCTAAACAGTTCATGCACAGAGACAGGAGTTTTGGTGTTGTGATGCCCTGCGTCCAGTTTTGCAGATGCAGTCAAACCCAGCACTTGTTCAATAAAAGGTAGATTTTGATTCCCGACCTCAAGTTAAAAGTAGGAAGATATTGGTAGCAATAAAAATGAATTGATTATATTTGCTATCGTAGCTAATTGCGACCGAATTTATGGTGTTGAAGATAGACCTTTTACGTTTGAAAGATAACTGATTGAGTTGTCGAGATGGCATTTTACATGTTCTCAGCTTGGCGAGGTACTTATGGTTTGACGGGAATCTCCTTCACCCCTGGGGTAAGCCTATTGATTTGGGACCTCTTCACAACGAGCCCGGATATGCGGGAATGACCGGGGCGCTGAACGATTGGCTGGATGCCCCCAGGGATATGCCGCGCGCGACGGTTGGCCATTTTTCGCACCCCTGGTGCCATTCTTTCCCGAGCAATTCTCATCCCCATGGCCCGCACTCGAGCCCAAGCAGCGGTTCAGAAGGGCCTTCCATCACCGGTGTTAAGGGACTCAGGTACTTATTCTTCGCGGCGCGAAAGAACAGCTTGGGCTAGCAGTCATAGAAAAACCGGTTTGATTGCCCACAGCCTCCCATCCTCCCACCTGTTATCACGGGTTGTGTCGCCTTGTATACATACCTGCCTAATTGTATAAGTACCTACCTAGGTAGGTATGGTTGCACGAGGAGTGGGACGCGCGGCGTCCGCAGGGAAAACCCTGTGTGTGGGCCGCGCACAGGCCGCACCCGCAGGACCCAACTTTAGCCCTGATATATCCAACCCTAGCCCTGGACATGAAACGGGGCTTCGCCCGTGACACCTGTTTGTGGTTGTTCCCCGCGTTTCCCCTGTGGTTCCATCGATTTTACCTCACTGATGACCTCTTGGTCCTCCTGACTTGGCTCAAGTGGAATTGCCTCATGATCCCGGAAGGTCCCTGCCTCTACTCGTCGGGCCTACAAAAGTGACGTCGGGTACGTTCCGGGTCAGGACCATCGATTCGGATCAAACTTGAACTTTCACCAACTACAACCGATCACGACTTTTTTCTCATGAAAAAAGTGAGAATAAAGAATGAAATATCATGTGCATCAGTCTCAAACTTTTTAATGGAGGAAAGACAGTTGTGGTGATGTTTGCATCGTCATTGTTGGGGGGATTTGGGAGGTGAGCGAGACTCGCATGTGACTGAGAAATGCCAAGGTGCACCAGACTTCCATTTTGGTGGGATTTGCACCCCATCAGAGTCCTTGCGCCCTGATCCGAATCCTGATCCGAATCAACGGTCCTGATCCGAATCAAACGTCCCCAACTAGCTGTCTTGGCAGGCACGTGGCAGGTAGCCGGGGTCGCCGCTTTTGTCGGCCCGACGAGCATTCCTTCCATTCCGCCCCATACCGATCTCCTCGGTCACTCAAGTTCCGCTGGGATTTCACCTTCTTCATCCTCGCAGCCCCCTCTGAAACGCGATCGAGCGCTTGCTGCACTTTTTGCCGCTGTTCCCACATGTCCCGCGCGCGGCGTGCAGTAGCGTTTGGCCGTTCTCCATCGCCGATCGAAGGATTCCTACTTGGACCCGAAGAGTCCTCTCTTTCTCCACCACCACACCAGGCGCGACATGCCATGTCGTCGACCCGCGCCCGGGTGTCCGTGTGCGCCATGCTGGCCATGGCGCTCGACGGCCTCGGCGTTGCCATGACCAAGGCCTCGCAGACCTTTCTCATCGAGCAGGCCCTCTGTCGCGCTTTTTACAATGTGCACGACCCCAACGTCGTGGGCCCCGATGGCGACGTCCCCGAGGCCATGTGCAAGACGGAGCCGCTGCAGGCGCAGGTCGCCTTTCTCTCCGCCTTGCTCGACTTCTCCATTCTCATCACCTGCTTCCTTGTTGGCCCCATCTACACCCGGCTGGCGTCTGTGGTGGGCAAGAGGAATGTTCTTCTCATCAACACAACCAGTTTTGCGTTGCGCATGGCCTGGTATGCCAGTGTGTGTAGGTGTCCTGCCCCTCCTCCTTCGCCGCGTCCGCATCGCAAGCCTGCTGACAGCCACATCGCTTCCTAGTCTACTTCCACAATACTATCCGGGATGTCCGCTGGGTGCTTCTCTCCGGCTTCTTCGACTTGTTCGGTGGCGGCGTGCCGATGCGCGAGATTCTGCTTTACCTCTACGTCGCCGAGAGCGCGCGCGAGGATGGCATGTGAGTACACATCATTTGTCCCCCTTCTACCCCGCCAACCCACGATGCGCTCGTGCTGACCAAAGGTGCAACCCTGTTAGGATGGCCACCTTCAACCTCCTCACCGCGATCTTAATCGGGACCATGTCGCTCGGTTCCTTCATTGGCGCCAGGCTCCTCGATGTCAACGCCTTCATCACCTGCGGCTTGATCGTTGCCGTCTACGTCGTGCTGATACCGCTCGTTGCCCTGTTTCCTTCCGACGACCCCGCCGCGAATCGGATCGACGACACGGATGATGGTTCGGTAGAGGAACGTAGCTCTCTGATGCCGACCGACGCCCTGGCGACGTCGGTGCCGCCCAGTGCTTCTTCCTCCCCAATAGCGGGACTGGGCAGCGGTCTCGAAGCACACAATCCACCGAAGGGGCCAGCACCGACCGTGCTGCACGCCCTATTGCGCACCGTCACGGTCGACCTCCGTTATTCTATCGAGCTCGTCATCCAGACGGTACGCCATCCGTTCACGCGCCGGTCATGTTGCTGTACTTTGGGTCCACGTTGGCTACATGCATCTCTCTAGTCACGCCGCAGTGGGCGTCGGGCACCTTCCACACCGGACTCTCCGACGTCGCCCAGGTTACGGCTATGGAGCAGATCGTCTCGGCTGTAACCCTCCTCGCCCTGCCCATGCTGACAAAGTTTGTCCTCTACCCGCGTCTGCGCGCCAAGGAGGTCGTCGACTTTTGGGTCATCGTGGCCAGTCTGCTGGCGAGCATTGTTGGCACCCTAGTCATCGCCACGGCGCCGTCACTGATGATCTATGCGGTGGGTGTCGCCATCGCCGCCACGAGCATGGGCCTGTCCGATGCCCTGCGCTCCTTCGCCACCAGCGCTCTGGCCAACAAGGAGCTGGTCCAGATGTTGTACATGAGCATCCGCACCGTCCAAACGCTCGCGGCTATTATCGGAATACCGCTGTGGTCCACCTTCTTCCTGTGGCTGCTGGATCATCCGGATCTCCCGCGCGGTCTTCTGTACTTGGGGAATACCTGCATGGTCCTCGTATGTCTTGTACTCGCCAGATCCATGCGGCGGTCCAGTTAGCGCGGCTGATCGTGGAGATCGGGGGTTAACTGAAGCTATGAAACGAAAACTTCCTTCGTTCTCGACGTGAGAGAGAGCCTACTTAAGTACCTAGACATAGACCGCGAATAAAAGTAAACCTAAAACCCCGGTACAGGCAAAAGATTGACTGGTATCGTTCCACAGCTGGTGGCGTTTTGCAAAGGACCATTGATCGCGGTTTCCGTAGATAGGAGCTGAACGCCGTGTGGTATATAGACTCTCTTGCTTGCCCTCGTATATGCTGCGCCTATGAGTTCTCTGCGCCTGTCTTCTATTTGAGTCCTCTATTTTGCCTTTTTAGCAGTATCCCCGATTCCTAGTAGGAGCATTCTGGCTCGGGAAGTTATTACGGGGGAGAATACTGACGCATCTCGTCCTCAAGAACACCGCCGTTTATTCCTCCAGTCATGCCATTGAGAGAATCTGCCAGGGCGGCTCGCGCAGGCCTCCTGATGACGGTATCGGGGACACCTTATTTGCTACCGGGGACACAGACGTCGCTTCCACGCCGCAAGCCGCTCCGTGCTTCCGCCACGCCAAAAATACGTGAGATTCATTGCCTGTTGGGGCTTGGACTTGGGGTGGCTGGCTTATTTCACTCGGCTTGATGGTCGTCTTCGTCATACCATTCTTCTGAGGCGAACACTAGACGACTGGACCCCACAACCGGACACTTAGCTCCACACCGACATTTCGGACATCACCAACTTCAACTTTACACAACTCGTCCAATTCTAGGCTAAATTTAACATGGCTACTATCCGCGAAGAGCTTATTCAATTGGCTATAACGGATATTTAACAGGGTCTTTGTTCCATACGTTCTGCGGCTGAGAAATACAGCGTTCCCTCTTCCACGCTGTCAGACCGACTCCATGGCTCACAACCACAAAGACAAGCCAAAACCCACAATCAACGGCAAGAAGAGTATGTGGTCGACTGGTGCCTCAATGAAGAAAAGTCTGGAAGGGCTCCTAGCCGTAGCCAGGTCGTAGGTTTCGCGCAGGCCATCTTAGCTGAAGGAGGTGATCGTCAGCCCCTGGGTGCCAGATGGATCGACCGCTTCCTACGCCGCCACAATGCTGTCAAAACTAAGAAATCAGCTTTGTTGGAAAGCTCTCGTACGAAAGGCTCTACACGGGAAGCCTACCAAGCTTTCTATAGGAGGCTGGAGTTCCACATCCGCGACAAGAATATTATACCCGCGAATATAGCCAACGTCGACGAGCATGGCATGCAGGAGATGGAAACCACGGCTGGCACGGTCATTGGCAGTTCCCTCACACGTAGAGCTTACACAACTAGCTCTGACACAACGACGTGGGTTACTGTCATTGAGTGTGGCACTGCAGAGGGGGTCCGACTCTCGCCAACTATAGTCTTTACCGGTGCCTCCCTTCAGGGACAATGGTTCCCTCCCAAAGCCGAGCTAGAGGTAGACTTCCTGGACTGGAAGTTTGACTACAGTCTCACAGGCTGGAGCAATAGCCAGATTGCCTTGAAGTGGCTGAAAGAGGTGTATCTACCACAAACTCAGCCTCAAGGTGACGAGTGGAGGTTACTCATCCTCGACGAACATTCTAGCCACACAACCGGTGACTTCATGGCCACAGCTTGGCTAAATAAGGTTCAGCTGGTCTATCTACCTGCTCATACCTCCCACAAGACCCAGCCTCTCGACCGCAGTGTTTTCTCAGCACTGAAAAGCTATTTCCGGCAAGCTACCAAGGCGCTCGCAAGCTTCACGGCATCAGCTGCTGTAAACAAGCGACGGTTCCTCTATTGCTATAGAGATACATCCAAGCTTGGAATTCAGCTAGGAATATATCTCTGGGTTCAGAAACACCGGTATTTGGCCCCTAGACCCATCCAAAGTGCTGGATGACCCCGAGGCAGTCCTGGAAAGCCAGGCCCTCCCTGTACGGCCGAAAACACCACCCCCTGAGCCTAGGACTGAGTTCTGGACACCTCAAAAGAGCCAGGACATCCGTACGCACCAGCAGGGTGTAAGTGAGGGTATGGAAGCTAGTGGACGGCTGACAAGGACTCTGTTGGCCAAGGCAGGCAAGGCTTTGGATGCTAAGAATGCCGAGATGGTATCTTTGAAGGCCCAGGTCAACCACTTGACGAAGGAATTAGAGTCCCACGAGCCACAGGGCCGTAAGAGGGTCAAAGAGAATGCCAATGATAAATTTACAAGGATAGAGGATATTATCCAGGCGAAGGAGGATTCGATGAAGTTTCCTAAGAAGAAAAAGAAGAAGACACAACAGGACAGTCAAGTAGTCAAGGAAGCCGAAGAAATAATTGTACGTGGCTTAGAGACTATTCTCCAGGTAGAAGAGGAATAGAATCATCAAGTTTGTATGCATATTGCTTAAGAAATGGATGAGGTAGACGCTGTTGAGCCTGGTGGTGATGGTGGCGCCAAGTGTCCGATTGTGGGGTGTGTCCGGTTGTGGGGTCCAGTCGTCTAGGCGGCGAGACACCAGGCTCGTCAGCCGCACGCCACCAGGTCTCATTCTCATCCCATGCACATCATTAGTGCTCTTCTTAGCATCTGGTCGTGTTATCCGGGTCAATGGAGCTTCCTTCACTTACAGTTTCCAATCTCCATCGGTTTGGCGTCGGCCGCAAGTTTGATCATCGGGGTGTGTGTCAACGGCTATCAGCAGTCAAATGGCGAAGGTGGTTGCAATCTTTGATGAAGACACGCAACAACGACATGACATTGGCTTTGCGTCCGGCCGAAGACGAAGACATGGACGGTGGTGATGGCACGAGTATTATAGTCACAATCTGGTGTCTGTTCAAGGTTGACAATTGCAAGGCCAGCAACGCCATGGCGAACCTGCATCTCCCGGCCATCTAATCGCCGGTCCAGATCATGATCACGGCTGTGCTTCTTCTGTACAAAATACTGGGTTGGGGAGCCCTCTCGGGCGCTTTCATCATGTTCGTCATGAAAACAGGAGAGGACCTTCGATGCCTTCGACAGACCCGTATGATCTTCACCGAGCTTCACAGACCCCACCTACCTGCGCATTCAGCGTCCCCAGCTTCTGTACGACCTCTTCTGCGTAGGCTGTCTTTGAATTAGGGTCGGAGATATCCTATGCAATGAATCCTCAGATTTAACATTCGCCCATCCATACCCACCCTCCTCCGGGGTAAGTCCGACGGAGTATTCCCTCGAATGGACTCAGGCTATCCAGCAAGTTGATCCTCAGAGTCAGGACGAGTGATGAACATTTATAGCTCAGGCTCCACATCCTTCTACACAGTTATACCCGTTTCATTGCCGATGCCGAGCATCCACTCCAACCCTGGTTTGTTCGTGAGTGCATCACTTCAAGACCAGGGTTCATGCCAAAATCTCCAACTCAAGGGCAAAACGGCGCCCTTTTTAACGGGAAGAAGGTCTTGACTATAATTATGTTCATGAAAGATTCTATTTATTGCATTTTCATCTATTTTAAACTGTTGTTGGGCTGTCAAGATAGGTGGTTTTCAACATTTGAACCGGGACCCTTGTCAGATCGGACGCGCTCACAAACAAACCAGGGTTGCCCTTTATACTATCTCAGTGTTCAGCCCCTCTTTCTTTTCGACTCGCGAGGCAGGTGCAGGTGCACAGGACGCTAGTATAGCGCGCCGAATTTAGTATGTATTCTGGAAATCTGCCGCACTCGTTTCTTCTTGCCATGGCCCCACAGCGGCCCCACATTTGCCCAGAATGTCGGATTCAAGGTTATGCGACATGGGAATGGGTGGAACATTCTAATTACATACATGGAGCTGTTGGCTGGTGCGCTAAGCTAAAATCGGCATGCGGGGAGGCGCGGAAAAGGCCAACATGCGGGTCTGAGCACTGACAACTTGCGGGGTAATGAGGGGAAGGGAGCACCCACTGGCACCGACCCCCCCCCAGGTTTAGCCGAACAAAGGCCGAGAGCGCCCGCCAAGTAATTGGGACTCCCTGCCAGCATAGACCTCCCTTCCGCCGACGATTGTTGCCTCGCAGCTCAAAAAAGACCGATCGCCAGCTGGCTTAATTTTCACGCTACAACTGCATGTCTCAGTTGGAATCAAGGTCCACAAACTGCAAAACCAAGACCACATTTAATGTGAAACTAGTATGACAAACACATCAAGATCCCCGCTTGGACGAGCTCCCTCAAAGGCTCAAACGATACCGGGTGCATTCTCATTAATCATCTCGCTGTGAAGTTCCGAGGAATGCGACTTGTAGACCCCCCGATCTCGGAAAGTTAAAAGAGTTTAGGGTGGGCAACCTGCATGGCACACCCGATGCAGTCAGGTTACGCACCAGTTACCGGCCCTACATATCCTCCTAGGTACCTATGTGGTAAGGAGCAACCGCTCTAGGCAACATCTGGCACATCTCAGCTGGTATGAAACCTTGTCAGTCCGCCACACTTAGCCGGGCCTATATATGATATCTGAGCATCGGGGTGCACGTATCTACTCTACGACTTTTCGATATCCACATCTGGGAGCACGCATCTACTTTGCATCCGATCTGCATTCGCTTCCGCGGCCCCCTCACCGATCTGGTTTAGAGTTTGCATTTGCTGTGTGTTTTATTCAGTCCGCTCGTCGATAGGCATCCACGTCGAACCGGCCCCGGAGGTATATGACTTAAAGGACCCATGCAACGTGCCCGTTGTAGTGCCGACCCTGAGCCCAGCCCCATGACAGCCTTGCCCATTCTGATTTAGCAAGTCTTTTCAAAACAGCCCATCATGAGAACCAACGAGTTTGATTTCGAATGGGACCCTAAGGCCATGCCCCAGGACCCCGTCTCACTGCGAGGCAAGAGTCGCGAAAGTAGCAAGATGGTGGTGCTCGACCGGTCCACCCAGACCAGCAGGCACACCGTCTTCTCGCACATCTGTGACTTCTTCCGGCCCGGCGACCTTCTTGTTCTGAACGACAGCTACATGCTCTCCAACACGCTGAAGTTCCATGCCAACGGCACAGATGTCCACGTGACTGTCTACGGCCACGAGCCGGACAACACCGCCATTGTCAGCATCGAGCCCAAACAGCCTTGGATCGCACCTGGCGCTACGCTGACCTCGAGCGACGAGCCCGCGTTGAGCTGCCGCCTCCTCGAGCCCCAAAAGGGCGAAGACGGGCTCTGGCGGGCCCGGTACGAGCCCATTGAGTTGCTGATGCCAACCCTGGAGCTGCACGGCCATCGCCTCGACGAGACAGTCCCGCTGAACCCGGGCCACTGGAAGAACTCGCGCAAGGACTACCGCTCCGTCTATGCCAAGACTCCCGGCTCCCTGGAGATCCCGTCGGCCGGACTGCACTTCTCCAAGGCGATCCTCGCCCAGGCCGTCGACAAGGGCGTCGAGATCGCTTACATCACGCTGCACGTGGGCGCCACCGAAACGCTGGCGGTGCGCCACATCAGCGAGGAAGAGATTGAGGACCACAAGGTGCGCTCCGAGTACTTCGAGGTCAGCGAGACGGCCGCGGCGCAGATTAGCAAGGCCCGGGACGAAGGCCGCCGCGTCATCGCCGTGGGCACGACCGTCATGCGTACGCTTGAGACGCTGGCCCAAGGCAAGGAAAAGCGGGCGCCGCTGCCGGCGCAAAAGGCCTGGACGGGCTTGTACATCTACCCGGGCTTCGACTTCCGGGCCGTCGACGTGCTGCTCACCAATCTGCACCGCCCGCGCTCGAGCCACATTGTCTTGACGGCTGCTTTTGCCGGGAAGGATTTTGTCATGCGCTGCTATGATGAGATTGCTGAGAGGGGTGATTACGAGTTTGACATGTTCGGCGACAGCATGCTGATCGTCTAGTCAGACAATAAATAGTTTTGATTATATCTGGTTGATCGAAAGCCTAGTTCTGCCCATCTAAAGCTGGTCACACAACGTGTTGAAGTCTCACTCACTCTCGTGTGAAGTGCAGCCGGTTGACAATGTTCATTCCGAGGACACTAAGCCTTTCTCGTTGAGCCGGGACGGGAAGTCCACGGGCCGGCCGCGCAACCAACTAACTTAGCAGAGACCGACCCTGTGACGAGGGTGTTGCGAGTGCCTGGCGCCCGACTGTGGGGTTCTGGGCCAGGGCCACCGGCATGGCAATGCCAACAGGGGCGCAGGGCTGGTCCCCGGCTGAAAGTCCGATGCCGCCTTGCAGCAGCGCCTGGTGGATCCGCCGCAGGCCCTCCTCCAAGCGGTCGCGCGGGTGCGCAAAGACGATGCGGAACATGTCGGGGGACTCGCTATCGAAATTGTCCCCGGACGCCAGGTACACCTTGTGGCGGCGCAGGGCATCGCGCACGTTGTCGACGACCGTCGTCGCCTGTTCTCGTTCCGAGTGCGGGGTGCCAGCGGCGGTACGCCCAGCCGAGGTCCGCCCACACAAACAGCGCGGCGTGCGTGCCGGCCGCAAAGGGGATGCCGTGGCGCTGCAGGAAGTCGGTGGTGAAGGTGTAGGCGGCCGCTAGGCGCCGGCGGTTCTCGGTCAGGTAGGCGCTCGTGAAGGCGTCGTCCTCCAGCACCTGCGCCACGACGGCGTCGGCCAGGGACGACGCATACGAGTAGATAGCGATGGAGCTCAGGGCGGCGCGCAGGGCCGGGTTCCGCGGCGACACGAGACAACCCACGCGCCACCCGTTGGCGCCAAAGTCCTTGGATACCCCCCACAGCACGTGCACCAGCGCCGGGTCGATCACCGAGTCGAGGTCCAGGGCCAGCACCGACGTGAAGGCGGGCGCATCGCGCCACACGGACAGGGCGTAAACCTCGTCGCTGACGAGGTGCAGCTGATACTTATTGCAGAGGGCCGCCAGCGCCACGAGCACCTCGCGCGGGTAGCAGCGACCGAGCGGGTTGTGCGGCGAGCACAGCAGCAGGCCCCTGACCACTTGGCCCTGCTCCCTTGCCCGCAGCAGCGCCTCCTCGTAGCACCGCACGGCCGGCAGGCTCAGGGGGTCCAAGCCGCCGAAGCTGGTGGGCACGGTCCGGACGTGAGGGCGCAGGCGGAGCGTGATCTCGCCGTAGTAGGGGCGGCCCAGCAGGAAGGCCTCGCCCGGGTCGGCCAGCGCCCAGGCCGCGTGCTCCAGCGCGCTCGAGACGCCGTTGGTGACCATGATGTCCGCGGCATCCAGGGGCCGGTGCGTCGCGAGGTGGCGGCTGAGGAATTGGGCGAGCGCCTCCCGTAGGCGATGGCTGCCCAGAGGCCCGTCCTGGTACGTCACGACGCTGCTCCGGAGTGCGACGTGCTCGGCGACAAAGTCGCGTAGCTCCGCTTCCATCAGGTAGTTCTCGGCCACGCCCAGGTTGACGGCGCCAGTTGGGTTAGAGTGCCGGTCCCATGGGTTCTTCATCACTTCCCACATTTCATTAAATGCATTACCGGGGACCTGCTCTTGCCCTCGTTTCGACAGCATCGCACTAGCCGGGGGAAAGGGGGGAGGGAGGCAGGGAGGCAGAGAGTCCGAGTGTCTGTACTGATGTCGCTCGCAATGGGGGTCGAGGCGACGGGGGTGCTGAGCCTAACCCGTCGCAGCAACGTGCCCGGAGAAGAGAAAGCACCTTGTGGTGAAAATGAGCTGAGGTTGGTTGCTGTTAGGGTTTCACTAAGTAGGGTGTGGTCGGTGTGTGTGTTTGCTATTGCTATTGCTATTGCTATCATAGGCTCCAGCTGGCAGTCTCATTGCGCAGCTGGTTCCGGAATTTGGACTCTTCCATCAGCATGCGCGGTGGTTTTTGGGACCGGAGACATTCAGCCAGTACCGAGCCGTCTATCGCATCCCACGGCAGATACTTGGCACCGGATGCCCGACCTGCAGGACATCACAGCGGGAAGTTGCGTTGCTACGGCATGCAGATGCAGAGCGACCTCAGATCCCTCACCACACCACGGGAGGGGGTGGACGTAAGATCTGGGGCATCGCGAGATGATATCCTTGTTCGGAATGGCGCGCGACACAAGCCAAGACACATCATGCCGTATTCGTCTTCGTGCAGAGCCTGATGCACGTCATCTGCCAGCGATGCCGTCCCTTTCGCGTAGTTCTGCCCTCCGGGACCCTCTAGGAGCAATGTGAGGGTTGCACGATGTCTAGCATCTGCATGACACATCACACCGGTCCCGTCTCTGCACCCAACCACGTTGACGATGATCGGTGCTCTGTTGGCGAAGTCAGTTCTCCGCATAGTTTCTCCTTGCAGATTCCTCAGCCGATGGGGCACAGCCTGTATCCGATAGCGTAGGTCTGCATGACCTTTGAAGGGGAGACGCCACGCCGATCGAAGGACAACGCCGGTTGGCTGGAAGGGAGGACTAGATGTTTGACTAACTTAAATGCCGCAGCTACGTGTCCCAAGCAGCCACTAATGTAGAGACTACATGGTATAATTTATTCATACTAGCCAGTCTTGCCATCTTTGGGCAGCACCGCGGCGGAGGGCATCCAGCGCATCGCCGTCATCGCAAATGCCTAGCATCTTATCCGTGACGTACCCTGCAAGTTTCTGTGCCTCTAGAGACCATGACTCCACCTCTTCCCGAGTATAGCATGCGAAGTCGTTTGACTGGGAATCGGGTTAGAGCCGCGTCGGGCTTGTGACGGAGAGGGGAAGCAAAAGACCACCAACCTCAGGTCGCACCCACGAGCGACAGTAGAAGATGGCGTACATGGTCCGCGGATCTGGCGTCGTGTTGGCGCCTCCGGCATGGAGGGTCGAAGTTAGGAAGAGAAGGGCCTCGCCCGCGCGACAATTCGGCTGTTGCAACTTCGTGCGCCTGGGCTATTCTCGCATCCCCCCAGAGGTGAGATCCGGGTACGACCTAGGGCACGTCAGCTCAGCAGAAGACCGACCAGAGAGGTTGCGGGGACGTGGTGCTCATCTATCGCCTACCAAAGTGGCTCCATTTGCATAAGTGGTGTCGACGGCAGCGAGCAGCATGCCGATGCCCAAGTCAGAACCCAGGCGATAGCCTGTCTGCTCCTGGCTGGTGTGGGCCTTTTGCCAGATGGCATCGTCGCGGTGCAAAGGCTGGGCCTTGCCGCCCTCCAGGATGGTGATGCTGGCCGCCTGGGACAGCATGGCATCTGTGCTGCGCTCGCTGGGGCTCTGGGGATCCACGTCGGCCGGGTTGGTGGTGCGTAAAAAATGGTTAACGATTTTTAGGAGGTCAGGGTTTAGACACCATTGCTCTCTTGCTGTTGCACTGCGCCCAAAGAGCAATCCAGCATGCATACGACCGTTGTAGCGTGCTTTCCACCCCTAGAATCAATATTTGTTAGACTTTGCAGGCGAAATGGAAACCGCTCGTCTTTCCAAGTGACTTGCCTCATCTGACATCCTGGACTCCATCACCTGTCGAACATCTTGGTTCACCTGTTGGAGCTGCTCGGGGGATGCTAGCCCGGTGATAATCACGCCGCCATCCTGTTCGAGCACCTCGATGGCTTTCTCCGGATGGTTAAGAGGAGCTTTCCGCAGTCGCAACATCGTGAATGTTGAAGCAGGGGTAGTGAGTGATATGGATCAACCTGAAAATAGGGTCAAAATGATAATGATTGTAGGCACCGGGGACTCGGGAGCAGAGCAGGCACACGCCATAGCCCCCAGACAGCATGCTGAAGACGCAGACGCGGAACCTGCATGTGGTGCACTGAGTACCACCTATCGAGGAGCGAAGCTCTTTGCAGCCGAGATCGGAAACCCCTCACGGCCTCGAAGGCCAGAAGGGTCGGGTCATGCAGTGTATGAAGCCGTCGACTCCCCCCACGGCCTTGGTTATGCAACCGGTCTTAGTGCCATTGGTATATGCATGGCCATTGTCCAAAGCGGCAGTCGAACACCTTCCCGGCCCCACCCCATCATTTTCGCCATCGTGTCGGGGATCCGCACATCACCTACAGCAATGAAGGGAGGGTGGCATTGGCTACAGGTAGCTTTAGTGTTCAAGGGGACAACGTGCATTGCCTACCTGGTACTTACCTAAACATGGTTTGATGCACGACGCGAGACACATTTTATTAGAGCAGCAAATACATCTAAAGCAGAAATAACATCAACGTATGCGACTTCGCTCGAGGGTATCAACAAAGACAAGCAAGCTGAACATCTTGTCTAGACACAAACGCCAGGGCACAATGGCTACGCCTGTCGCTGAAATGCGCAGAGGCACAGGCAGAGGCACAGCC
The DNA here is from genome assembly GCA_039881045.1 of Chaetomium olivaceum. Taxonomy (NCBI): domain Eukaryota; kingdom Fungi; phylum Ascomycota; class Sordariomycetes; order Sordariales; family Chaetomiaceae; genus Chaetomium; species Chaetomium olivaceum. The sequence continues at coordinate 242,136 of JAYWVB010000032.1, read as the reverse complement.
ATGGCCCAAGACCTTGACTTTGACATTAACCAGTACCATCAGTGGAATGATTATATCGACCACGCAGACGACCCTTCGGCCCGGGTGCACGACCTAATCGCGGCGCACATGGCCCGAGACCCCTCGGCGCCGGCTGTGTGCGCCTGGGACGGAGAGTGGACGTATGACGAGCTCGACCGGCTCTCGTCGGCCCTGGCAAGCCGGCTGGTCACATACGGCGTGGCATGCGACGACTTTGTCCCAATCCTCGTGCCCAAGTCGAAGTGGACCGCCGTCGCGGTCCTGGGCGTGGTCCGGAGCGGCGCGGCCTTTGTGCTTCTAGACGAGGCGCATCCGCCGCGCCGCCTGCGGGAGATTTGCACCGAGATGCGGCCACTCTTGTGGTGGCGGCCGAGGACCTACAGGACCGGGCCGGCCAGTTGATCGATGGCGACTCCATCCCCGTTCTGGTGGTGGGGAAGTCACCCCTCCGGACCTGGGCAGTCCAGGACGACAAGGCCTGGCGCGCGTCGCCCGTCACCGGTACCAGCGCGCTCTACGCCGTCTTCACCTCAGGCTCGACGGGCCGGCCAAAGGGGGCCGTGGTGGAGCACGCCTCACTCTGCGCCGCGGCCCTGGCATCAGGCCGCGTGCTGGGCATGAACACACAGAGCCGAGCCTTTCAGTTTGCCTCGTTCGCATTCGATCCCACCATTATGGACTTCCTCCGCACATGGGTCTATGGCGGCTGCGTGTGCATTCCGTCGCCTCAGCAAGCCAAGGACGGCATTACTGGTGCTTTCGAGGCGCTCCGGGCCAATATGGCCAGCATGACGCCCTCGGTGGCCCGGCTGCTGGACGCCGAGGCGCTCCCGGGCCTGCGCGTGCTCGAGTTCGCAGGCGAGCCCATGCTCCAGGCCGACGTGGACAAGTGGACGGACAGAGTCGTCCTCGTCAACTCGTATGGAAATGCTGAGTGCTCTGTGTACTCCAGCATGCGGTCCCCGATGCGTCGTGACCTCCGTACTAACAATATTGGTTTCCCCGTGGCCTGCGTTGCTTGGATCGTCGATGAGACGGACGCCGATGTCCTGCTTCCGCCCGGGCAGGTGGGCGAGTTGGTACTCGAGGGGCCCGGTGTTGGCCGTGGATACCTCCACGACACCGCCATGACAGCCGCGGCTTTCATCACCAACCCGTCCTGGTTGGCCAGGTTCCGTGGCTCCACGGCGCGGGGTACGCGTCTATACAAGACGGGTGATCTAGCACGGTACGAAGAGGACGGGTCGCTTCTGTGCCTGGGCCGCAAAGACACACAAACCAAGATTCGCGGGCAGCGCGTCGAGCTGAGCGAGGTTGAGTGGCATATCCGGGACCTGCTGGGACCGGACAACGACGTCGTCGCCGAGGTGGTACGCTGGAAGGAGGGTCGCGCGGCGCTTGTGGCCTGCGTCCGGCTACGGCAGGCCCCGAGTCCATCAAAGGAGAGTGAGCAAGAGCTGCAGCTGCTCGCACCACCCAACGACGCCTTCCGACACAAGATGGAGGACATCGAGCGCGCACTCCAGTCCCGGGTGCCTGCGCACATGGTGCCCGGTGCCTTCATCGCGCTGTACCGCGTCCCTCTCTCTCTCTCAGGAAAAACGGACCGCAGGCGCCTTCGAGACCACATTGCCGAGAGACCCTGGGCCGAAGTGGAGGCCTATATGATGACCATGACAGCCGACGGCAGCCATCCATCCTTTTCACCGACTACAGAGGGGGAGCGGCGGCTTCGAGATGCCTTTGCCCGCGTCCTGGGCATCGAAGAAGCGGCCATCGGCCTCCGCGATTCCTTCTTCCGGCGCGGGGGCGACTCGATTCTGGCGATGCAACTGAGCGCCCATTGTCGTGGGCTGGGACTTTCCGTCACGACACAGGACGTTTTCCAACACCAAACCATTGCAGCCCTGAGTGACGTCGTTGCCGTCAGGGAATTGGGGCTACAGCAGGGCCGACCACTTCCACTCTCTCCAGCACAACACATGCTGATCCAAAGACACGGGCGCCCGGCCAAAGGGGAGGGGGACGAGATCCGCCGAGATACGTCAAGGTTCTACGGTTCCCGCATCACGCGCATACCGGGATCTCTCCATATAAGCCAGCTGGAGTCGGCGTTGCAATACCTCGTGCGCCGGCATCCCGCGCTCCGGACTAACTTCATCCTAGGCGCGGACGGACAGTGGCAGCAGGTGGTGAGAGAGTCCACCCAGGGCTGTTTTCTATGCGAATCAGTGCATGTCCCCGCGACGACCAAGGCAGGTGCCGACCCCGATCCCGATCAACCCCAGCCGGATCCCCACTACGAGCGTCTGAATCTTCGCGATGGCCCGATACTTGGGGCTCGGCTTGTCAGTGTGCAAGGCAGCACAGGGCCTCAGTACCTGCATCTGGCTGCACCCCTGGTCGTGGTCGATCATCTCTCGTGGGATATCATCACTCGGGACCTGCGCAACTATCTGGAGTCAGGAGAACGGGAGGCCTTGGGGTGTGCTCCTGCTAGTTCGTTCCAGTCGTGGCTGGTCGGGAAGTGGCTGCCATCAGAGCTCAAATCTGAAGCCAATGGAGCAACGGGGATACTATCTTCGCTATTCGGGCCCGGGAATCACCTAGTATTGGACAAACCCTCGGTCGAGTTCGAGCTGGACGCCAATACAGCCACCAGGTTATGGCAAAAGGGCGCAGAAGCTCTTCGTGCCGACCCCAAGGAGTTGTTTCTGGGCCTTCTGCTCCATTCCTTGCGGTCTACTTTTCCAGGGCAAAAGAACGTCTGTGTTTTGGTCGAGTACGATGGGCGAATGTGCGATGCCACAGACGTGGTAGGTCAATATACAACGTGCGCATCGCTGGTATTGTCGCTGTCAACAGACACAGACCTGCTCAACATCGTGGGTCACTTAAAGGATGCCTTTCGAGCCGCATCCAGGAGGCATAACGACGTCAGCCACGTGCCCATGCCGGGTGAACATGGACAGGCATTCATCGTCCTGCACTGGAATACCAAGGGATCTCCGTCGGCATCTGTCATCGAGGCTGAAACAGAGATGTGCCGACTCCTCCGACCATCGCTCCTTTCGACAGGGCATGAGCCTCCAGCATCACGTTTCCAAGCCGGCACCCTGGACATAACGGTGACATGCACACGAGAATCACCATCGCTCCGCGTCCAGCTGGCGGATGCCCAAGAGGGATTGGCCGAGAATGGTGTACGCCAGTGGATCGAACGTTGCCGGACCTCGCTGGCTGAGTTCCCACCGCGATGGGGCGCAGCCAAGCTGCCACCACGGGTCAGCGATTTCCCCCAGCTCGACAGCATGAGCCAAGAAGACCTCGAGTCCATGATCGAGGACCTCGTCGCGCAGGATGGCGGGCTGGACACGCGCGACATCGAAGACATCTACCCAACCGCATTCATCCAACAGGGCATGCTGCTCAGCCAGGCACGCGACCCCTGGACGTACCGCTCATCCACAGCCTGGATGGTGCGCCCGCGATCGTCACGCGACGGGCAGCATCCAGTTGACCTGACCCGGCTCCACGACGCCTGGGCCAAGGTGGCCATGGCTCACCCGATTCTGCGGACAGTCTTCGTACAAGCTCGTGATGGTGCTTATTACCAGGTAGTCCTGAAACAACCGGTTCTACCCATTACAGCGAGTGGTTTCGATGGCAGCCATTTTACCGTTGCAACGCCCAACAACAAGAAGCATCTAGGCGAGAATCAAATGCTCCCATGGAAGATTGAACTCGTGGCTACCACTGAGCGTGGCGGAGGCGGAGGCGGCATGATAACTTGTCAGCTCGACATCAGTCATGCCCTCATGGATGGCGACTCGCTGCGCGTGCTGGTTCGCGACGCCGGGCTGGTATACGAGGGAGGACCTCGTGCTACTGCACTGGACCCTCCACCGTACGGCCAATACATTGACTATTTGCGGCAGGTTCCTCAAGACCGTGCCCTCGAGTACTGGAAGACCTGCCTTCAAAACGCCGAGCCCTGTTTCTTTCCCATCTTGTCCGTCTCCGAGAGCGTCGAGTCCGAGGCTCAGCACCTCCAAGACATTGCAGTCGTCCTGGACGACGTCTCCCGCCTCTGCCAGTTTTGCGAAACCGAGGGAGTGACGTTGTTCAACGTCATACAACTCGCCTGGGCCATTGTGCTCCAATGCTACACAGGGAACGACGCCGTCGTCTTCGGCTACCTGACATCGGGCCGCGACGTTCCTGTCAATGGCGCCCAGGACATGGTCGGGCCGCTGATCAACATGCTCATCAGCCGGGTCGATCTCAATCGTAAAGGCGTCAGCGTCCGCCAGGGCCTCATGCAGTGCCGCGACGGCTTTACGGCTAGTCTTCCCCACCAACATTGTGCATTGTCCGACATCTACCGTGCGTTGGGGCATTCGGGCGCGGGCCTTTTTAATACCATCATTACGTATGAAAAGGTCCTGCCTGTCGAGGCTGAGCGGAGCATCGACTTTGAACGTATTCGGGACCGCCAGCCCACAGAGGTGAGTAACCGGCGGCCTCCTGCTCCTCCTCCAGACTTGACACATCGGGTAAGGCATGGCTGCTGACACAGAATGTATGCATACATATAGTTCGACGTGGTCGTAAACGTCACCGCTTCCCGCGATACCATCGACCTCTCTCTCTCTTACGGGGCGGAGAAGCTCCCAACCGTCATCGCAGGCAGCCTTGGGCGCACATTCGCCACCATAATCTCGGAAATCGTCGCGCGTCCGGATGCCAGCGTGTCTGAACTGAACCTCGTCAGTGGGCCCGACCTAGCTCGCATGCTCAAATGGAACAACCCGCCGGCCACGCCTGCCAATGAGCTCGTTCAAGACAGGATCCGGAGCATGGCCCTCGAATACCCCGAGCACCTTGCCGTTGATGCTTGGGACGGTGTCTTGACGTACCGCCAGCTTTGGGAATATGCCACCGGTCTTTCTGCCGTTCTGCAGCGCCACGGCGTGCAGGGCGAGCGCGAGTTGCCCGTCCCCATTTGCCTCGAAAAGTCCGTTTGGGTGCCGGTCTGCATGTTGGCCGTCCTGCTGGCGGGCGGGGTCTGCGTCCCCATCGACCCCGACGCCCACGTGGAGCGGGTGCGATCCATCATCGCGGAGACATCGCCATCCACCCTGCTGGTTTCGCCGCTGACCGCGCAGACGGTTGATTTCGGTGCTACTCCTTGCAGGAAAGTCGTGGTATCGCCGGACCTATTCACCTCCTCGCCACATCAAGAGAAAGAGGATACGAGAACAATGCTTAATATGCAGCCCGACAGTGCCGCTTTCTTGCTGTTCACCTCGGGGAGCACGGGTCGTCCCAAGGGCATCATTCTCCAGCACGACAGCCTCAGCACCACACTCCGGGAGCAGCGGGCCCGTCTGCTTCTAGACTCGGCGTCCCGCGTCCTGCACTTCGCGTCCTATACCTTCGACGTCAGCGTCTACGAGATATTTGCCACTCTCACTGCGGGGGCGTGCATCTGCATTCCGTCCGAGGCCGCGAGGGTGAACGATTTGCCTGGGTTCATCCGTGATAGTCGGGTCAACTGGATGATGTCTACCCCATCCCTCTTCCGCCTGTTCCGGCCCGAGGACATACCCGCCGTGCGCACGGTCAGCCTGGCGGGCGAGGCCATACCGCAGGACCTTATTGATCTCTGGGCGGGCCGGGTCCAACTGTTCAACGCCTATGGCCCGGCCGAGTGTACGGTCTGTAGTACACATAAGATCGAAGCCCATGACTGGATTCCTGGCACAATTGGGCGTGCCGCTGGCGGGGAGGCTTGGGTGGCGGATCAGTTCAGCGTCGATCGACTCGTGCCAATGGGCGCCGTAGGAGAGCTGCTATTCCAGGGCCCTGTTGTGGCCCGTGGGTATTTCCAGCAACCGGACGTTACAGAGAAGGTTTTTCTTTTGAGACGGCCACCATGGCTACCCGCTTCTTTTTCCGAGGGCCGAGGTGCCCTATATCGGACGGGCGATCTGGTGTCCTACAATGCCGACGGCACTCTGCGCTATTTGGGACGCAAAGATGCGCAGATAAAGTTGCGTGGGCAGAGGATCGAGCTCGAGGGCATCGAGTTCCAGATCAGACGCCATCTTCCTACTGATTACAGCGTTGTGGTAGATGTCTTTCAACCGGACAACCAGGACGCGTCGGAGTTTCTGATTGCCTTTCTCCAAACAGGATCAGGAACGGGAACCGGAGACGGCGGAGTGGAACTGCTGCGAGCTGGCGAGCCTTTCCGCAACCTGGTCCATGAGGTCCAGGCTAAGCTCATAGCTGCCGTGCCCAACTACATGGTTCCCCAGCTGATGGTCCCCATCAAGCGGATTCCCATATCCAAGACAGGCAAAACCAATCGCCGGATCCTGAGGGATGCGTTAAGGGTACTATCACGCGCAGACTTTGACAGGCTGGTCCAGGGGCAAGAAGGGCCAAAGCCTCAACCAGCCACACCGGCCGAGGAGGCGATGCAGCATCTGTGGGCCACCGTCCTTAGTCGACCACCCGAGGCTCTTGGAATCCAGGACAACTTCTTCCAGGTTGGCGGTGACTCAGTCACGGCCATGAAACTGGTGGGGCTTGCGCGTGCCCAAGGATATGCGCTGGCCGTCTCGGACGTCTTCAACCGTCCCACTCTAGCAGGTCTGGCGGCAGGACTGGAGGGAGCGTCGCCTATGTCCCAAAGACTGCAGTACATTTCTTACAGCCTCCTGCCATCAGATCAGCGCATACAGACGCTCCAAACAACGGTCTTGGAGAATTATGGTCTGACTTTGGATGAGCTCGAGGATATTTACCCATGCACGGCGCTCCAAGAGGGCCTCATGAGTCTCACGATCAAGCACCAGGGCTCGTATATTGCGCAGTATCAGTATGAACTCGGCCATGACATAGAACCCCGTCGAATGGCCAACGCCTGGGATGCCGTAGTGGCGGCAAACCCTATCCTACGAACCCGAATCATACAAACCTCATCGGGCCGTCTGTTCCAAGTCGTGCTAAAGCACGGCACTGCCTGTCATCTCCAAAGTTCTGATCTCGAGGAGGCCAACAGAGAAGCAAGGGAGCAACAGATTGGTCTGGGAACGTCTCTGATGCAGTGCTACGTGGCCACCGAGGGTGACAAGGCCCAACTTGTTCTCACCATCCACCATGCTCTCTACGATGGCTGGTCTATGACCCTTCTACTGGAGCAATTGGAGTCAGCCTACAGTGGCCGGCAGCCGAAGACCCGGTCCTTCACCGGATTCATAGACTACGTGGGCCGCCTGGATCCTGAAGACTGTCGTAAGTTCTGGCGGGCCTACTTCGAGGGGACCGACACCGTCGTGTTCCCTGCGGCGAACCAGGGACGCGACCGACATGCCCCAGTAGCCACGGAGTTGCAGCTTGTCGAACAGAGACGAGACTTGCCAAAAGCAAGCTCACGTTTTACTCTCTCCGCCACTGTGCGCCTGGCATGGGCCCTTGTCATGGCAAAACACACCGGTTCGGACGATGTCGTATTCGGTGCGACAGTTGCCGGGCGCAGCGCTCCTGTCGATGGCATCGAGGAGATGACGGGCCCAACCATCGCCACTGTTCCACTGCGGGTCCAGATCCGTCCTTCTTGCACCGTGGAGCAATGTTTGGAAGAAGTACAGAAACAAACAATCGCCATGATTCCTTACGAAGGAACTGGACTGCATAATATCCAAGCCATGGGCTCCGACGCCGCTACGGCATGCCAGTTCCAGAACTTACTCGTGGTTCAGCAACAGGGGAGCTTTTACCAGCCTAAACTATTGCACGAGGTGCACCGGTCCACGGAGAACATTGCGCTATCAACACCTACCCTCTAACGCTGTTATGCAACCTGAACGGTGACCATGTTCTAACACAGGCATCTTTCGACCCACAAGTCCTGAGTGCGGCCAAGGTCCAACTTCTCGTCGGCCAATTCCACAACGCCATCCTCCAGTTGCTAGGACCCCCGTCTCCCGCCCTTGTCAATATCGCTTTGGACGGAGAGGAGATGCTTCACCAGCTACAACGCTGGAAACAAACACATCCCAGCACCGGGAGATACCACCGTAGATGCCCTCATTGGACGCCACTTCGAGGGCCGACCAGATGCCCCGGCGGTTCACGCCTGGGATGGACAACTGTCGTACGGGGAGTTAGACCGCCTGTCGGCGCACCTGGCCCGGGATCTCGTGCAGAGAGGCGTCGGACCCGAGGCCTTGGTTCCCGTGTATCTGGCGAAGTGCAAATGGACGCCCGTGGCAATGCTCGCTGTTCTCCGAGCGGGTGGCGCATTTGTCTTGCTGGACGCGGCGCATCCGCCCGATCGTTTGAAAACCATCAGTTCCCAGCTAGGGGCGGGAGTATTGCTGTCCACAACCACCTTGTCCTCGACGGCCCAACAACTGGCTTCAGATGTCCTCTATCTAGACCAGCGGGACTGGGACTGCGACAAGCCGGTGGCACCGCCACTTAGCCCCGGGCATGGCCCCCGGCACAGACTGTACGTTGTTTTTACCAGCGGCACGACGGGGACCCCCAAGGGCGTCGTCATCGAACACGGCGCCTTCCTAGCCAGCGTCTTCGCAATCCAGGACAAGCTGGGTCTAGGGCCCTCAACGCGGGCTCTGCAAGCGACAGCCCACGCATTCGACGTCGCCATTTTCGACCACCTGGCTGTGCTCCTGACTGGTGGTTGCCTATGCATCCCCCGCACATCGCAAAGCCAAGCTGATCTAGGCGGTGCCATCAGGGAGCTGCAGGCCGACTATGCCATGATGACACCATCCATGGCCGAGCTCATCCGACCCGATGACGTGCTGCCTGGCCTGCGCACCCTAGCCCTCGTCGGCGAACCCATGACGGCGGGCTTGGTGGCCACTTGGGCTGACCGCGTCAACTTGATCAACGCGTACGGCCCCGCGGAATGCTCCGTCATTTGCTCCATCCTGGCGCCCGTCCGCCCCCAGGGCCAGAGCCACCACTCCGCCGCCAACATTGGCTTCGCGACTGGCAGCGCGAGCTGGGTGGTGGACAAGGACGATCACGACAAGCTGGCGCCTATGGGTACGGTGGGTGAGCTGCTGGTTGAGGGCCCGATCTTGGCGCGCGGGTACCTCGGCGACGACGCCATGACGCAAGCATCGTTCATCCTTGATCCGACGTGGGTGCGACAGCTGCCAGTGCCACCGTATGGGGGGCCCCGCCGCTTTTATAAGACGGGCGACCTGGTCCAGTACCAGCCAGAAGACGGATCGTTGCTCTATTTCGGCCGCAAGGATACGCAGGTCAAGATACGCGGCCAGAGAGTGGAGTTGGGCGAGGTAGAGTACCGCATCAAGGCTGCGCTTCCTGGTGCTGTGGGTCTGGGCGTGGCAGTGGACGTTTTCACGCCGGCGGATGAGGGATCCGCGGCCATGCTCGCGGCTTTCGTCCAACTGGCCCCTGAGTTCGAATCCGTGGGCACGCTGTTTGCCTCACCTACGAAGTCCTTCAACTTCCTCGTAGAGACGACCCTGGAGCACCTGCGCGAGACCCTGACCTCGGCCATGCTGCCGGCCGTGTTCTTCCCCGTCGTCCACATCCCCCTCTCCGCAACTGGCAAGGCCGATCGCCGGAAACTGAAACAGGCGGCCTCATGCCTTACACAGGCCGATGTCCGCCGGTACATGCTAGTGGAAAAGAGCAAACGGCCCCCAGCCTCGGCCACGGAGAGGCTGGTGCAGTCCATCTGCGGCCGCGTGCTGGGGATGCCGGTCGAGGACATCGGGATGAACGATGGGTTTGTACAGCTCGGCGGGCACTCGATCTCGGCGATACATTTTACGGGCCATGTTCGATCGGCTGGCTGGGATGTGCAACTGGCGCATGTCCTCACTGAGCCGACGCTAGCGGGCCTGGCTGCCAAATTGCGTCCGGGTACGACTGCTGCAGTGGCCTCATTGTCACTTGTTGCTGCTTTCAGCCTCGTGAGTGGAAATGACCGGGAGGATGCTGCCTCCGACATGCGGCGCCGGGCGGCCGACGCGTGTTCGGTGACCGTCGACGACATCGAGGACGTCTACCCGGCCACGGCGCTCCAAGCAGGCCTACTGGCGTTGAGTCTCAAGCGTCCCGGCTCCTACCAAGCCCACATCTACCTGAAACCAGCGGCTGACGGTGATATGGAGAAGCTCAAGCGGGCGTGGGAGGCCACCGTGGAGGCACACGGTATCCTGCGCACCAGTTTCTTCCAGGGCACTGACGGCGAGCTGTATCAAGCTGTTGTCAGAAATACCGGGGTGAGGTGGTACAACGCCAACACAAGTGGCGATGTGAACGGCCTTACGGTCACTCTCGGCGGCGTGCTTTGCCGCGCAACGGTGGTTCAGAAAGAGGGACAGGCCGCAATGGTGGTGCTCACGCTTCACCACGCACTCTATGACGGCTGGTCACTCCCGCTGCTCTTTCAAGACCTCCACTCGGCATTCCTAGGCCATACGCTTACCTCTGCGCCTTCATTCAGCGGGTTCGTGGCATACCTACGCCAACAGGACGTCGCCGAGATGTCTGACTTCTGGACAAGCGAGATGCAAGGCCTGTCGTGCACTCCGTTCCCCAGGCTGCCCACCGTCCAATACGTCCCATCGGCCACTTCGGTGCTGAAGCACACGCTGAACTATTATCACCACTCTGGCACCGAGCAGCAGTTCACAGCCTCGACGATACTGCGCCTGGCATGGGCAACCGTCATCGCCGCCTACACAGGCGGGTCCGGCGACGTCGTCTTCGGCACCACGGTGGCAGGCCGCAGTGCGCTCGTCCCCGGGATCGAGGCAATGACGGGTCCCACCATCGCGACGGTGCCGTTCCGCGTGCGGATCGACCCGGCGCAGCGCACGCACGAGGCTCTCGAGACGCTACGTGCGCGCAGCGCCCAGATGATGCGCTTCGAGCAGGCGGGACTGCAGCAGATCCGCACATTTAGCCCCGAGGCGGGCGTGGCGTGCCAGTTCCAGAGCTTGCTCGTCGTCCAGTGGATGGAGGCCATGGAGTCGCCTGGAAACAAAAAGTCCGCGGGGTTCGAAATAGACGCCGCGTCGGCGAACCACGACACGGCCTTCTCGTCGTACGCAATCAACATCACCTGCGAATTGTCGTCCTCGTCTATTAAATTCAACGTAGCTTACGACCCAGCCGTCACTGCGCCAGAAGTCATGAAAATGATGCTCTTCCAGATGGCGCACGCCACGTCCCAGATCAGGATGATGGCTGTCAACAACAACTACCCGCTGGTCAGGGACGTCATGAGCATCAGCCTGGAGGGCATGGCGGCCTTGTCGCGGTGGAACACGATACCCTCGCCACCTGTTGATGATGCTGGGGCTGGTGAGGCGAGGTGTGTCCATGACATGATCTTGCGCCACTGCAAGAACACCCCTGACTCGGTGGCAGTCAAAGCGTGGGATGGGGAGTTGACATACGCGCAGCTCGCGGCGCTGTCGGCGCGGGTGGCAGCCAGCCTCGTTGACGCATTGTTGGTCTCCGAAGAACCACGATGAGCCCATCGTGCCCTTGCTGTTCGACAAGTCCATGTGGACGGTCGTCGGGATTCTCGGCACCCTCCGGGCTGGAGCGGCCTTTCTCCTTCTGGACCCAGACCAGCCCGCGGCACGTCTGCGTTTGTTGTGTGAGGCCGTTGGTGCCGAGGTTGTGCTGGCCTCAGAGGGGCGGGCGTTGTTGGCCGCTGCCGTGGCCCCGAATGCCGCTGTGCAGGTGTTCCGTCGCGGCAGTTGCCGGCGAGGAGCCCACGCCACCGCTTACTCCTTCGGAGTCGGATTCAGACCCGAGCCGCCTTCTATACTGTGTCTTCACCAGTGGGTCAACAGGAACACACCAAAGGGCGTGCTGATTGAGCACGGCTCGTTCTGTGCGAGCATCGCTGGTGTGTGTCGTATCCTTCCTTTCGGCCCAACGACGCGCGTCTTCCAGTTCGCTTCGTACGCCTTCGACGTCGGCATCACCGACCATCTTGTCCCCTTGATGGTGGGTGGCAGCATTTACATCGCACGGCCAGAGGACGTCAAGAACGACTTTGCGGGCTGCTTGCGCGAGTCCGAGGCCACGTACCTGGAGCTCGTCCCATCCGTCGCAAGAACACTGGACAAGGAAGCCGCAGCGAGGCTGCAGGTTCTGGCGCTGAGCGGCGAGGCCAAGACGGCCGCCGATGTGGAGCGATGGAAGGGCCGCCTGGTGAGCGGGTACGGGCCCGCCGAATGCTCGGCCGCCTCCAACGTCCAGTTCCCCGTCACAGCCGAGGACCACCCACAGGCGCTCGGCGTGGCAACGGGCGGCGCGGGCTGGGTTGTTGATCCCGATGACGTTGAGCGGCTGGTGCCCGTGGGCGCCGTGGGCGAGCTGATCATCGAAGGCCCGATTGTGGGCCGCGGCTACTTGAGGGATCCCGAGCGGACGGCTGCCGCCTTTCTACCCCCGATGCAATGGCTCCAGCGTCTCCGAGCTGCAGGTGGTAGTGGTGGTACCAAGCCTCGAGTATATCGAACCGGAGACCTTGTCCAGCTGCTGCCCGATGGACAACTACGATTCGTCGGTCGAAAAGATCATCAAGTCAAAGTCCGAGGTCAGAGAGTCGAGCTAGGTGAGGTTGAAAACCACCTCCATCCTCTCTTTCCCAGGGCGACAAACATCATTGCTGAGGTTCTCAAGCCGCTCGGTCTACAGGACCAAGCCTTCCTTGCTGCCTTTGTGAACTTGCCTGGCCATCATGGGCAAACTAATGGACATGTCGGCGAGGCAGAGATGATGCTCTTGCCCCCGAGCGACTCGTTCCTGGCTGAGGTCCGTCAAGCGGAGCGACAACTCCGGGATTTGGTCCCAGCCTCCATGGTCCCGGCCTTGTTTCTACCTGTGAGCCACTTCAAACTGTCCACTTCCGACAAGGTCGACAGGAGAGCGCTGCGCGCGCTCGGCAACAAGCGGACATTGAAGGACCTGCAGGCCTACACAACACACCGGGGACCCAGCCGTGGCCCAGAGACTGAGACGCAACAAGCCCTCGTGCTCCTCTGTGCCAAGGTCTTGAACGCGGACCCCAACGAGATTAGCATTGATGAAGGATTCCTTTCGCTTGGCGGCGACTCCATCAGTGCTATGTCGCTGGTGGCTCACGGAAATGCCCAAGGCATCCGCCTCACGGTGGCTGATGTACTGAGCCAGCCCTCCCTCGAAAAGCTTGCAGCGCGGGCCCAGATGGACAGGGACAACATCCCGGTGTTGCCGGCGGTGGTATCGCGCCCTGAGGAAACGCCCGGAGTGCCCTTCGCCCTGGCCCCAATCCAAAGGATGTTCTTCGCCGTCATGCCCTTCGACCTCCTGAACCACTTTAACCAGAGCTTTTTCGTCGCACTCACCCAACGTGTCGCGCCGGATGATGTGCAATCGGCCGTCCATGTGCTCTTGCGACGCCACGCCATGTTGCGATGCAGTTTCCAGCAGATCAATGGCGAATGGATGCAGACCATCTTGTCCGAGCCGCCGCACGCGCCTCTGTTCCGGGTGTCCAGTGTGCCCAACCTCGCGGCTGTGGAACAGAGGGTGTTGGAGACGCAGCGGAGCTTGGACATCAAAAAGGGTCTTTTGTTCTCCGTCCACCTTTTCGACATCGAGGACCAAGGGCAGTGTTTGCTGTTGGTGGCGCACCACCTGGTGGTAGATCATGTGGCGTGGCGCGTCATTCTCGCGGATATGGAGCAACTTCTTCTCGGCAAGGATTCTCCGTCTGCTTCCTCGTCCTTCCAGACATGGTGCCATCTTCAGGAGCAATACGTCCGCGAACGCTCGCAGCTCTCGTTGTCAAGAACAAGCACCATCCTTGGGTCCAGAGACAATCAAAGGTCTCTGCCGGCGGCAGATGTTCTGCGTTACTGGAGCTTGGCGGACAACGGGACTACGAATACCTACGCAGACGCTGTGAGCACTGGCTTCAGCCTGACCCCTGCAGCGACACTGGGCTTCCTGAAGGATGCCAACAGCGCGTTCCAGACGAGGCCGGTCGAGATCCTTCAGGCGGCCCTCATCTTTTCCTTCATACAGGTGTTCCCCGACCGGGCACCTCCTGTCGTCCACAACGAAGGCCATGGTAGAGAGGCATGGGACGCGTCAATCGACCTCTCGCGGACAGTCGGCTGGTTCACGACCATCTGGCCCACACCAGCGGTGGTACAGCCTGGGCAGAGCCTTGTCGAGGCAGTCAGATGCACCAAGGACGGGCGCCGCCAAATGCCACGCAATGGGTGGGAGTACTTTGCCGCCCAGCTCCTGCATCCCGAGGGCGCTCAAGGCCTAGCACTACCTCTAGAGATTGTGATCAACTTTGCGGGGTCTTTTCATGAGTTGGAGGATGAGAATAGCCTGTTTCAATGGCACGAGACCCAATTTACGCAACTCGACGCGGCGGCCCAGACCCCTCGTTCAGAGCTCTTCGAAGTTTCAGCGGTAGTCAAGAAGGATCAATTGCATGTGCGCATAACCTACCATCGACACATCCCTTCGGACCGGGTGGCAAAATGGACCACGGCCTTCCACGCCGCACTGGAGGATGCCTGCCACATCCTACCCTCCCTCCCAAAGCAGCCCACGCTCACCGACGTCCCTCTCCTAGACATCGACTACCGTGGCGTAGACCAGATGCTCAAACAGGTGGCCGCCGTTGTCAACGTCGGCGGCAGCGCCCCGGTCGAGATCGAGGACGCATATCCCTGCACTGGCATTCAACAAGGCATGCTGCTCAGCCAGGCCAAGAACGCGGCCCATTACGTGACGGGCACGACCTGGGAGGTTCGGGCCCCGGGAGGTGTCGATCGCCATCGCTTTATCGAGGCGTGGCAGCAAGTGGTCCAGCGGAACCCGGCCCTGCGTACCGTGTTTCTGGAAAGCCATACCGGCCAGGGCTGGAACCAAGTCGTCCTGCGGTGGGCCGGTACGCTAGGCAAGGTCGTCATCCTCGAAGCGCATGGCTCATCAACTCCCCCATGGACGAGGACGTTGGGCCCATCACGCCGACTTGCCCTTGGCACCTTGTAATCCGCAATGACAAGGGGGACGGTGATGATGATGGTGGCCTGAGGTGCGACTTTCGGGTTCTCCATGCCCCGTGGACGGTGTCTCGGTCGGCCTGATCCAGCAGCAGATCGCCGCAGCCTACGATGGTCAGCGACTCCCGTCGCTAGCAGCTGGCCTAAGAGATTACAGCGCCTACGTGCAGACGCTCCCCGGTGGCGCCTCCACTCGCTACTGGGCCGACTATCTCACAGAAGCAGAACCCTGCATGGTGCCCACGATCGGCGCGCGACACGGGAGAAGTTGAACTTGATACTGGTGTCAAGTATGTTTTCCGAACCCTCCCCAGCCTCGTGGAGCTGCGCGCCTTCTGCGAAAAGCACAACGTCACCGTCTTCAATCTCGTCCAACTTGCATGGGCGCTGGTTCTGAAAGCCTACACTGGGGCCGCGGCGCCCTGCTTCGGGTACCTGGTCAGTGGCCGCAATGTGCCGGTCCCTGACGTAGAGCAGATCGTCGGGCCCTTTATCAACATGGTGGTTTGCAGGGGTCAACTTGGAGGATGGCAACAGACCCATTGTCGAAATGACCCAATCGATCCATTCAGATTTCCTTCAGGGGATCGACCATCAGCACACGGCCCCGTCGAGGTTTTCCACGAACTGGGCGTGACGGCTCGGGGGCTATTTAATACCATCGTGTCGCTCCAGACTAGAACAGAGGACAAAGGAGTGCAAGATGCGCCTTCGGGCCTGTCCATGCGTCCAACTACGGGTGACGACCCGACAGAGGTAAGCCGTCCCAATTCTAAACCAGGTGGTGTGATGCTCCAGGGGTACTAGATATGCGTGGCAAGCAACTGACAATCATTGCGTGCGTGATAGTACGACCTCACCCTGAACATCAGCCTGTCGAAAGATAGCATGGACTACGCTCTGTGGTACTACGAGCAGTCGTTCCCTCGGACAGAAGTAGCACATCTTGCAGAGGCTTTCGAGGCCGCCTTGCTGGGTGCGGTTCGCCAGGAAAACACTCGCGTTCGAGACATCGCCCTCGTAGGCCCCGATCACCTGAAGTGGTTGCATTCGCGCAACGAGGTGCTTCCTGAGGCTAAAATGGAGTGCATCCACGACGCCATCTCGCACTTCGTCCTTGCCACCCCCCTTGGCGCCTGCCGTCTGCGCGTGGGATGGAAACTTTAGCTACGGAGAGCTGGGCCGGCTGGCTTCACTGCTCACCGGGGTTCTGGTCCAGAGGGGCGTTCAAAGCGAGGTCTTGGTGGCGATCCATCTGGCCAAGAGTCGATGGACCGCCGTGGCGATGCTGGCCGTGCTACAGGCTGGCGGTGCTTTCACGCTGCTGGACCCGTCTCTCCCACAGGCGCATAAACAGGTTATCTGTGACGAGACTGCCTGCTTGGTCTTGATTACTTCGCCGACTTCGCACCATGCCTTGCCGTCTGTTCGCCATACCATTCCGGTTGGCGACAACCAGGAAGACGACTGGGTCACCATATCGACCCGCGAGGCCGGCGAGTGCCTTGAGGTGGCGCGACCTGAAACCCTCGCGTATGCCGTCTTCACCTCGGGGTCGATGGGTAAACCCAAAGGCGTGCTTATCGAGCATGGATCCTTTTGCGCCAGCGCCCGGTCCCAACACCGCCTCCTGGCTATAGACAGTACCACGAGGGTTCTCCAATTCTCGGCCTACTCGTGGGATGTTAGTATTATGGACCAACTGGGGACGTTCATGGCAGGCGGGTGCGTCTGCATCCCCTCGGAGAGCCAGCGGATCGACGACCTGGCAGGAGCAATCCGGCAGTACGCCGCGACGTGGATTCAGACGACGCCGCCCGTCGTGCGACTGCTCAAACCTGACCAGGTACCGTCGTTGCGGACTGTGGTGCTCATTGGAGAGACACCTTCTCACGACGACGTCAAGACGTGCGGGCGGGTGTCGCTGCGCGAGACGTACGGGCCTACGGAGTGCTCGGTCTTGGCTATGGTCAACGCGGACCTTGCTGGCGATCCTAGGAACATCGGGCGAGAGAGTGCCTGCGTGTGTTGGGTCGTTGATGCGGATGACAATGGCAAGCTGATGCCCGTCGGCGCCATTGGCGAACTTCTTATCGAAGGGCCCATTCTCGGCCGGGGCTACTTGAAAGATGCCGCTCTGACGGCCTCGGTCTTCGTGCAGGACCCCGTCTGGGCGCTGCAGCGTCCAGGCCCAGGTCCCGTCCGGCTATATAAGACGGGCGACCTTGCGCACTACTGCCATGATGGCTCCATCCGCTACGTGCGCCGCAAGGACACGCAGGTCAAGCTGCGGGGCCAGCGCATGGAGCCTGGGGAGATCCAGCATCACATCGCCGGCAGTTTCGAGGGCGCCGAACGCGTTGTGGCGGATGTGGTCGAGGTCGGTGGCGGCACCGAGGCGTCCCGCACGGTGCTGGCAGCCTTTATCAAGGAGTCCGACTCCGGTTCCCACTCCAATACCAACGCTGCGGCGCATCCGTCCTCGGACGTCCTAGCTGCTCCTACCGGGGCCTTTGCTTCCAAGGTAGCACAATGCCAGACATATCTTGAGACGCAGCTGCCCAAGCACATGGTACCTACCCTGTTCCTCCCTTTGGCTTGGGTGCCTATGGCCAGCACAGGCAAGACCGACCGCCGCCTGCTCCGACGACGGGTGGCTGGACTGAGCCGGGACGACGTCGCGCAATATCTCGCCACGGGTCTCGCGACGGCGGTGGCCAAGCAAGCGCCAACTACTGACGCCGAGCGCATGCTGCGGGACGCATGGAGCCGGGTCTTGGGAATCCCGGTCGACGCCATCGGCATCCACGAGAGCTTTTTCCACCTGGGCGGCGATTCCATGTCGGGCATGCGGCTCGTCGCTGACTGTTACGCGGCGGGGGTTGTCATCACGATGCAGGGCATCTTCCAACACCCAACGCTCCAGCAGATGGCGCAGCACAGCAAGATTGATTACATGTACCATGGTCATAAGGGCCACACGGCCCACGCCTTCCCCTTGTCCAAGGCACAGCGATCTCTGCTTGAGAGCTGCCTTTCAACCAACGGCGCACAACACTACCGTAGCTTTGTCGTCAAAACCAGCCGGTCAGATCTGGATGCAGACTGGCTCGGCCGCGCTATGCAAGTCCTGGTTAGCCGCCATGCCATGTTGCGCGCCAGATTTGAACCTGTGGGCCCGGGCCAGGACATATGGCAACAGCGCATCACCTCCGAGATAGAAGGTTCATACCGGGTGCGCGGGAAATCTGTCCCGATTTCGAACAAGGGCGAGGTTGATTTCGAGCGGCAGCGAGGACCTGGCAGGCTCGACTTTAGCAAGGGCCCTCTTTTAGAGGCTTGCCTGCTCCAGTCCCAGCCAGGCGGGCATCTCAACCATCGCAACTATATTGTCCTCTTCTGTCATCCGATGGTCGTGGATAGGGCCTCTTGCAGCATCCTGGCAGATGACATGGTTGCCATGCTCGAACAGGATGCCCCGACCGCCATTCAAGACCCAGCACCGGCAGCTTTCCAAGCCTGGTGCAGCCTGCCGCGTAACAAGGTTCATCTCAGTCCCAACATGAATCCAAATTGTGACTCCAGGATCACAACAAATGGTATTAACGGAGATAACGGAGACGTGGCTCGCACATGCCGAGAAGCCCGCCTCGACGTGCCGACTAGCCGCCTAATCAGGGGGGATGCCAACCGCGCCTTTTCAACACAGCCTCTGGACATTCTGCACGCCGCCCTCCATCACTCCTTCTTCCAGACGTTCGGGCTACTTGAAAATCACCCCATCATCTGCGCCCAAGGCGACGGCCGTGATCTTGGGGACGCCTCCTTGGATCTTTCGCGCGCTGTCGGTTGTTTCGATACCTTTTCAGCCGTACAACCTGACGCAAACCATCTTCACAGCCTGGTGGATCTGGTCCGTCTCGCCAAGGACGCTCGAAGACTACCTCGAATGAATCAAGCCGATGCCGATCAGTGCTCTGCACCAGCGCTTGATGGCGAATCGTCGACCTCAGGACCTCTCATTGTAGCCCTGAGCTTCGTGGCGTGGGGAGACCACATGCAGCAAGACCATAACCCAGCTGTGCACATGGAGTTTGCCCCCATTAAAGTTTCTTGTCGTGTGGACCATCAAGGCGAGCTTGTCGTTTCCTTCATGTACAATGGACAAACGCACAATGATGAGTTGATGGTCGAGTGGCTCAGCAAATATCAGAAGTCCCTCGCTTCAGCGGCGACTGAACTGGCCTCTAGAACACCTGCCTACACCCTGAGTGACTTTCCCCTTCTCCAGCTCACGTACGAAACCCTCGACAGCTTTGTAGCCGAGGTGGAGAATCTAGTTAGGTCACAGGGCAGCCACGGTCTCATCGCCATCGAGGACGCATATCCTTGCGCGCCGATCCAGCGCGGCATACTCCTGAGCCAATCCAAGAATGGCCTTCTCTACCGACCTCGATTCTCCTGGAGACTTCATGCGACCCGACCAGCAACAATAGAGCTGCCTCGCCTCCGAAAGGCATGGAAAATTGTCCTGCAGCGACACGCCATTTTCAGAACCGTGTTCGCGCAGGAGGGCAGCGCCCGCGACGGCTTCTATAGCCAGGCCATCCTACGGTCAACACCCAAAAACATCACCGAGATGCAATGTGATGATGGGGACGATCCTGCCAGCCTGATTCGCAGCGTCCAATCACGACATGAGCATGAGGCCTGGCATGTGGTTTTGTGCCAGACGAAGAAAACAAGAGACACCTTCTGCGAGCTGCAAGTGAACCACGCCTTGATCGACGGGGCCTCCATCGGCATTGTGGCGAGCGAGGTTCAGCGCGTATACGCTGGCGTTGGTCCGATTGGAGGTGGACCTCGTTACCGTGGCTATATCGAATATCTTCAGTCAACGCCGTCCGATACCATAGTTGCCCATTGGAAAGAGAGGCTCTCGGGGGTCTCGCCCTCCTTGTTCCCCAAGATCTGCGGCACTCGGGAGGACACCTCCCTGGACCAGAACGAGCGAGTGCTGAGAAGTGTCGATGTTAAGCTGGAGGACGCATCGCTCATCCACCAATTCTGTGCTCGGCACGAGCTAAATGTCTCGACCGTCATGTACGTCGCCTGGGCGCTGGTCCTCCGGTCCTATACCCAGTCTGACGCGGCTTGCTTTGCCTACACAACGTCTGGGCGCGACGTGCCTGTTCCAGGAGCGGCCGATACTGTTGGTCCTTTCATCAACGTCCTGATCGGCCGTGTTCAATTGCCTGCCGAGACGAGACTCCTGGACGTCCTGCGAACGGTGCAGGATGACACCCTAGACAATCACAACTACCAGAATTGCTCGCTGGCCGAGATTGGTCACGCTATTGCCGTTGACACGGCTGAGCTGTTCAACTCTAGCATATCCGTGCAAGATAGCACTCCGCACCAAGACTCGTCTGACCTACCCGTGGTCTTCACCAGCGAGGGAGGGGCCGATCCCACCGAATATGCACTCTCCTTGCATGCCTTGGTGAATAAGCAAACTGTCCAGCTCTCGATCGACTATTGGGAGGGTGAGTGCTTGTCGTCCGAGCAAGCCGACCGGATCATCCACACTTTCCGAGAAGTGATCAATACCGTCGTGACGCAGCCGCAGGCCACCGTTACGCAAGCCAGCCTACTGAGTCCCAAGGACGCGAACCTTATCAAGCAGTGGAATTCGCATACGCCGCCGAGGCATGAACGCTGCGTACACCATCTTGTTGAAGAGCACTTCCGAGACAGTGCCTCCTCATTAGCCGTACATTCTTGGGACGGAGACTTGACCTACAGAGAGCTGGACCATCTATCTGGCCATCTTGCAGCTCATCTCGTGGAGCTCGGAGCGCAACCCGAGACGTATATCCCGCTGGTCTTTGAAAAGTCCAAGTGGACCGTCGTGGCCATGATGGCCGTCATGCGAGCCGGGGCGGCCTTCGTCCTCATGGACCCGACAACCCCGGTCCGCCGCCTGGAAGACATCTGCGCCGACGCACAGCCTGCACTGGTGCTCGCCTCGGTCACCCACCGAGGCGTCTTACAACACCTGTCCGTACACACGATTGTCCTCGGTCCCACGAGCGAGACGACGTGGCCCACCCAGCCGCCTCCTGCAGTCCGTGTCCAGCCGTCTAACCCTGTGTACGCCGTCTTCACCTCGGGCTCTACCGGCAAGCCCAAAGGAGTCATCATGGAGCATGCATCGTGCTGTTCGACGCTGGAGGCAAACAAGGGGCCGAAGGGCGTCGACCGGAACACACGGACGTTTCAGTTCTCCAACTACTCGTTTGACGTTAGTATCAGCGATCATCTGCTGGCCCTCACCCAGGGCGGCTGCGTGTGCATCCCCTCGGCCGCCCAGCTGCACGATATTGAACAGGCGATCCAGGACGTGGGTACTAACTGGGCCGAGCTTACGCCCTCGGTCGCCCGGTTGATCAGCCCATCCCATGTCCCTGCGTTGCGAACCGTGAACCTGGGCGGAGAGCCCATGGCTGCCACCGACAAGACCCAGTGGCGGGGATACGCCCGCCTGGTCAACGCCTACGGGAATTCCGAGTGTGGCCCATGGTGCATGGCGCAGCCAGATGTGACGGCCAGGTCGGACCCGCCTGACATTGGCCGCGGCACGGGCGCGGTATGCTGGATCGTCGATCCCGCCGACCACCAGACTCTCCTCCCCGTGGGGGCCGTCGGCGAGATCCTCCTCGAGGGCCCAGCCGTGAGCCGCGGCTATCTACGCCGGCCCAAGCAGACCGAGGCCTCCTTTGTTCAGCCTCCAGCCTTTGTTGCTCGCTTCCGGCCCGCAGCTTCGCGCCGCTTCTACAAGACGGGTGACCTGGCCCGCTACCAACCAGACGGCACCATGTTGTACATGGGCCGGAAGGACACACAGGTCAAATTGCGCGGCCAGCGTCTGGAGCTCGATGAGGTGGCCTTCCATGTGCGACAATGTCTACCGAAGCACGCTGACGCCGTTGTCGACCTGATTCATCCGGACGGTGGTGGTGCGAGACCTATGCTGGCTGCCTTCATCTACGCGCCGGATGACGGAGACAACCGACGGATTCCCCAGACCCAAGCCAAAGACAATGACGATATCCTCATGCCAGCGACAACGGCCTTCCAGAGAATCGCCCTCGAGATTCAGACACAGTTGCGAGCGACGCTGCCCCGTTTCATGGTCCCGACAGCATTCCTGCCTCTGCGATGGGTTCCCCTCGGCGTCACGGGCAAGCTGGACCGCAAGTGTATCCGAGCTTTAGCTGCCCAAATGACATTAGACGCGCTCCGGGCGTACGACGCCGAGGCCATGGCGCCCTCGGTTGATAAAGCGCGTCCAGCGAATGACCTCGAGGCATCGCTCCTGGAATGCGTGGCCCATGTACTCAACATGAAGCCAGAAGAGGTCGGCATCAACGATAATTTCTTCCATCTCGGTGGTGACTCCATTGGTGCCATGGAGCTCGTGACACGCTGCCGCCACCAGGGTCTAACCATCACCATGCCCGACATTTTCCGACACAGGACAATCCATCGAATGGCACGGCGGGCCAAGAGAGTCGGAACCGGGGCCAGTGCAGTCAAAGGCGAGGAAGAAGAAGTCGGGGTGCAATTTGGCCTGTCTCCGATCCAGCAGGCTTTTTTCGACCGTGTCCACGAAGGCCGACTTCGCTATAATCAAAGCTTCATCGTCGAACTTCAAAGATCCACGCAGCAGCCCATAGAGACGGCCATATCCATGGTAGTGAGGCGACATGCCATGCTGCGTGCCTCGTTCCGTCGGAGCGAGGCAGGGTTGTGGATGCAAACAATAACCGACAGGATCGATCAGTCGTTCCGCTACCGCAGCGCAAGCGTATCCAGCGCAGAACTAAAACATCACCTCGAGGAGAGCCAGGCAGCAATAGATTGCCAAAACGGCCCAATTCTGACAGTGGACCACATCGTTGTCGACGGTCGCCAGTACCTCTCGCTTATCGCCCACCATCTTGCCGTGGATCTCGTCTCATGGCGAGTCATTCTAACCGACCTCGAAGCGTTGCTGGGAGGCGAGTCACTCCCGCCGCTGCATTGTCTGTCCTTCCCGAGCTGGTGCCATGCGCAGTCGGAACACGTCCGCACGAATTTGAAGCCTCTGGAGACGCTGCCGTCGTTGGAAAAACTTGACGATTTCGAAGCTGATGTCGAGGACTTCTGGGGTTGCCCACAAACCACCAACACCCACGCCGAAGCAATCTCAGCCAGCTTTACACTGGACTCCAACACCACTACGCTTCTTCTTGGGCCGGCCAACGAGGCTCTGCAGACAAAGCCTATAGAACTTATCCATGCTGCCATTCTTCTGTCCTTTGCCCAGGTCTTCCCAGGACGCCAACCACCTATCATCCACCAGGAAGGCCACGGCAGAGAGTCGTGGAGCAGATCTATCGATGTGTCCGAAACGGTCGGCTGGTTCACCACGCTTTTCCCCGTCCTCGTTCCTGTTGCATCAGACACGGGCTTGGTCGATGTGGTTCGACGAACAAAGGACGCTCTACGTCAAACACCGGCGAACGGCTGGAGCTACTTCGCCGCTCGCCACCTGCACCCAGAAGGCCACCGTCTGCTTGATCTGAAGAGACCTGTGGAGATACTGCTCAACTACCATGGGACATACCGCAGCCTGGAAAGAGAGGGTAATATTCTCCAAAGTACGTCAAGGTTTGATGGTCTCAGCATCAGCACCGACCCCCAGATGCCGAGGGACGCCTTCTTCGTCATAGAAGCCTGGGTTTCCGCCGGCAGCATGCAATTCGAATTCGCCTACAACCGGAGCTGCCTTCATCAAGACTTGGTCTGTGAATGGTTGACGACCTGTCAAGCTCTCCTGGGTGCAGTCGCAGAGGAACTCTCAAGCGCACCTCGTCAAATCACATCGGGTGACTTCCCACGACTCAGACTGACGCAACAAGAGATGGAGATGCTTTTGCAGCACGTCGCTCACCTGAGCATCGCGCCGTCATGTCTGCAAGACGCATACCCATGCTCACCCATGCAGCAGGGGATACTGCTGAGCCAGGCAAGAAACGACGCACTGTACGAAACCACTACAAGGTGGAAGATGACGAGCTACGGAATCGACAACCACCTGACTGCTGGCCGCATCGAGGCGGCCTGGGAGTTAGTTGTGGCCAAGTACGCAGCACTGCGTACCATCATCATCGAAAGCCCCTCCAGCCATCGTTCCTACGACCAGATCGTGCTCGAGGGCGACAATATTACCGGCAACATTACCACCACAAGCTTCTCTGGCCCACAAGTAGAAAAGCAGGGACCTCTCCCTTGGTCATTCGTACTAACCCAGACTTCGGGTGCCGGCGACTTCGAATGCGCCCTCACCATCAGCCACGCCCTAGTCGACGGCCGCCGCTCCAGCTACTGGGCGCCGAGCTCGCCGCGGCGGTCAACGGGAGCGCTCTAGCCAGCGGCCCCGAACCTCTGCAATATGGCGAGTACATGTCTTATCTGAGCGACGAGGTCCCTAGGGAGGAAGATACCGACCGCTATTGGCGGCAGTACCTACATGATGCCACGCCATGCCGATTTCCCGAGCTGAGCGGCGGCCCATCGTCCCGGGGTCAGGGCCAGTTGCATTCAGCCACTCGGCAGATTCCTTCCCGCCGTCTACAACGACTATGTGAAGAATATGGGACCACGCCTTTCAACGTCATTCAAGTGGCATGGGCGCTCGTGCTGCGATGCTACGTGGGCTCCGACGACGTCTGTTTCGGATACCTAGCGTCCGGACGAGATATTGCCCTCCCCAGGATCGAGGATGCCGTAGGGCTCTTTATCAACATGTTGGTTTGCCGGCTTCGGCTGGATGACAAAAGTCTCCCCGTCGTGGCGTTGCTGGAAAGGAATCAAGAAAGCTTTGTTCGCGGTTTGGAGAACCAGCATTGTTCTATGGCTAGGATCCAGCATGATCTAGGCCTCCGGGGTGATGTGCTTTTCAATTCCATCATATCGTACCAGGCTCGTTCCGGTGCAAGTGATGATACGGTGGGGTCGGACTTGGATGGCCGCGAGGACAGCGGCCACGCTGCGAGGTTAGAGACGGTCGATATCGACGATCCGACTGAGGTAAGGATCTGTTTTGCGTTTGGTCGCGGGAGGACTGTGAACTTGGCTAATAAGGCATTAAATTTTAGTATGGTCTAGTTCTCAACGTCGATGCGGCCAAAGACATCAGCCTATCTCTCAGTTTCTGGGACACCTATCTCGATCCCCAGCAAGGGTCTGCGCTCTGCGGACTCTTGGTACAGACCATCCTGCATATGGCCGACAATCCCCTCGCTACAATCGCGGGCTTTGAGAAGCTAAGCGACGAGGATCGCGAGCAGATCCACGCGTGGAACGGTCATCTCCCGCAGGCAGAGCGGACCTGTGTCCACCAGTATATACTGGAGCAATGCCGGACGCGATCCGAGGCCCAAGCCATATGCGCGTGGGACGGTACCATCACCTACCGCGAGCTGGACGCACTATCCGCGGATTTTGCCATACATCTGCAGGCGCTCGGGGTTCAGGGGCCGGACGTCTTCGTACCCATCCTGCTCGACAAGTCGCTGTGGGTAGGCGTCGCCTTGTTGGCCGTGTTGCGTGCCGGCGGCGCCTTCGTGCTGCTCGACCCGGCCATGCCCGACCTGCGCCTGCAGTCCATCTGCCAGACGCTGGGGTGCCAGGTCATCGTCTGCTCACCTGCCGACCACGATAGGGTGGCCAAGCTGGGGCCCCGAGCGGTGGCGATTTCCCACTCGAAGTCTCAGCGGTGGTCAACGCCAACGCCAGGCGTTCTCACATATCAGGCGGAGCCGGGCCATGCAGCTTACGCCGTCTTCACATCGGGCTCTACGGGGAAACCAAAGGGTGTCGTCATCGAACACACGCACTACGCGACCAGCGGCGGTCCCTCCAGAAACGCCTCGCCGTCTCCCCGCAAGCTCGCGTGTTCCAATTCGCCTCGCATTCCTTCGACGTCAGTGTCAGCGACTACCTCACAACCCTCATGGCCGGCGGCTGTGTCTGTGTGCCCTCCGAGGCCGACAGGCTCAACGATATACCCGGCGCCGTCGCGCGTCTCAAGGCCAACTGGATGCACATCACGCCCTCGGTGGCACGTACGCTCCAGCCGTCGCAGGTCCCGGGTATCAATACCCTCGTACTCAGCGGCGAGGTCCTCCAGGACGATAACGTACGGACGTGGGCACCCGCCGTCCATCTCATCAACGCTTACGGGCCCGCCGAGTGCTCTGTGGACTGCGTCGTCAACGACCAGGTTACTTTGTACCCCGAGAGCATTGGAACAGCCAGTGGTGCTGTTTGTTGGGTCGCCGACGTCGAGAACCCGGACCGGCTGCTTCCCATCGGGGCCGTCGGTGAACTCCTCGTCGAGGGCCCCATCGTAGGGCGGGGTTATCTGAAGGAGGAGGAGTTGACCCGCCAGGCATTCATTACACCGCCGGCCTGGCTACAACGGTTACGCGGGCCCCACGCGACTGCGAGCAGGCTATACCGCACTGGTGACCTGGTTCAGTACCTCCCCAGCGGTGCATTGAGGTACATCGGCCGCCATGATACTCAAGCCAAGATCAACGGCCAGCGTGTGGAGCTCGGCGAGATCGAGTCTCATCTCGGCCGGTTCTTCTCGGATTCGCAGAGCGTGGCTGTGGCGCTGCTCCAGCAGCCACCGCCGTCGTCACAACAACAGACATTGACGGCCTTTATACAATGGGGCCCGGGAGACGGAGCTTGCGATGACCTCGACACTGAATGTCGCATCCTGGAATCGAGTCCTGATTTCTTGTCCAGCATCCGCGACGCTACGTCTCGTCTTCGTGAGTGGCTACCCTCATACATGGTGCCGGTACGGTTCCTCGCTGTCAATCGCATTCCCCTGAGCCGATCAGGCAAGGTCGACAGGACAAAACTCGGGCATCTGTCATTAACTACCACCGCCTCGTCGAGAGAGCACCTCGGGCATGGTGACGATGCCCAGAAGAATCCTCCGAGGTCCCTATCAGACGCAGAACAGCAGATCCAAAGGCTATGTGCTGAGGTGCTGGGCCTCGTTCCTAGTAATATCGAGATTGACAGCGACTTCTTCCACATTGGAGGAGACTCGATCAAGGCCATGCAATTGGTGTCTCTTGCCCGACGAGAGGGCCTGTCAATAACTGTGAGGCAGATACTGCTTTCCACCGCTCTTACGGAGCTGGCGAGGGCGACATCGCCGTCTCAGTCCGACTTTAATAATGGCTTGCCCCTGGATGAGGAGGACGTCGTCAGCAGCGGCCGCATGAAAGAAGCTTTGGACGCCCAACTTTTTGGCTCCTTGCGCTGGCAAGACTTGGGCTTCCAGAAACAAGACGTGGAAGAAGTATTGCTCGCTCTTGATCTGCAGACCTTTTCCGCCTCCCGGCCGCAGAACTACTGGTTCCTGGAGCTCATGGGACCCCTGGACACACGACGCAGCTGAAGCGGGCATGCCTCGAGTTGGTTCAGCGCCACGCGATCCTGCGCACTGTCTTTGTGCTGGACAGTGATGGCAGGACGTTACAGGTGGTCCTACGCCGACTGCCTGCGTCAGTAGCCGTTGTGAGGGACCTCGAGACCGATGAGGCGGATTTGATGGCATTTGTCATGGCCCAGAGCCGCAAGGACGCAAATTCCCAGAAACTGTACGGAGCGCCGCCGTTGCAGATGACACTGGTTCGACGGCACCGCGAGCACCATGTGCTCGCTGTGCGACTGTCGCATGCCCAGTACGACGGATTGTCCATTCCCGTGCTCATGAAGGACCTGCTGGAGCTCTACGAGAAACGTGACGTGGGCACGGTGGCCATGTCCTTTGCAGCCTATACGCGCTATTGCCTCTCACGCAATGTCACAGAAGGGGCACTGGCACACTGGCGAGGGCTTCTGCACGGCGCCTCGATGACGAACTTATCGGAGCCTGGCCTGGTCGACCCTCACCTTCCGGCTGCCAGCTTGGTCGAAGTTATGACCAGCGTGCGACGACCTACGCCGCCACTGGGAATCACCGACGCCACCATAGTCAAGACGGCGTGGGCGCTCGCTCAAAGTAGGGTGCTACAAGGCCAGGGCGACCTCGTGTTTGGCCAGCTCGTTAGCGGGCGCAATGGAGACCCCAGCCTGGCTGCCGTCGTGGGGCCCTGTCTAAACCTATCGCCTGTGCGCGTGCGACTTCCAGACCACGACGACCACTCGTCCGTGGCAACGTTAATGCGCCGAGTCCAGGACCAGCACGCCACCTCGGTCGACTTCGAGACGGTGCCTCTCAGCGTCGTGGCGGCCCGCTGCACGTCTTGGAAGGACCCGGCTATCGAGTTCGGCTCCGTTGTGCACCACCAGCACGCCTCCGACCAGTTCCGCATGCGTTGTGGTGTGTTGGATGCCTATGTGGATGCCTGGTCGCCTATATCACTGCCGGGGCGGAGCATCTGGCTGGCGTCCAGCATCGTTGACGATGATGATGGTGATGACGACGCCCGCCAATTGCTCCAGTTGAACATGTATTGTCGTAGCGAGGTCGCTTCGAGAGAACGGCTCGAAGAGCTGCTGGGCGTGCTTTGTGACGTGTTACGTGCCCTGGATGGGGGTCTCGTCTTGCCTGTCACACAGCTGTTGTGATTCTGGGAAGGCGAAAAGTGTTGGAACCACGGCGGTGGAATATCGCGATGATGAACGTCAAATGGAATCGCGTAATTGAGCACATTGGCGATCTGTGTGGGCAAGCAATTGCTAGATTGATATGCGCGACGTGCGGCGGTGCGAAAGGTTATCAAGCTTATCCGCGTGTTGGAGTCCGTCGGTCAAGAGAGGCCCTGCTTATTTCTTATCATTTCTACATAGCAATTTCCAAAAGTTTGAGTGCAATATTTTCCTCCAGACAGGACAATGAAGAAGAGTGCATACGCGAACCCCTCCACTGCTTCTGAGTATGATGACAAAAATAGGCGATGGTCCGGCGAGTGTTCTCCAGCGCGGGGCGACTCGATTACGTTGCTTCACCTCATCACTAGGGGTACCAGCTTGTGACTGAGCTTCGATACATTTATCAATAGCGACAGAAGCGTTGCCGTAGCCGGACCTTCGAGCTGGAGTCCGTTTCGCCGATCGGACGCGACGATCTTTTTGAGTGATTAAAGTACATGTGCCAACCGAATATAAGCGAGTCTATAGAAACCATGACAGGATTTGATCCATATGACCGTCTGACCGACGTATGCAGAAACTCCAGCCAATGTCCCTTTACTCTGTTGAAGGAGACAACTTCCCGAGCAGTCCTCGAGGCGTACTGCGGTTACTTGGTATAGAATGATGCCTCCCTCTTCGACAGCTCTAGGCAACGCTTTATTTTCTGGGAGGCCTGGTCACTTCAACAGCCAATTCCTCAGCAGCCAATGCCTCAGGAGCCTCAACCAGTCCATTTCCCCCGCCACGCCGTCCAACCCGCACGGCGACCCCAACCTGGAGTACTACAAGTGCCATGCCGGCGAGCAGATAATTGTGTTTGGCACGGCGCGCCGCACGAGGCTGCCGGATCGGGATGGAGGAGTTGCAACAGCCGCGTCCGATCACATTCGATCTTTCTCGAGTAGTTACCGGTTCGACATACTCCTCTTCCTCCTCTCCGCGCGCATGTCGTTCGATATCCCAGCCCCTCGGCCCACCCTTTCCAGTTCCTTGTGTTGCCCATTCCCACCCTCTTGGATGCTCACTGCCACGACAAACAGAGACCACGGTAGATCAAATCCGCTTCCTGTGGTTCAGTGCGGCGCGTGTGGGAAGATTTTGAAGTCAAAATCCCCGGCCCAAAAACAGTCCACCCCACCTCTTCGCATGCTATATTGATCAAGTGCTGGGTTTGACTGCATCTGCAAAACTGGACGCAGGGCATCACAACACCGAAACTCCTGTCTCTGTGCATGAACTGTTTAGCCATGCGAGATGCAAACTCACCCCGTAACCATCTGGCAGGCAAATAAACAAGTGTCCCCCCTCTGTTCAGGGGAAGAAGCACGCAGTCACACGTCGCTGCGTTGCATTATCGTGGCGGATCCTTTACTTTCGAAAGCTGGTGAACTTGATGTCTGATTTTCTTCCCTGCTTGAGACCAAGAGACTGGTCCATCCCGAGCCTTCTTATATACAGCTGAAAATGCAACGCGCAAAACGGAAAAACAAAAGACCCCTACCCCTGAACAAGCAAAGAGTATCCCTGCGCTGGGCGCGCCCCAGCTCAATATCTCCGCGGGCAACGCCTGCCCTGGCTGCACTCGCGTACAACTGTGCCTTTGCATTGGCTCTGTCGATCAAGATCGGTAGGTTCCGAGGCGACACCACGTGGAGGTCGTACAGTCCGTCTTCGCGGGAGTCTCTGGTTAACCAGAACCAGGGCAGCGGGAGTTCTATCAGCGGATCTACTAGTAGATCGCGCGATGGGAAGAGGGAAAGGGGAGTCCTTCCACTTGTGGAGGGGAGATTTTTGAAGACTCAAATGCGTATTCCTGAAGTTGGGGCATCTTGGGAAGAGGCCAAGTCCATCGCACCTTCATAGAACTTAGAGTAGCTGACTTAGCCTTTATGAAATGTCAACGAAATACACTCGAGCCCGTAATTTAACGCTGTGGACCCTCTCTAATTACGTGGTTCTTGAAGGGAAGCTGTTGTGCCTAAATGGGCGCAAAAAGTACCTAGTGATCTATTGCTATCGTCGCTACTACCACATCGTACTACCACCGAGACGCCAAACTTGGCTAGAAGAAAGGATAATATTAGGAGGGAGGAGTTCCAACCACCGGACGACGGCGAACAAGACATTAATTACACATTTAGGGCCACCGCTATATCTCCCTCTCCTTCACCCCCGTTTCCTCTTTTCGGATTTCCAATTCTCGTTGTTTTTTAAAAATAAAATAAAAAATAAAAACAAAAACAAAAACAAAAACAAAAAATAAAAAATCATTCTTCTCGTTATTCCTTTGGTTGGAGTCACACGTGAAGGAGGGCGGCGCTTCGAGCTGGTTGGATGGAGCGCCCCCCTGGCTCACCCTGGGTGGAGCCGACTGCGCGCTGGGAAGAGAGTCTTTCGGGACTCTGTTGCCCGTATCCGGCCATCGAGGGAGTTTTCCCCTTTTATCCCCCTGGCAATTAAACCTGGAAGATTCAATCAATGCAGACACGGGACAAGACGGAATCGATCGTGTGCCTCCTACAGCCATTCCATCTCGTCAAATTCTCAGATGAATAACTATATAATCCCGTCGCTCGACGTCAGAGAAACCTCCTGCCCCGCCGAGACCGAGAGGTCCGTTGTCTCATTTGCGATGTGCAGTTGCGATTGCCCAAAATCCATCCAAATGGTCTCGCCCAGCCCGACCCCCCAGTGCACGATCCAAGTTTCTTTGAAGCCCAGAACATGGGTCATTTCCCGCTTTCCGTCGCCAAGACGACGTCTCAACGCAGGCCCCGGCCAGTCACACGCCGCCGAGCACTGCACCGCCCGCCGATGCCGAGAAAGCCAAGCGGCAAACGAGAATACCAAGACCCTAATAACGGCTAGGGAGGGCTCCTTTTCGCGTCATGCCCCTACCCACGCTCGAGCCACCCTCCATCCGCCTGCCGAAACCATGTTTCCTCTCCTCTCCCAAGTCTGAGAATAACAACGTCTTTGCTCATTGTCGTCGTCGATGGCGCTGGCGATCATCACACTCGTTTGAACCCCACGTTCGCTCGCCTGTTTCCACTCGTCACGCCGGTTTTGTTTCTAGGACAACTTGGACGACTGCGCGACCCCTTTCCGAGTTTTCCCAGCCTATTCCGCCATCCGTACCGCTCGTTTCTCTCTAGTCCGCCGTAATCGAGAGTGTCGAGACCCAGGTCGGGACAAGATGGCGCCATCATCGTCATCGGGAGGCCCAGCACGATGGCTAGCGGCACTTGTTGCTGCGGGTAGCCTACTGCCAACGGCACAAGCCCAGTATTACACAATCAACACAGCTGGTACTGTTTGAATGCCATGAGGAGGCATGTAAGGCGTTGGACTGACTGGTAGCGCAGATGAAATTCGCCAGTCCGCGCGGACGTTGGCTTACGACCTGATGCTGTTCTACAAAGGAAACCAATCCGGCGAAATTCCCGGTATCCTGCCAGGTCCGCCGACGGAGCACAAGGGAGACTACTACTGGTGGGAGGGAGGTGCCATGATGGGTACCTATTCGACTACTGGTTCCTGACGGGCGACCCGAGCTATAATCATGTCATTGAAGAAGGCATGCTGCACCAGACCGGTCCGAACTACGATTACATGCCTCCCAACCACACGGCATCACTGGGCAACGATGATCAAGGCTTCTGGGGCATGTCAGCCATGCTCGCCGCCGAGAACAAGTTCCCCAACCCGCCAGAGGACAAGCCACAATGGCTTGCCCTGGCCCAGGGTGTTTTCCACACCCAGGCAAGCCCCGAACGACACGACAACACATGCAATGGCGGCCTACGCTGGCAGGTACCCCCCACCAACGCAGGGTACAACTACAAGAACACCATCGCCAACGCCTGCTTCTTCAACCTCGGGGCTCGCCTCGCACGATACACCTCGAACGGAACATACGCCGAGTGGGCCACCAAGACGTTCGAGTGGTTATGGAACGTGCAATATATTGACCACAAGGACTGGCGCGTCTACGACGGCGGGCACGTCGAGCATAACTGCACCGATATCAACAAGGCCCAGTTCAGCTACAACGCTGGCCTGCTTCTGCAAGGCGCGGCCTTCATGTACAACTACACGAACGGCAGCACCGTCTGGGAGGATCGCGTCGACAACCTGCTCAAGGGCATGCAACGCGACTTCTTCGAGAACGACATCGCCTTTGAGCTGCCCTGCGAAGGGCGCAGGGGTTGCACGCCCGACATGTTGACCTTCAAGGGCTACGTCCACCGCTGGTTGTCTGTCGTGACCAAGCTCGTGCCGAAAACCGCCGAGATCATCCTGCCCATGCTGCGGACGTCGGCCGAGGCGGCCGTCAAGCAGTGCACGGGCGGCGACACCGGCCGCCGCTGCGGCTTCTACTGGGCCGAAGGCGTCTACGTGGACCCTGCCGTCGACAAGACCAGTGGCGCCGGCGAAGCCATGAACGTGCTCGCCGCCGTCTCAAGTCTGCTCATCGACCAGGCCCCGCCCCCCGCCACTAACGCGACAGGGATCAGCAGGGGTGACAACAACGCCGGTAGCCGCAGTCGTGGAGCGTCGGAGCCGTTGGAGCCCATCACGACCGCTGACCGGGCCGGTGCCAGCATCTTGACCATGTTGATCCTGGCTGGCTTTATCGGCACCTGGGGCTGGATGAGCATTGGCGATTAAAGGGGGTTTGGGGGCCGGGGAAGTTAGACATTGGCATCTTCTTGGATATGTTGGGAGATATTACGTGGCATCTATTTGCAGATCTTCCTTGCCATCTTGTCCTTTTTCTTTTTTTTTTCTTTCCAGTTCCCCTATGCGTGACAATCGTTACGCGAATAACAGGGCCGGCGTTAGATGGGTTCATGATATGGGTCAGTGGTCTGCTTTTCTTTTACTATTCTTCGGGGTGTGCTTCGTTCGGTGCGTGCTAGCGAGTCTAGGTAGATAACCAGTGCATGTTAGAAAAACAGTGTTATCGCACATGAGCGTCACATGCTCACTATCTCTGTCGTGTCTCCCTTGGTGACCATCTTTCTCGCAGTTGTTTCAGGCCCCATCCCTGACTCACATCCGACTGCCCGTTTCAGTGGCTCTATCGATGTTGCCCCGCGTAACCTTATACGATAGTCATAGCGGTGTTTGTCCTGCTCGTCTTGCCTGGCTCACGGTTAGGTTTGGTCGCTGGTAGTAGTTTCGATATACGAGCAATGACGAGAGTCCATCCCTGTACATGCCTCCCCAGGTATGAGGCGCAACTGGCTACGCGTGTGCCTGCTTCATGACGCCTTTCTCTGGATGTTGGTCTGTTCGCAGGTATGTCGTGCATTTCTATTGCACAGGCGTGCCATCAGTCTTACATCCGACCTACTCCTAGGACAAACTCAATTCTGAAGACCGCCAGCTTCACCTTCGACCACAAGTTGGATAATTTGTTATCCAGGTCCTTACAATGCAGCTCGATGACAACTACCAACCTGTGTCTGCACTCTATAACACCCCGCCGTTGGCGAAACTATTTATGGCAGTCTCACACAACCGATGACTGCACCTCCTGTTCGTCAGCAACGTCCCATTTCCACCACGGCCGCGCCAGCGACTGTACCTAGGTTTCCCAGCCTGGGTCAGGCCTTCGTCTACCTTGCCTTACTCCTCCGATCATTGGTCATGGCGCAGTTCTTCGTCGGCGGAGACCTGTCCCAGCAAGCTCCCTACGGCCTACCCGCCCAGGAGTTCGAAGCCGCCATTACCACTCCCTCCTCGGCCGTCACCTTCCCCATCCCAGGCTACGACGTATCCATCCCACCCGCCGACCGGTTCGCCAAAGCAACCATTGATGCTATCCCCGGCTGGTCCCTTACCGTCGGCGTAACCGGCAACGTGCCGCTGGCTAAGGCGTCCAAGGCCGCTCCGGTCGACAAGAACCTCTACGTCGCTGCTGCAGGCCTGTCCATTACGCCACCCACCGACGCCGCTGAGCATAACAGCACCGGTTGGCGTTTATGTGCCACCGTCTTCACTGCCGGTCTCAGCTCGTTCGCCATCAGTCGTGTTGGTAAGGATACCCAGACAAACAGAGCGAAGGGACGGCACTTGCACCGCTACTTTCCCGGACGCGTGCATCCGCCGTTTGCAGTTGACTTCGGTGATCGGTAGGGCGGGTCGGGACGCGAGCTGTCGGGATGTTGACGTTCCTTTCGAGTGTGCGGCATACTTTGCTGACAATCGAGGGACTAGTTTTGGTGAGTGGTTGCATCACTGTTTTCTCCTGTTTCCGTGATGGCTAATGATGATCATTCCTAGAAATCAACCCCATCGGCCTCTCCCAGCTCCCGGATCGACGGTCCATGTTCTTTTCTGCGGGCCTCGAGCCTGCACGAAAGGGCAACCGGTCGGCACTTGCGGCTGCCCATCGTCGTGTCTGGCCGGTACTCCTGGCGTGGACGTACTTCAACCAGACCGGGATGGTGCAGGATAGCGCCGGGTGGTTGTCATGCGCCACGACGGGTGGGTCGAAGAGAGCGCGCGCGGTAGAGTCAGGTCAGTCCTGGATCCCGAAGACCTTGCCGTGCACAAATCGAGAGTTGCGTTGTTACTAGGAATTTTGATTGCAAGCGCGATGCTGGTTGGGCCTTGGTAACTGTCAAGAGGTGGCCACCGTGGATTGTTCGGTATCGTGCATATGGGACAGACGGTACGAAGTAGATTGAATTGTTTTAGAACAGCATGTTTGAACCGGTAGCTTGTGGTAAGAGGAGGAAAACTAGACACTAACCTAGTATAGAGGCTAATAAAATAAATGAATATCATCCCAAACTGTGTGTGCTCTGTCAACATTGGAAGACTAAATAAAAGCGATGGGAAAGAAAAGAGGAGGGGTTTCGCGACTCGAGATCAGCCCTGTCATCCCATCCCGAACGGTCCACTGCTTGGCCCATCAAGGTTCGCACCCCGGACAGGACCTGAGGACCCCGCTGAGAGCCCCGCAACGCCTCGACCGAGCTGGTAACGAGCCGAATTTTTTTGGACGGCGATCCTCGACCGAACGCAACTATCCGGCTTGCCGCGCCATTACCACAACAAATATGCATTCCCTCATACGGCCCAACGCCTGGGTCGCATTAAAACTCCCGTCAGGAAGTACGAAGGTCCTCCAGATTACTCCGAATACGTAAGTACATCCAAGCCACCTACCACGCGCAAACTTGTATCGCCCAGGTCGCATGTTGACACTGCATGTCTGGCCCAGAACAATATCACTAGGGAAATATGGCTCTTTCCCTTCCAATCTTGTCATCGGACGCCCATACTATCTCACGTTTGAGCTACTGGGCAAGTTGCCGGACGAGAACTTCTCACGTCTTCGAGTCGTCACAAGCAACGAGCTCCACGCCGATGTCTTTGCCGAAGAAGCCACACCCGGGTGCGCTACTCCTGCAGCCGGTGCAAGCGATACCGTAATATCAACGACAGACGGGGAGGAATTTAGCTTGGTTGACGAGAAAGGCAATGTCATTGCCCGGTCGAATCACGAGGTCCTCGACGAGAATGCGCGGCAGACCCTGACACAAGACGAGATCGAGGAATTGAAGAGGGAGGGCAACAATGCCGGCAAGGATGTCATTGCGAAGCTGCTTCTTTCCCACACGGCGCTGGACCAGAAAACGAGCTTCAGTTTGGCCAAGTACAAGCTACTGAAGACCAAGAAATACATTCGGCGGTTCCAGGTCCTGCCAATTGATGTGGGCAACTTTGCCCACTGGCAATTGGAGGAGAGGGATTCGAGCAAGATACTGGATCTGAGGGCAGAGATGATTGGGCTTGTTGGCTGCTGGGGAAATGTGCATTTCGGAGGCGATGATGTGTTGCTCCCGGACCCGAATGCCCCCACCGCCGCAGGAGACGAGGCATGTCTTTCCGTGGACGAGGACCTCTTACGGGGGAGATGGCTTGTAGTCGATGACACCTGCGGGCTGTTGGTAGCGGCGCTAGCCGAGAGGATGGGTGTTCTTTATGACCGTGAGGAACCGGAGATGGAGAAGGCTGAAGGGCAGAACGGGATAGTGACAGGACAAACGCCCGCAGGCTCGGAAAGGCCACAGGAGAGCCGGGCCAGCGAACTAATCGTCCCTGAAACCACGCAGAAGGACAGCGACACGGAAATGGCAGATGGACCGACGAATTCCTCGAAGCGACAAAGTGACGGGAAACAGAAACCCCCAAAGCCCCGCCCCTCTGACTTCGCGATCCCCTATTCTCAAAGCAACACCATCACGGTCATTCACTCCGCTAGCCAGCCGAACCTATCGCTTCTCAATTACTGGGGGTTCGACATCACGTCACCCAATCACCCGCCGCATCCCCTGCTCAACCATCTTCTCAACCTGACCTGGCTGCAGCTGCTAAAACCGGAACTGGACACATCATACTCCACACCGCCACTCACCGCATCACCCGAGACCCTCGCGTCATGGAAGCCAAGTCGCAGGGGCAACTTTCACCGCAAGCGGAGGAGGTACGCCCGGATCCGGCACGTCGTCGACAGCACACGAACGGGCAATTTCTCGGGTCTCGTATGCGCGAGCACCATGGATCCCATCAGCATCCTCCGCCACACCCTTCCCTCCTCGCCGGGGGCGCCCCAGTGGCCATCTACTCGCCCTCCGTCGAATCCCTCGCCGCGGTGGCCGATTGCTTTAGCGTACCGCGCCGGACGGCCTGGGTCAGCGGAAGCGTGCCCGAGACCGATGGTCTGTCGAACGAGGAGCTGGAGCGGTGGGAGGGCAACGAACGGTTCCCTCTCAACCCGACGCTGCTTCAGGGCGTGTCGATTCAAACGAGCCGCGCCCGCCGGTGGCAGGTGCTTCCCGGCAGGACACATCCGCTTATGACGGAACGGGGCGGAGCGGATGGGTTTGTGTTTACGGCCTGGCGGGCCAAGCCGGCAGAGGGCAAGGTCGCTGCTAAAGGGAAGTTTAAGCGGAGGAAGGTTGACTCGGAGGCGGAGATAACCACTCCAGCACCGGCATGAAGGACAGTACAGGAGGCGTTAAACGGTATGGGGAAGTGGTGAGGCATCCGGTTGCATCAACGTCACAAGATACCATGTATAAAGGAGGCGTGCGTCTTTTCCGAAGCAAAAACGAGCATTTCCACCCTACGCCCTGCCCGCGTTCTATCATGCAATTGTGATTGTTTTGGCGTCAACCCGTTTCCCGTCCACATAAGTCCAGTTCCCGGCTCAAAGTCCCTTGCCCATAAACTTTCGCTTCGTGAAGCTCAGCCACCACTTGCTCGGCTTGGCGTCGCCCTCGTCGTATACCCTCGCCAATAACCTCGTCGCCAGTTCCTGCCTCACCTGTGACATGTATTGCCGAAGGACCTCGGCGTCTTGCCTGTCGCGGGGCGGCTCATACATCTACACATTTTCTGTAGTCAGCATCCTGTCCATCCTCTTTCGTCCAAACCCATTCTATCAGGGCACCGTACCTGATTCAAAGGCCACGCCGGGTCCCCGGGAATCGCAAAGTTCAGGTCCAGCGCCAAGTTCGTCACATCCTTGGTCGCATCGCGCAGGTTGGCGGTCGGCTTGATCTTGGTGAGGCAGTCGGAGACGAACCAGATGCCGTACACCAGCAAACGGTCGGCGGCGCCCTGGATCTCGAAGTTGCGGAAAAAAGTGTTGGCCCGGAACAGGGCGAGCACCTCGTCCAGGATGTCGTAGCTCTCCGAGTTCGGGTCGGGCGACTCGTCTGCGGGCAGCGGCGGGTCCGGGAAGGGCAGCGGGTACACGGGGCCCCGGATCTTAGTGCGCAATGGGAAGAGCGGGAAGTTGCCGACCAGCCGTGGGGCCGGTTCGGAGGTGTTGAAGACGGAGTTGTAGGCCTGCGAGGTGGTGGTCGCCCAGGAGGGGGAGGGTCAGCAATAACCTGGGAATGGAGGAATTGGAGCCTGAATGGAGGGATAATCCCGAGCTGAGGTGTTGGGACGCGACTCACCGGCATCGTGGGCAGCACGCGCCTTGCGAAAACTCCTGACGTAGGTTAAGGGAGGGGGGGGGGTTGAGGTGGGATGTCTTCTGCTCAGGTCAGCACTCGCTTCAGGAGCTCTTGATCGCAGCCTTGCGGGGTTGCTTGGGGCGGCGCACACGCAGGCTGCTGCCAATCAACCCTGACGTCTTCCAATGTGGCTGAGGGTCTTGGCACGGCCGAGACTTTTACGAATTCACTCAAATGTGTCATCACAGGCAGCCACACTCTGGCCACACCATCTGAAGAAAGTGGATCCTAGAATCTGTCTTGTTATTGGATTGCATGTCAGCGGCTAAAACAATCCTGGGGCCCTCATGACACCGCGCCGTGATCCTTGCGAAACACTTCTGGTACCAGATGGTACCAATCCCCAACTGTCTCTTTGATATCACCGATAGTTGAGGTCATCTGGATTCACAGATTTGGGCAGATTTGAGAGAGGTGCAGTGAAAATCTCTTTCGCATCTGTGGAATCGGGTGCTCCGAGACAAGGGCCGCAAAAGGTGCCAGCAGAGTAAAGTGGGTTCCCGATGTTGCGAAGACACCAAAGTGTCGAACACGTCGGTGCCTAGCCTAATGGGGCGAGTGTCACGGGATTTCGCGTCTGGGCCGCGAAAAGCCAGGGGTCCAGATTGTTAGTGCATTTCCGGTTTGCCACACCCACACGCAGGACGGCCACACGGCGCAGAATGTGAGGGGGTCTTGGCTGCCCCCCGCTGGCCGCGTTCGCTCTCTTAAACCCACGCATTTCTGCCCAGCCCTTCCCAAATCAGTTGGGGAGACACTTTTGCGCGCACAACAACTGCTCAACCGAAATACTGTCCTTTTCACGGTTGAAGCACTGTGTATTCCACGAATATTGTTCTGGGAGCACTTGCTTTTACTTTTGGACGACCACTGCTATTGTTTGCGATTCACATTCCGAACAATTCACGTCATTATTGTGTTTGCGGGGCCAAATCGCGACAAGCGGGTGCGACTTGTAGCCCACACCCCACCCCCGAACAAGGCGACCGATCAGCCTTCCTTCTCGATGCTCACAATTGAGTAAGTCGCATCTCTCTTCATGACCTCATCGTCAGTCAAGCGAGTACAAATTTACGAATTTGATACCCACCTTTAAGAGCCTTTTCCACTAACACGCGACTCGACTTGACCTTAAGATCCTTGTTCAGCAGTAACTTTCTCGGTCAGCTGCGCGCCATCGTCCAAATGGCGCCTTCACGCGACAAGGCTGGCTCGCAGGAGCGCAGTCAACCCACCACAACTGATAAACAGAACCACCCCACGAAGAAATCGAGGCGATCATGTAGACGACGCATTACACGGGCCGAGCCGGGTTCCTTGTACGACATCCTGCATGACCATGCCGGCACTTCCCTCTACGTCGTCCCTATCTGCTGGACTGACCAGCATACCCGTTTACTCGGGGCGCGCTTTTGCAAGCGCTCGCCCGTCGTCACGCCGGTCCCAGATTTAACTCCCGGGGTGTGGCTTGAGCCATCCAAGATGGCGCAAACATTGACCACAGAGTTGCACACCCTGGTGCGGGAGGACGCGACATCAGCCAGGGCCTTCTGCAAGGTTCGCGCCATGAAGCATATCCTGTCGACTCTGTTCCCTACGACATTGACCCGCCCCAAGACTGGCGCCGAGTTGAACCTCTACTTCGGCCATCGCGTTTTCAGGAAAGTCGTCCGCATCCCATGTGTGTGGAAAAGCCCGAGCAGTGTCGACACATCCTTCGATTCCTGCCCGACATTGCCCTCGACATCATTCAACGGGACACCAAAGGTCAACCGCGATCCGGGTATGCCGATGCTCGCCTACATCAACAAGTCCCAGCTCGCCGCCATTCGCAAAAATCTCTACGGTGTGCTCCGTGGGCCTGGTGGCACCAACGAGGCGGTCAGCAACCTGCGCGACTCCGATCCAAGATGTTGATCCCAGAGAATGCCGACCACGACCCCTACATTGTCGCG
The DNA here is from genome assembly GCA_039881045.1 of Chaetomium olivaceum. Lineage (NCBI taxonomy): Eukaryota > Fungi > Ascomycota > Sordariomycetes > Sordariales > Chaetomiaceae > Chaetomium > Chaetomium olivaceum. Next base: position 201,228 of record JAYWVB010000032.1, on the reverse strand, counting down.
ATCCTCCTAGCCATGGCGCAGGCGCACTTCTACCGCGAATCGTCCTCGCGCTCTTCTTCCCAGTCCAACTCCCAGGGTGGCCAGAAGTCGATCCGCATTTCGCCGCCGTTGTTCCGCGACATCAAAGTGCAGGTCATCACCCACGACGAGGGCAACGACAACAACCCCAACTTTGTCGTCTACACTGCGACCATTACGAAAACCTTCTTGGACCGCTTCATGTTCCCCCACAAGGCGCCAAAGAGCGAAGACGAAAAGAAACTAAACGTTGGCATGGACATCTCACAGACGCCAGTGAGCTTCTGGCCTATCCTAGGTCTGAAGGAGCGCCTCTCCAAGGCTCTCGGCCGGGAGATCGCTGGCGACTCCATTTATGACGACCCGCACCACATCGGCCTTTGGGACCCGCTGCTGGAGCCGCAACAGCAGCGCACAGTCTACCACCCCGTCAGCCTCAAGCGGAGACGCACGGACAGGGAGCCACTGTCGCAGGTCTTGAACAGCAGCTTCGAGGAGGAGCAACCCAGCAGCCCAGATGACCGGCCGGTGCTTAGTCCTGCGACTAAGAGGCGGAGGGCGTCGCGGCGAGTCAACAGTAGCACCTTGGAGGTGTGTTGAGCAGTGGCTTCGGAGTGAATGGATGGGATGTTATGACGACAACAACCTGGGGTCTACCCCGTCTATTTTGTTGTCTTCCTTCCCGTGACATAACTGCACGGCAAAAGATTGATGAGTTCAGTACATGAGGGCACGACGGTCTGGCTATGGGAAATGATGTATGGTATGCTACGATACCCCTTTAGAGGGCTGGCTGGGTAACGGTGTTTGGGCGGCAATCCTGGGGGTTCATGGCTGCGGGAATGGGAGCTATAACTGGCATAGGGTATGGTCGTCAGGATGCATCACATGAGGCGCTGGTTGGGTTGGCTTGCGGTTACACCTGGCCATGGGCCGAAAGCCAGCAATGGCTGATGAAGTTTGCACGTTGCGTTTTATCTTTGACAGGTATTCTAGAGTATCTTTGCCTGCCTACTTTGATCCCGTGCCCAGTGTTTCGTTTGCAACGCGTGATGTCCCTCCCGCCCATGTCGAACTCCTTCCCCCATCCCCCGCTTGGGTGAGACCAGTCTCAACCGTTGAGTTTATGGGCGTCACTCGAGCCCAATACATGTTCGGCAAAGTTCGTCTTGAAGCAAAGGTCCGGAATCGGGCCAAGATCGTTTTCCTATCATGCGATAATTATGTTAGTTGGGCCGTGTTGCTAGTGATAGGAACCAGAATTTAACGTCTCAACATTGTTAGTCCCTGCCAAGATGCCTTCTCGATAGAATCCTAGGTGTATCTCTGCAATCAACGCAAAAGATTGTGTCTGACAGCTTAGCGGTAAGTGGCAACAATCCGACTACTCCATGGACCACGCCCTCAAACTTATCTCGGTCACCAAAAACAGCAACATCATTTAAAGGGTCAACAGTCACTAGGACTCACGACTGGGTTGCATGGGTGAACGTGAAAGAGAGTTCCTTTAGTAGGCAAGCAAGCTCAATATTTTCCAGCGCTAGCTCGATCAAGTCGGTCCCTCCGATTCAGGTTCCAAAGCTGTAGTCATCCCCAACTAAGTAAACTGAAAGAACTCGCCGTTCCGAGGCTTCAATGCTCCCATATGTTCCATGTGATACTGCATCACAAGCCAACATTCTCTCGTCCGCAGGAATATGTCTAATATCTGACATTGTGTTGTGTAAGATATCAGACTCGGAGAGCTAGCCTGGCTTGAAAAGTGTTAGTGTGGTGCCCCAAGCTTCTCAGGCCCTCAGAGGTAGCCCCCGGCTTTCACATGTTCTCGGGCGGAAGATGGCATTGGAACCTACATCTTTATCTGTATCTGACATGCAGTTAAGTCGTAGGGTAATTCGGTTGTCACTTGATTTCTATAAACGGAAACATTTAATCCCAGGCTGGCTACACCAACGGCGGAAAAGGGGAGGAGGGCCTGTGAATAATTAAACCACGGTCGCCCTGGAATGGATTAGGTAGGATGCGTGTGTATTCTACTCAATGGGAGCAAATCTCGAGTGTTGAAACCACTCGGCTAGTTGCGGAGGCAATAGGGGCAGCATTTCGTTACTAATGTAGGTGTACGTACCTACCCACCTCAGAAAAGTTGGCAACATTTACAGACTGAGCGAGACGCCACATCAACCTCCTTCACATGCTAGAGGGATTTGCGCTCTTGAGGGGAACTACTTAGTAGGGTTGCAAGCCGAGAGAAGGCGGGGAGGGACGGATTACTAGTAAGCCGCTACTGTAGGTGATTTTCAGAATGGGTTGCAGCTTGCAGATTGTGGGGGAATCTGGGGAAGAGCAGCAATAGTTTCAAGTGGGAGATGCTTGGCATTCAAATGTACAACTGGGCTGTTGAAGAAAAGGAGGACATCAGGTTGGTGGGCAACCGCCCGCCGTTTCCAACTTCTTGTCTGTCGTGGAACGGTGATCACGGACGTTGAGGCCGGCGAGCTGTGGGGGCTCAACACGAGAGGTCTCCAACCTGAACGGAACGACCCGCCTCTCCATCAGGTTGCGTTTGGAGATGCCAAGGGTCCAGGTCCGGGTTGGCTGATTCGTAAGCCTCCATCGTGTCCGCAAACGATTCAAGTATGTAGAACCGGCGTTGAAGATGGAGGTTGTCACTTGTCAGTTGGTGTGCATCGAAGAGGGGTTTGGTGCTGGACGTGGTCCCTTTGAATTGAGGGGTTCCGCCTCGGTGGGTTTGCGTCCGCCCGGCTATAATCACACATTCGGCGGCCGAACTTTACAATAATGATATACGCTAGTTCGCGGGTGATGCGGTGAGGTGATACGGTTGATACGGCGTTGGGGAAAAGGACATGCTCGAGCCAAGCTCCCACGCAGACACGGACAAATCCCCGTCGGACCTCGAAGCCTAAAGGGGAAGCGGCCCCGACTCCCCCACAGACTGCCCTGCAACCGCCCCAGTTTCCCCCGACTTAACCCCACACTTGGTTTCTTTCCCCAGAGACGACTTTGTGGGGTTCTTCATGACTTGCGCTCTGCAATGGCCTCCGCCTTCGCTTCGCTTCCAACATCTCCGCCGGGTTGCACTGGCACTATGGATTGATGTCTTAACAAATATCGTGGTCGTTATTCGGATTATGGTTAACGTCCATGGGCTCTGTCGGCATTTGCCGCAGATCGAGATCACAATCTGCAAGCCGATTCCATGCGATCTGGATTTTGATCCACCCTCAGTGATCAACCATGACAGCGCCCGCACTGTCCTAACTGAGTTTTTTTAGACTGACCGAGACCCTGTCCCTACTCTCAAGTTCTCTTCCTCATTCCATGTTCATTTCCCCTTTTTTTTTTCTTTTTTTTTCTTTCGGATTCGATCCGATGTTGCCGGCATCCACCCTCCACCTAACTTCAGTCGTCCCGCCAAACCCGTAGCCCCTCACCACCGCACACCCACGCCTTCGGGATGCGGGGGGACCTCGACAATCACCGCCTGCCGATCAGGGCAGCGGCTTATTTTATTTATGTACACTAATGCACGACTGCCCTGCTGGCCGTTTGTGTTGCCGAGGCTTGGAACTAGCGCCAGGCACAGAACTCGTCTTTCACATGCCTTTTGTCCCTACGACTAATCACGGCAGAGGTGGCAGAGGTGGCAGAGGTGGCACGGAGTGGCCGAGAAGTCGGTTCTGCCAGGTTTGGGCTGCGTGATACGGCCAATGCGACATCGAATTCGGCATGTTACTGGCTGTCAGCGGGCCACTCAGCGAGCTCCTCCTGCCTTTCTCAGGATGCTAGACGGCCTCCCAGCATCGCAAGCGCCCTCTTCCCCACGGGGAAAATGGGTCTTGAAATGACGCCTGCGGCACATCCCCAGTTTCCCACACGAGGGAGCCGCCGGGGATGCGGCCTGGATGGCCACACCCAAGGATCGCCCAGGCTTTGCAAGTCGTGCCGCAAGAGGGTACCACTACGCGCTTCCCTTGGATTCTTGCCTAACCCGTCCATACCTCCATGTTGTCGTCTGGTCAGCTGCCCTGGTGGGGAGCTTTCAGGGTACCGCCGAGTCCGTCCCGGTGGGGTCTTGGACTCTTGGTGTGGTACCAGCATTGCCAAGTACACACCATATTTGTCTGTCTCCGTGGGGACGCCCAAGATTGGGGAACTGTGCCTTGTGGATCACGATGGGATGCCATGATACTACTATATGAGGCAAGCGCTCTGCCGCTTTCTTCAAGGTCCCCGCGAGGCTCGGTCAGCGAACTTTGATTCTTCGTTCCTTCCATCCCGACCCTTCCGTCTCCCCCGGTGTTGTCCCCGTCGCCAGGTCGCCTACAAAACACCATGAAGGGCATCGTCACCTTGGTCACCGCCGCCCTTCTCGGCCAGGCTGTTGCGGCACCTCCGGAGCCGCCCACCAACGTCATTGAGAAGAGGGCCGCCCCGACAGTCACCATTTCGGCGGGTTCTATCGTTGGCGCGAACCGTTTATCCACCGAGGCCTTCAACGGCATCCCATTTGCCAAACCGCCGGTTGGCCCGCTAAGACTCAAGCCCCCCGTTAGGCATGACTCGTCTCTAGGTGTCTTTGATGCCAGTGGGATCGCCCCAGCTTGTCCGCAATTCTTGGCCGACTCAGACTCAAACGAGTTTTTGTCCAAGGTTATAGGCACCCTCACGAACCTGCCCTTCTTCCAGAAGGCACTCAAAATCAGCGAAGACTGCCTGACGGTCAATGTCTTCCGGCCGAAAGGTACCAAAGCAGGTGACAAGTTGCCCGTCTTGTTTTGGATCTTTGGAGGCGGCTTTGAGGTGAGTTCTATCACATCCGGCGTTCCATCCCAGGGACTGAACAAGTTGTTAGCTCGGCTGGAGCTCCATGTATGATGGTGGCCCGCTCGTGACGAATGCCATGAACATGGGCAAGCCCTACGTCTTTGTGGCCATCAACTACCGTGTTGCCGGTTTCGGCTTCATGCCAGGGAAGGAGGTTCTCGCCGATGGTTCCGCCAACCTCGGCCACCTTGACCAACGCATGGGCTTGGAGTGGGTTGCCGACAACATTGCTGCTTTCGGCGGCGACCCGGACAAGGTGACCATCTGGGGCGAGTCGGCCGGCGCCATCTCCGTTTTTAACCAGATGGCCCTCTATGACGGCGACAACACGTACAAGGGCAAACCTCTATTCCACGGCGCCATCATGAACTCCGGAAGCATCGTCCCGTCTGACCCGGTCGATTGCCCCAAGGGTCAAGCTATTTATGACCAGGTCGTCGAGAAGGCCGGATGTGCCGGAGCCGATGACACTTTGGCTTGCCTTCGCGAGGCGCCTTATGACAAGTTCCTTGCCGCTGCAAATTCCGTCCCAGCCATTCTGTCGTACAACTCGGTCGCCCTCTCATACCTTCCCCGACCTGACGGCAAGGCTCTCACCAAGAGTCCCGATGTCCTCGTACGGGAGGGCAAGTACGCTGCCGTCCCGATGATCATTGGCGACCAAGAGGACGAAGGCACGCTCTTCGCCTTGTTTCAGCCCAACATCACGACCAGCTCCAGGCTCGTCAGCTACCTCAGCGATCTCTACTTCCACCGCGCCACCAAGCAGCAGATTGAGGGTCTCGTCGACGCATACTCCCCGTGGGTCTGGGAGGGATCGCCTTTCGGCAGCGGCATTCTTAACGAGATCTACCCAGGCTTCAAGAGGCTCGCCGCCCTACTCGGCGATGTCGTGTTTACCCTGACGCGCCGCATTTTCCTCGAGCAAGCCACCATAGTCAATCCGGATGTCCCGGCATGGTCGTACATCGCCAGCTACAACCAAGGCACTCCGATAATGGGCACTTTTCACGGCAGCGATATCCTGCAGGTCTTTTACGGTACCCTGCCCAACTACGCCAGTAAGAGCATCCAGAGCTACTATGCCAACTTTGTCTACAACCAGGACCCCAACAACGCGGCCGGTGGCACTAGCAGCAGAGCACGATTGCCGAGGACTGGCCGCAATGGACCGGCAAGGACCGCAAGCTCATCAACTTCTTTGCCAACAGGAATGGGTACCTCAAGGATGATTTCCGGGATGGTGCCGCCACATATTTGGCCACGAATGTCGGCTCTTTATATACTTTTAGTAATGTTTTGTCGATTTGGGTGGTTCTGTCTGTGGGCAATGGAGCATTAATCTCGTATGAAAAGTGATGAAGGCATGATACCTCTCTAGGTAGTTACGAATATAATGATTAACGACATCCCGTGGCGGCTCGCGCTACCTCTTCTCCTCTACTACATCGCTTGTTGACCGTTTGCGGCAAAATGATTCCAAAGCCCAATGGACGTTAGGGCCGGTTTTAGTGATTTGATGATGTGAGAGTGGCTTGATAAGGGTTTCGTCAGCTAGCAAAGCAATTGTAGGTACCTAGGTTCTGCGTCATCGGAGACTTTGTGTTGTTGTCTCGGGTGGGATTACCCCGGCTCTGACAAACATATGAAAATATGAAAAAGTCTCTATATAACACGATATTGTCTTTCCCCACCGCTACACACTTCAGACTATCAAACCCGGTTCTAACCAACGGAAACACGAAACACAAACTCATCATGGCAACAGACACCGTCCTCGTCCTCGGTGCAACAGGCCCCTTGGGCATTTGCGTTGTCCGTGAGCTACTACACCGCAACCACCGCACTATCGCCTATGTCCGCAGCCCAGAGAAAATACCCGGCGAGCTCAAATCGAACCCGCTCCTTGAGGTGAGCTGAACTGCCTTGTTCACTCTCCGCCCCCGGCTTTTTCCCCCTTTCCCATTCCCTCCCCCCCTTAACCAACCAACCAACCAACCAACCAACCCACTAACCCCCTCCTCCCCATTCCAGATAGCCACCGGCGCTATCGAATCCCCCCTCCTCGCGCAAACCATCGCCTCCCAAACCCCCACCACCATCATCTCCCTCCTCGGCCCCACCCCGGCCTCCCTCGCCAACCCCTTCGCCCCGCCCCTGCCCTACCCGACCCAGTACGCCGAGCACATCCTGCCCGCGGCACACGAGCACGGCGTGCGCCGCATCCTGGCCCTGTGCACGCTGTCCCATGTCACGGCCGACGACGAGTCCAACTGGACGCGCGCCGGGCTGAGGGGCGCGGTGAGGGCGCTGATGCCGAGGGCGTATCAGTCGATGGTGGGGATTGCGGGGGTTTTTGAGAAGGAGGCGGAGGCGGAGGCGGGCGGGTCGTTGGAGGGGGTGGATTGGGTGCTGATGAGGGTGCCTGGGCTGGCGGGGGGGAGTGATGATATCGGGTGGCGGGTGGATCGCGAGGTTGGGGGGGTGTATGCTGGTGTGGTGGGCGGTGAGTGGACGGCGAGTGTGAAGAGGGGGAGGTTGGCGAGGTGGTGTGTTGATTGGGCTGAGGGGGTGGTTACGGTTGGGGAGGGCAAGGGTGGAAGGGGAAGGATGCCGGCCGTGAGTGCGGCGAGAGGTTGAGGTTGGGGTCGGGGTCGGGGATGGAAATGGGGCTTTGTTGGGCTGTAGGATAATGTCGAGAGCTGGCAGAAGTCTTTCCTTGAGTACCTAATTTCGTACACCGTTGCAAGTGTGGTGTTCCTATTGAAGTGGGTATATACATACACGGCCCGAGTCACCCCTACAACTCATCACGTCCCGAAGGCGTAGCCCCAGGTGGCAGACCCGTTACCGTTCCGTCGACGATTCCCTTGAGAAACGTTGCAACAACTTCGGCGTTTATCTCCAGCTCCCCTCTGTAAGGGAAGATGTCGCCAGTATTGGGATTCTGTAACGATAACCCCCCAGATCCGCGCTCTATGTCCAGCATTTCAGCCGCATCGGCATACTCGTCTGCGTCAATGGTAACGAAGTGTAGATACTCCTTGTATCTGTCTGCAAGAGGCCGCATTTCTGCAACATACTTTTCTCTCTCCTTTTCGTTGCGCACGAAGTAGTGGACAATGCTCTTCCGAGTCTACCGTATCCTGGTCAGTATATCGAGTTGGGAGCCTTATTCACAATACTCACAGTGTAGAAGGATAACTCATTCCGCCTCGTCATCTCTGGTATTAGAGATCTTGGTTGCCCCTTAACGTAGGACTCGATATATCTGGAGCCGCTGGCCCATAATGCGGTTGAGCCTTGCCCTCCGTCGAGGTTGTTGTTAAAAAGGATTACTGATCCTCCACTCGGCTCTGATAGCCCGAAGGAGTACCGGTCACGATATCTTTCAGCAACGGCCTCAAACTGCCTTCGATGGGCACTGTCGTTAGAAATGAAACTACCAATGAAGACGAAGTCGTCGACGGACGAAAAGGCGGTGCGATTCTCATCCGTGAGATATGATACCGCGGGACGACTCATTCTTTGGAGGAATCCTTGAATAGATGCTGCCTTTCGAGCGCCACGGTACCGAAACTCCGCTCCATCGGTCTGACGGAGGCGGATAGCGGGAAATGAGGAGACTCGGTCTCGACCACAGAGCTCGGCCTCAGCTGAACAGTCGACACTGACAATGTCAATATCGGCTCCTTTTGTGTCTTGAATTGTCATCCATTCTTTCTCTAGGGCCCGGCTGCCCTTCCTACTGACGGTGAGTTGATTGATGACACGAGTGGAAGACTGGAGTTGCCTACTCATCTGGCTGGGGAGGAGTTAGGTACGTTAGCTAACCCAGGTTTCACAGCTCCCGGTGGAGTACGAAATGACTTACGAAAACATCTACGACTGGTCAGCACCTAGAGTTCTGGAGTATTTACGTTAGAGCGATACCTACATGCAATTAAGGTTTGTCCATTGGCAATTCGCTTCGCCAATTCTGACCCAGAAACGTGGCTCCAGGCGATAGAGTTTGAGGCGAGGAGAAGAGGTGCTCTGGAGTTCAATTTGAACTTCATGTCGTCGAAGTGAGCTGTGACAAGAGGTAGGCAAAACTATCAACGCAGGTGAATTAGGACCACCAAAGAGGGGATTCATTCCATCATATTTGAGGCATGAGTGAGGTCAGACCGTTAGAGAAAGACCGGAGAGACTCAGCTCCAATGCAGGGTGGCAATCAGGGGCGCAGATCTTGGCGTTGCAACAGCCAAACCCCCTGGATTCTTGCCACGGACAGCGCAGCACGTTTGTTTCATCACCAGAACCGCTTGTCATCATGGCTCGAGCTTCCGGATAGTCGGCAAAGATGTAAGAATAGTTAAAATACTGTGCAAGTATCGGGAACCAGTAGCTGTGGGGTCTCTCCTCACAAAACTTGTCACTCATCACAAGATGCCTTCAATACGGTTGTTGCACACGGCGCTTGGCGCTTTAGCGGTCTTGAGCGCAGCGGAGCCGAACAATCAGCAACAGGCTCCTCTGGTTGGCAACAACTACGTCTGCGAACATCCGCCATATAAGCCCCTCATCGTTTCCAAGTCACCACTCGTCATCTACCTCCAAAACTTCATCACCCCCTCGGAGCGAGATCACCTGCTGAAGCTCGGGTTTGTCCCCCTCTCCTACCTCTTACCCTTTACCGTCCTGCCATTAACAACCCTCCCAGCGAAACCACCTTCACCCGCAGCGGCACCACCGCCAACTCGGCCAACACCCTCTCTACGCACATCCCAGTCTACCACCGTCCCCCCGTCTGACCCCGTAGTCGCCTGTATCGAGTCTCGCGCGCTCGACTTCCAGGGTTTTGATGTGCCACGCACCCACCTCGAGCCGTTGCAACTTGTGAAGTACGGCCCGACGGAGCACTTCCACTTCCACACGGACTGGTTCCCGCCCCAAGGCCCGCATGCCGCCGTTGAAGTTGGCGGGAACCGTGTTAGCTCCTTTTTTGTGTATGTGCAGGTCGAGCCGGGGACGACTGGTGGAGGCACGAACTTCCCGCGGTTGGATTCCCCGGCGGATGAGAGGTGGTGTGCGGAGGGGATTGTGGATTGTGACGAGCCGTGGGAGAACGGGCTGACGTTTCGGCCAGTCGAAGGCAATGCGGTCTTTTGGGCGAATTTGGAGGAGAATGGGCGGGGCAATGAGTTGTCTGTTTGGCGTGGTGATGAGAGGACGTTGCATGCCGGGCTGCCAGTTGTGACTGGGGGCAAGGTTGGCATGAATATTTGGACGAGAGAGGGACCGGTCGGGGAGGATATTAGGGGTACTGGGCTGTAACGGGGTTATGCTGTGCTGTCATGTCAAGTGTGTCGGGATGGGTCGTTGTTCGTGAGATTGTATAATCTGGTATCATCTACCCCATCCTTTGTCTTGAATATGAACACCGTAACCTCCTGCATGTCGCCTCGCCAACCAAGGCAAACCTTATACACAAACCACTAACATGCGCCGATAATGGACCCGGTATCCCCTTTGGTCTCCCCGACCGTGACCACTCCGTCGCCGCAGTTGTAATATTGGTTCATCCAAACGATATCGGACTGTTGGTCAAAAACCACTGCTATGGGTTAGGCAGCCCCTTCGATAATGCATTCATCCACCGCGAGCTCGACGCAACCTATGACGGGAAAACTCACAATAAGCCCCCCGAATAAACGTGTCCCCCAAAACATAATGCATTGAACCTACATCCGCAGGCTGAACGCCGAGCATGCAATGCCCCGGATACTGCTGATAGATGAAGTCTTTGTAGCGCACATTGATGACCATCTTACCCCTGTTAAACCCAAAGTCCACCGTTCCCGGCTCGTCGCGCCAGGAGCAGTCAACAATGTAGTTGCCTCCGCTGTCGATAGTGGCGTCAAACTGCTGGCCGATCTGGGCGACGAGGTCCTCGCGGATGTACGAGAGGGTTGATCCTGTGTCGAGTAGCGTCGGCATGGTGAAGGTATCGCGATTGGTGTAGATCACGGCACGCTCGCCCGGCTTGGTCATGCCGACTGAGGTCACGTTGACCCAATATCTGGGACACGTTAGACACCGAGGTGTCGTGGGAAAACGTGGTCGGCTTACTGGATCCATCTCGGGTCTTGTTGTGAGATGGGCGGCCAGATGTGAACCGCTTCAAGTGGCCCGGCAAACTTCCACCTGTTCACGCCACCGAATATGATCTCACCTATCAAGTCAGAGTTAGTTAAGTCACCACATACGCTAGGTAGAACCCCCGTACTAAAGTTATCCTGGTCACCCCCCAACCCCAAGCCAAAAATGGGGGCCATGATCATCTCCTGCGCAACCATCAGGGTCAGGACGCTGGGGTAGTTGATGGAATACGGGTAAGAATATCCAAGCCCCAGAATCCCTGAGAATGTGTAGTTGCTGTCGTCGGCCACGGCAAACTGGACCTGGGGAATTTCAAGCACTGCTCGTTGTCAGGCCCTGGACTAGAACGGGGTCCACAGGGATTCTTACTCGCTACGCTCATTGTGTCGGACCAGTAGCTCCCCCTGACAGCTCCCGTACCGTATGTGACGGCGAATTTCCCGCCTACATATGTGGAGGATGAGGACTCGTCTGGGTAGTAGTTGCCGTGATTTTGACAAATTGATTCAGAGGCTGAGGTATCGCATCTCGGATTCACCCAAAGCTCGTAGGAGCCTGTGTCGATGAACACCTTGATCTTTTGGGGTGGGGTCCCGATTTCCACTGCCTGTGTTAGTTTATACCAACAACATAGGGGTCGAAGGGATTGCCCACGCTGAATAATGTAAGCGATTCCCCCTAGCTCCTCTAAGCTTGACCATCCCCACCGTCTACTGTTCGTGCCCTGGCGGGGCGCAAGTGGCTGAGCTTCCAATACTAAAGAGTCTCGCTTGATCGGCGATAGCTTGGTTGCTGTTGTTGGCCGAATAGAATCTCTTTGCTGTTCCGCTGGCGTATGCGGATGAGGCGGGTCGTGTTGCGGCTGCCCCGATGCTGGCGGCGGCCGCGGCGGCGGTGTGTGCTTTCGGCCCGGCTCTGTTCCTGTCCCGTTAAACTTTTGCCTCGACACAGGCATACGAACATAGCCCGGTTTCCGCCACGGCCCAGCAGCGCCCCCTACTCCATTGTCTGGATGACCTTTGCGTTCATCGGCGGCTGGCGGCAACCTTGGGAGTATAGAACCCTGGCATGCTGCAACAAGGACTAGGAACCATAAAACGGCGTTGCCCACCATGGTTAGCCACCAGAAATCCGTGGCTAGGGGCAAGCGATATTTAACGTCGTATGTAAGTCCACAGACTGGGTTTCCATGGCAGCTAAGCCGTGGTCGCCAGCGTGAAGGGCTTTAGAAGGGGAAAGGGGTTGGTGTTCCTGATCCAGGAGAGGGGCAAACCCGAAACGTATAAAGGACCGCGTTCTTTTCCGACGACCGCTCCTCCGCATTCCAATAGCAATGATCCACGAGGGCCCCACAGGTGATCGACAATTACGTCCAAACAGGCACCCGCAAAGCCCCGCTGCCACATGCCGGTGCAATAGGATTGGGGAGGGTACGCAGGAGACATACTGATAATCCCTCGTGCCAGGTTCGACACAAGAACCGGTCAGCGCGCTTGGGGTCGGAAATGGAGGTCCCGGGTTAGGCTGTTTTGCTGAGGGATGAAGTGAAGTTGGCCAAAGGCCCAAAACTACTTGACTGACGTATGAGTAAGAACCTGCCACACCCCCTGCCCGTCCGTTCCAGCGCCATTGGCTGGAGAAGGAAAGAAACTTGCCTAGACACGGGTTGGGGGAGGTCTCGGCTGGTGACAAGAGTGACTAGCCAGAACTCGCCGGTAATGCATCGCCCCTGATTGCCCAAGAAACGGTCCTGATCATTTGATTAGAGTTTGCGCTCCAATGGTGTCTCCGCCGGCGCGGCACTGGATTCCCTGCTACGGAGATTGCGCCGGGACGGTGGATCTGGGGCTGTTTTTACCCGATCTGGGGTAAGAAGAGCAATAAATGCGAGGATATTATCACGGGCGCTAGGGCGGATAAATGCAACCGTGACTGGCTAGCTTCGCTGTGCCGCATGTGCAGAGGAACGTGAAGCGCTCTCGACGTTTCTGGAGCAATGGATGGACGGTTCCGGCAGTCTGGATATGGCCGTCCGCCGCTGTGGATGGGTGCCGAGCGAAAAAGACTTCGAAGGGTCGAAGTAACAGTGATGTAACCAGCCACTCCTGGTTTGTATCACTAGGTAGGTATGGATAGGTAGTGTTAGGAACATAGGAGTGAAGTATTCCTGATAGCAGTTAGATTTAGGAATATCGTTCCACAAAAACATACTACGAAGTAAAATAAACAAGGTTGTATTATCAAACACATGAGGTACCTCGGACCTGGTCTGGTGTACTTGGGACGAGGCCAGCCAGCGAGTTTAGGCCCGGTGAGTTGTTCATCGATTTCCACACAGGAAAAGGGTCAGTCAGAAAGAAATAACTACCTTACCTATACGACGAAACGAAGAGAAATCGTTCTTGGTGCTGGGCTGCCAAGACAAGAAGGCGGACACAAACGGGCGCTGGCATTTAGCAGGAGTCCCCTTGTTTGGGAAAGCAAGGAAGAACATGGCTCCAGCTTCGGCAGAAACCAAGGCGGAGCGACCAATGAAATTCTTCACCTTTGGGGGATTCGAAAAATTATTTTGACAATATTGGCTGACCGCTTTCCAGATTTGAACGTTTTATTTATTTTGTTGAACAGGACGGGGCAGAAGCAAAATCTCGGATGGTACACGACTGTAAATGATGACTGAGCAGACCCGACGAGATCCTGTTCGCGTTCGCGGACCGTTGCCGCCTCTGTAACGACGACAAACGGCGCCGGCGAAGGGAGCTGAAGGCGTTGCCTATTCTACTCCGTTCACGCCTACCGAGTCCTCTAGGGCGCCTCCCGCGTGTTCGCGATGGAGATGCATTTTCGGCGCAAGTATCCCCTATCCCGTATTGGTGCAGGCAAGGCAGATGTTAGAGGGTCGCTCGCGCCCCACAGCTGTCTCTCTCACACAGAACACAGAACAGAACAGACCACCAGTTTCCCACAGCTTCCTATAGGTTATGAGCCTTCTGTTGCTTTGCGCGCATCTTGTATTCTCTCCTCCTTTCCTCAGCTTTCGACTAGCAGAATTGAGTAGTATTAGCAGCGTCCCTGTGCCTCGCCTACGTCTTGCTTGTCTCTCACATTTCTCACTAGACTTGACCGACCTGACCGAACTTAAGCACTTGAAACGGCCACAGAACCCGACCATTTCAACAAGAACCGACCATGGCCGACAACAGCATCGCGGCCACCCATGCGACTTTGACCGTGTTGGTCAAATTCTAGCAACAGCAGCTTGCCCAATTTCAGAACAACCAGTCGGGCTAGGCCCGTCAGATTCTGTTGATCCCGAAACCCACCAAGACGGAGAATCTGAGTTCCTGGCGTAAGAAGCTCACGAGATGCTCACCTGTTACGACCGTGACAAGTACATCGACAAAGACGTCCCCGAACCGAGGGTGTCCTGAATGCAGTCAGTGGCTCAATGACCGTTTGGATGTTAACAACTACATTCAAGCCGCTGTTTCTGATCTTGCGATCTAGAACGTCATTCGTGGCTTGGGCTGGAATACCAAGCACAACAACCCTAAGAAGACCTTCAACTTCGTTGTCTAGTACTTCGAACGTGGCATTGTCGATACCTTTGTCGATGGTGAGAGACGAGCGATTCGGATGCGATACACAGAGGCGCTGCAAAAGCCACTCAATTCTGCGGATCGAAAGCTAAGGAAAGGAAGAGGAAAATACAGGCATGGACGCCAGGCACTGAGATAGTTGTGAGTGAGTCCCAACGCGGAAGGCCGGGTTGAACGTAACCCTGGGCACCTTCCGTCAAATCAATCTTAACTACGAGCTTGTCAACATTGATTTGGGGCAAGATGTGCTGTGCAGAGGATTCGCGGGCTAGGGCATGGCCATGGCTGACTTCCGATGCGGATTTTTGTTTTTCTTGATGGTCGTTAACCAGAGGACGTTCAGGGGTCCCATCGGGGGTTGGGGTTGGCCGAGGGTCACCGAGGCTTCCACAGAGCTCAGCCGGTTACATCTTCGTGCTACGGCCCTTCTCTTGCAGCCTCTATTGTTAGGGATCTTAAGTTTTGGTCTTGCTTCCTCGTACGGAGAGAAGACATCGGCGCTTGTGTGACCTTTGGGTGTGGGGTTCTT
Organism: Chaetomium olivaceum; assembly: GCA_039881045.1. NCBI lineage: Eukaryota > Fungi > Ascomycota > Sordariomycetes > Sordariales > Chaetomiaceae > Chaetomium > Chaetomium olivaceum. Next base: position 186,087 of record JAYWVB010000032.1, on the reverse strand, counting down.
GACGGCTGGCGGCAACGATCTTTTGGGCAGGCCACTGCAGTCAGACCACATTGCAGGAGCCAGCGCCGAGCATAAGTGTTCGGCATTAAAAAACACAAAATTCACGACCAGTCCGACCCCCATCCTCCTGCTTCGTAAACAGTTCACCGTGCATGAGTCCTTGGACATCTAGGGTGTCAACTGTCAGCATGGGCTGAGTATATCATCTCAACGTGCAAGCCCGAGCGTGGTATAACGTCCGTAGGAACTTACAACATTCTTCAACAAGATAGAACGCGGGGCCGTTTGGTCGAAGAGAAGTGGCACCTTGCCCTCGAAGGGTATGACCACAAAGTCGCCTTTCTCCACGGTCGCTGGTCCAGCGTCGTAATAACCCGACCGGGTGATGAAGAATTAACAGCCAACGTTTCCCACCCAGGCCTTGTAGATTGTATTATTATTATTATTCATACTCCGCTATGCCCTAAGGCGTGCCGGACCCTCAGCTATTTAATGTACAGAAAAACCGCGCCCTCGCGGGCCGGATGAAAAACCCATACCGACAGTTAAGGAAAGTACATGTGCGTGAGCCTGCGTATACAAAGAGAGGAGGCCTCCTGGCCTCCGAGGGAGGTGTGTGCTAGGCCGCCGCTTCCAGCTCAAGCCTCCTGGCCAAACTGAACATCATCAGCCTCCCTGAGTCCATTAGCCATTCCAGGACCCTCCCCGCGAGCCGTGCCGATGTAGGATCAATACCGTGTAGAACAGAGTAAAAGTCCCGTCGCGTTCGAATATCAGTTCTCTCCCATCTTCGAGTCAGCGGTGGAGCCAAACACCACACCACCAGGTGTTCGGCAGTCTCCCGTCCCTCGCCGCACTGGCAGGCGGGCGTTAGGACCTCTGGGACTCCCCGTGTAAACAGAAAGTCCCGTAGGCCTACTGCCCCTGTCCGGATCTGGACCAGCAGAGAGCTCTTCGCCTTGCTCAGGCCGTCGTGTCGTCTTAGGGTTTCGTCCCGGAACAGCGTCTCCCGCTGATGGTCAAGGTCGTCCGCCGGTCTGATGACTGCTCTGCCGTCCTTCCTTCAGCCACCTCGCTCTCCAGGCGTCCTCTACCACACTGTCCGTGTCTGCGGCTCCCCCCGTCCAGCGCGCGATCGTGCTCGCGGCTTCTCCACTGCCGTGGGCTCCTGCAGTCCCACGGTTCGCCGCCGGCCCCTGTTGCCGCTCCTCGGGCGGAGCCTCTGCTGTATCTTGCGACAGGCAGTGAGAATGATCCCCCCTGCGGTCCTCTTGCCGCCCTGGCCGTCGTCCAGGTCGGTTCGCTGGAGTCTGGTTTCAAAGTCTGCAAGCCGTTTGTTGAAATACAGGTCTAACGGTGGCACCCACGTCTCCGTCTCGAGGTTGCGAATGGGAGTGGCTTTGAAGGCTCCCGCCACAATCCGCAAGCTTTTGTTCTGGACCTTCCGAGGGCCCCGGTGATGCCTTTCCTTACCGGCTCGCCTTCCACGTCCGTGGGGATGGAACGACGATGCGCCATAGGCCAGCGCTGACCGGATGCACTTTGTGTACACTTCTCGCGCTTTGGCTAGCCCTGGTCCCCACGTTTTCGCCGCTATTCTCGACAGTGCGTAGCTCTGGGTCTTCATTTTCTTTTCCACCGCCGCAAGGTGGGCTTTCCAGTTGAGCTTCCGGTCCAGCCAGACTCCCAGGAACCTGGCAGACTCCGTCGGTCTGACGGGGCTGGTGCCCCCCCCTGGGTTGGTTTATAGCTCGTTTGTCCACTGCCGTCGTCCCTTGTTGAAATGGATGAGTTCGCTCTTTTCCGGGGCAAACTTCATCCCCCGACTGTCGGCCCATCGTAGACACGTTTCCCACGCCGCCTCTAGTTGCCGGACGTTAGCCTCGGGGTTACGACCAAATACCATGAGGTTGGTGTCATCCGCAAACCCCGCTATAGCCAAGTGAGGGTGTTCGTCTTTTAGCTGCTTGTATAGTGAGGAAATGTAGAGGATGAAGAGGACAGGGGAAAGGGGTGAGCCTTGGGGGACCCCTGCCCGAACTGCCGTCGGTGCCGCTGCCTTGCCGTCAAAAAGGAGGGTGGCCTCGCGGCCCGTCAACCAGTCTTTCGTCCAGAGGACTAGCCACCTCGGGTAGCCCATTTCCCGCAGCGTTGCTAGCAATCGGGTGTGGTTGACCGTGTCAAAGGCTCCTGAAATGTCGAGTTGCAGTAGGGGCCGCGGCCTTCTGTCTCCACGCCTCCTGGACCTGGGCTACTACTAGCCGGACAGCCAGCTCTGTGGAGCGATGTGCCCTGTTTCCCATCTGTTCGTCTGGTAACAGGCCGTTGGCTTCTGCCGCTTGAGTGACCTTTTTGGCGACCACTGACTCTATTACCTTCCCTAGGGTTGGCAGCAGCGCAATGGGCCTATATCCCCCCGGGGTCTGATACACTGGCGGTGCCTTTCCCGGCTTCGGTAGTACTACGGTCCTTGCCCTTTTAAAGCGGTTGGGAAACCATCCCAGTTCCAGGCATCTCGTCACTAATACGGCGAGCACTTCAGCCAGTGATGTTCCACACGCCTTCAGAAGACCCATCGGCAGCAGGTCCTCCCCTGGCCTTGTAGATTGTAATAATTTCTTTTTTTATCATCTCGTCAGTTATCATAGCCGCCGTTGCCGCTGTGTCGCTGGCGTGATTGGTGGGGAGCCCCTGCTTAAGATTGACATGCGAAGAGTGAATGGCGAAATGCGTGCTCTTTGGAGGCCCAAGAGCTGACGAAAAGCCTCCAGGTCGTCGGCAGATCCTCCGTATGGACTTCCGAGTTGAGTTGGGGTGGCACGAAGGCGGGAGTAATCCCAGTATTGTTTAATAAGGTCATTATCGTCCTCCTTGACCGGATGAGGTACGTGTGCCACCTCGTCCACAAGCACTCCTCCATTACTACTTCTTTTTGTTTCCTTGGCCATAGAGAATTTGGGGGCGCGTTCTTCCCGCCACTTGATACGCATTTCGGCTCTCTTCTGACCACGAGAGACTGTTCTGCTCCGGAGACATGAGCGGCAATGTCCAGTTTGGCGTCCAAGTCGGTAACTTTGCGTTCATCTCTCGGTGCTGGTAATATTCTCGGTGGCGCGTAAGGAATAATCCGAGGGTGAGTTCGAAGTCCTCCCGATGAGCCAAAAGCCTAGGTGGAATGTTTGGGATATTATGGCACAGATTTCGTAGCTCTGACAATAGGGCTCCGAGGGACTTTAGAGACCATTGGACACCGCTCCCTCCCGACTCGTCCCCCGGTTCTGAGTTGAGGCCGGCATCGCGTGGTATCCGAACTAGTATTCCATACGAGACTTCAAGGCTTCCAACTGTCTTTTCAAACCAGAGGGGATGATGGCCTCTTTCGTTTGAGAAACCAACCCCGGGCCTCGGTGGAACGCCAGTGACAAGCTCTTGTAACAGCAGTTGGTTTTCGCACAGCTGACTGGTTATGTACGACGAGTACCGATCAAAGTCTCGTTCCTCGATTACGAAGGGTTTGCATGCGGACAAGATGTCGAGGGCACCACGGGCTTTCAATGTCCCGCATGGTGACTTCCCGGAAGACGTCTTCAACCGGATCTCGGTAGTTGGGTTGGAGATACTTTGCGTCAGCCAGAGACAAGATGCAATGGACATGATCTCGTTCATCTGTAGCCCATCGCCACTGAGACAGTGTCAGGCAGTCGAGAAGGTCCAACTTAGCAGGTTTCTGAGGTGGGGCCGGGGACGAGGAGGAGGTGCGCGCCAGACGGAGGCGCAACAGCACAAAAGGCTGGCTGGCGAGAACTTCCGCAAGGCGACCATGGTGGCGGGCAAGCAGCAAAGCTCGCGCTTCGATGAGAGCCAAGGACGCCGACTTGGACCTCATGCGGAGCGTAGACCCAGGCACGCCACACAGCCACACTGCAACCCACGCTTTCGTGGCGCTGGTTACCGTGGCCGGCTGGCACGAAAGCGGCTGTCAACCTTTCCGCTCATGCCGCCGGATGCTGCTGGATGTGGGCTACGGAAGCCGCTGAATTCAAGAGGTGCAGTGGAAAAATCGGCGTTGCCCCTTTACCCCACATGCCCAGGCAAAGGCAAACGTGCTTGGTTGGGGAAGAAAAATCGCAACGAGTTGGTGGAAGGTCACACGGCGATGTTAGAATCACACCACAATAGAGTCGGGAAACGGGGGTTGGGAAACGATATAAAGAAACTACGTGGGTATACCGTTTTGGACACGTGACCCAAATTGCGCTGAGTTAGCAGCTTTGCCCCAAAAAGAAAGTAAAAAAATACTGCGTCTGGAATCACGTTTTCGCCCTCCCTATAATAACGACAAGCTCCTGGTCCTCGTTGTTGTTGAAACGGTTCGGTTTCTTATCCTTACAGCTACTTGTTCTAGACCCTTTCGAGCAGACAGAGAACTTTTAGGGGCAAAACCAGAACCGCTCCGTGACGCTGCTAAGCCAACAGCGCCACCACGCCAGCGACGACACTCAGCAAAGACAACGAGACAGACAGGCTGGTTCCGCTGTTGGGGTTGCCGCCCCCGATGCCGCTATTCGAGCCGCTATCCGAGCCGGTATTCGAGCCGCTGTTCGAGTTGGCGGTGGGTGTGAGGAAGCTGCCGGCGTTGGTGGTGGTGGTGGCCTCATCGTTGTTTCCACTCCCCGAGCCGCTACCACTGCCCGAGCCACTGCCCGGCGCGCACGTGTCGTTGGTGCACACCTCGCCTGCGTCGCAGTAACCGGTGGTGCAGCAGACGGCGCCCTCGGGCATGCAACTAAGAGTCGATCCATGTTAGGATGGTTTCTTCCTAGGCGGGCTAGAGCTTTACTCATAGAAGGTTGCTTACCTCTTGCCGCAGCTTTCGTAGCCCGTTGGGCACCCACTCGCGGTGCCAGTGCAAGCTTCTCCTTTCTGCATTCATCGAATTAGCGTTGCGTCCGTGGGGACCGATTGAGGTGGGGGGTCTGGGAGTGGCATATTGTACATACCGGGCAGCAGCCGCTCACGGCCATGCAGTAGTTCCCGGCGGCGCAGTACGTGCCTCGCGAAGTGCAGCACACGCTATCAGAAGGAATGCAGCCGTCGACGCAAGCCACCTCGCCAGGATCGCAACCGCCTGACTGGCGGACGACAAGGCCAGCAGCCGGATTGGACGACATCATCATCTCGGGGGAGGGCAGGGCAATAGCGCCAACCAAGGCGCGGGCTACGACGTCTTTGACGAGCATCTTGACCTTTGGGAAAGGGCAAAGTGAAATGAATGATGAGGATGGAACGATGGGCGAGATGCCTGAGAGAACGGAAGCTGCAAGCCAGAACGGTAACGACAAGTGGCAACGGGGACACAGCTCTGCTTTTTATCCATCTACACCATCTATCACTCGTTTCCCCCTTTTTCACGAATGGGTAGTCTCATCTCGCGAATCGGCAGCTGAGTCTTAGGGCTGATCGCCGTTGGCCACGTCCAAGACACTTTTGAGTCAGTCACAGGCATATCGTTCGGGATCCCAGCCAATCAGCCTGCCGCATTCTAGCAGGGTCTTTCCTTGGTGGGAGATCGTCTCCTGCCATCCGGACGGTTGCGATAGGGGTGCTTACTGCTCCATCGGCATGATTTCGCCAGCGTGGTTCTCGGCGCGCCGCAGTGTAAGCCTCGTCGAGAACTCTTGGGCCTTGAATGGACGGGCCTTCCCGGGATCAGATCCCTGGCGATTTCCGACCCAAGCCTTCATTAAGATTGCGGGGCTGGGGATCTCCCAGCTCGACCGTCCAAACTCGGTTACTGCGACGGTCGCCAAGACTCAGGTAGCCAAGAACGGGTTCAAGCATTGCTCAAAATTCCTCGTCTTGAGGAATGTGTGACGGCCCTGCCATCGTGTCGATGATCGTCCCGTTTGGTGTCTGTGGGAGAAACCGAGTCGCACAGCTGGTCAGCCCAGTGGACGGACGAATACCGCACTGTTGCTAGCGGGTCCGCGTCCGGCACTCGGACGTTGGCGATCAGAAATCCCGGTGCGCCTAAGCTGAATATGTCGCGCCGTAATGATGTGGACATTGCATCGAGCGATCTCGACAGGATGATATGCTCTCCGCTTTTTGTCCTAGAAGCTTGGAAGGACGAGTCGAAGGCTCCTGAGAAGATTTGTTGGAGGCTTTGCCCGAAGCCCTGCCGAGTAAAAGATCCGTGGCGGATTGGTGGGTAATAATATTATTATTATTTCCTACACCGATATGCCCTGGGGCGCGCCGGTCCTTCTACTGCTATTTACAAAGGGAACCGTACCGTATAGGCCGGATAAAAACCTCTGTCTACCACTTTGAGACAACAATCTGTGAATCCGTCATACTGCAAAAGAAAGGAGGCCCTTTGCCGGCCTCCGTGCCCTCTAGCCCTCCCCATCCACTGTTTCTAGCTCCAGCCTTCTGGCTAGGCTATACTCCAGTAGCCGGCCAGAGTCCATCAGCCAGCCAAGGACCTTCCTAACAAATCTTCTGCTCCGGGCACCTACTCCCCGTAATACGGTTTGTAGGTCCCGATGTGACCGAATCTCTCTGCCGTCCCACGGCCTTTGTAACGGCGGGTCGGGGCACCAAACCACCAAGTGCTCCACTGTCTCCCTGCCTCTCCCGCACTCGCAATAGGGGGTACGGACCTCCGGGACTTTCACCCTGAACAGGTAGTCCCGGAGGCCTATATCCCCGATACGGGCCTGGGAAAGGAGGGAGCTCTGCGCCTTTGTAAGACCTTCGTGTCTCATCAGAGCTTTGTCGGTAAATAAGAGGGCTGGGGGGTCTTCGTCGGCTATCCTCCTGTTTAATACCCTCTGTCGAGTAGTACTTTGTTGACTAGCTCTCTGTTGTTCCCACCGGGCCTGCCAGGCCAGTTCGACCACCTCCTTGGTATTCGACCCCCTATCCTTCCCCCCGATCTTCCATTTGTAGTTAACCCACTGGGCCACTACACTAGCGGCTAGTTCAGTGGGCGTGGGGCTCTGCGGGCCCTGACGGGGCCTCCGGCCTCGGGTTTTCCTCCTCTTGTTGAACCTTCGGTAGACCTTATTGCAGGCCTCAGTGATGAGATGCCCCGTGGTTATTCTCTCGGCCTCCGGCCCAGCCCCTGATTGTAGGGCCTGCTTCTGTAGCCGGCCCTCGAAGTCGGCCAGCCGCTTGTTGAGATATAAGTCTAGCGGTGGCACCCAGGCCTCTGTTTCTAAGCACCGAATAGGAGCTGACTTGTATGCCCCTACTACTATTCGAAGGCTCCTGTTCTGAGCTTTTGACAAGACCTTTGCAGGCCCCTTCGGCCCTGTAGCTCTTGGAGCTGTTGGTTGGTGGAAGCTGGAGGCTCCGTAAGCTATGGCACTGCGGATGCACTTTACGTAGACCTCCCGAGCCCTGGATAGGCTCGGGCTGGGTAATAATATACGAAGTAGAGAGTTCGTTTTTGAAGGGGCAGGAATGAGCCGCAAAGATCGACAATGATCTCTTCCTAGGACCCCGGGTCGTCGGGAACACCATCCGGCATCTCAACAAGAGAGGTGAGTTGTTCAAAACCGATGGGTCGCCGAAGTCGTCGCAACCGCAAGAATCTGGTTGCAGAGTTTCTGTATCCTCGGAATGGCCAATCTGCTTCAGCATCCGCGTACATAAAGGCTCCAGTCCAGGCGAAAATGTGCGTAATTCCTGTAGAGCATGCCATTTCTGAGCTTTCGGTTCCGCGAGCGCTTGGCAGACCAACTACACCTAGTATAAAAGGCCCATGACCATCGCTCGCTTAGGAGTATTTACAATCACCTCTATGAAGATGGCGAAATGTTTGTGTGAGAAGACTTAAGCATATCAATGGTTGAAGGGCATGCTTTAGGAGCCGCTTCTGACACGCAATCTTCCGGCAGGCAAGAGGCGTTCGCATTTGGATCCCCAAACCCCCTGTTTCTGACCCCCTCGTACTGCGCCCGAGGAAAGGTTCACGTACCTTGTCGACGAGCTGAGGCACCTAATGATTGGCTGGATGCTGCCCCAGGGACTTGTGGATCCCACGCACACTGTGACGTATGCCGGCTTGACCACAAGGAGGGTCACATAATAGGCTGGATCGGTTGTACGAAGGTTGATGACAATCCACTAGTCATTCATTGACTAGTTGCTATCCGCACTGCATGCCCCCAAGCAGAATCTGAGATGAGTAGCTGGTGGTAAAGAAGCGAGGATAGCGAAGTTCCGAGACGTTGCAGGTGAGAGGACCGACAGTGTGAAGACTAGCGAGCAATCAGAGCAACAAGAGACCTGACAGCCCGTCAACCTCTCGCGTTACTGGCCAGTGGTGTACAACCTCCGTCGCTCGGTTACGTCTGGTAGCCTTGTGATATAGATTTGAACTGGTTGGGCTAGAGATTCGCTCTAGAGTCACTTGGAGTGTTTTCCTTGATATCTCGAGAACCAGGTCTCTGGTAAATTTGATGTATGGCTTGTTGGTTTCTTAGGTTGAAGCAAAAGCAGAAAGCAATACGACGAGGCACTAAAAAACGAAACCTCACCTGCAAACCAACACCACTCACTTCATCACATACCTCACCACAATCCACATCTTCCCCACCGGCTCCACCACATCCTTTACCGTGATCTTCCAGTCGCTGATGCTACACTACCGATGGGACACAGCCCACGTCATGCCATCCCCCTGGCCTCCCAACGAATAACTCTCAAAATCCAAAGAGTTTGACCTTTGCTCCAGCAGGATATCTCCCGGCCTCAGCTTCCCGTCCGTGGCGATCCAAACGTCCTGGGTGGCCAACGCGCTCGCCGGCCTCCCCTTGGTGTACACGGGCAGACGATCGTTCAGCCCGTTCAGCAACAGCACGCGCTCCGTCTTGTCCGTGCCCGGGTGGGACAATGGTGTATATGTTTTTAGCGAATCGGAGTAGCTACATCGACTCTCAAGTGGGGTCATTCTTCTGATTGAGCACGGCGCTGATATCTATGCTGAAAACGATACTGGCAAATCGGTTTCGGACTTAGCCTATGCTAGGCATACTAACGACCAGACAGAGAAGCTGTTCGGCTGTGTAAAAGGCGATGTCTGGATTTTCCCCTTGCGATGTGTGGCTACAGCACATTGGACTTTCGTCAAGGGCGTATCCGAGAAGCTCGTTATGGAGAGAAGTATACTAAGCAGGACTTCGAAGAGCTCTGGGCAGGCGAAGAGCATCTCTGTCCATATTACGACGCCGAAGAAAAGTGCCATCCGGATACAGATGCCAGTTCATGTACGAACAAAGACAGCGAAGACGAGTGGATTACAACGGATTCCGGAGATGAAATGATGGGGCGATCTGGAACACCCGGAGGCCTGCTCGCGGCTTCTACTCCCATCTGAGAAGCAACGCAACGATGACTTGGAAGAGTTGATCGCCGAGCTAACTAGGCATTCGGTTAAAGAGCTCGAAAATGTTTTCAAGACGGGTCTTCTTAAAGAATCCGATGGTGCCGGCACGATGAACATGATGAACTCTCGGCAAGACTATGACTTCGAGACACGGTATGGACGGATTGGCTTATAACTCCCGTCCCTCTTCCACTCCATTTTGACTTTGCCCTTCCCGGTGTTCTTCCAACCCTCGAAGCGGCCACGCCCACCAGAACGGCCTTCGTTTTGAGCGCTCTACCAACCTTGACCTCCTGGGTTTCCAAAGAAGAGTTTCCCCAAAACGAGACCCTTGATCTGCTCAAGCGGCTGAGCGAGTCTATAATCGCCGCCCTGGATATCAGCAAACTTCGTACTGAAGCCGCTCTTCTCATCGCGCATTCGCAGCCCCAGTACTCTTATTATTCCGCGTCGGCTCGTGTTTTGGAGGAGCGCAGCATCGCCCTTAATCCCGCTACGCTCGCCGCATTTACCAGCACGACCCTCACCACTCCTGGGACGACCTCTTGTCCTCCCTCAGCCAAAAGATCACCACCCAAGCCGCCACCATCCCCACCGTCGAATAACTTTTTCTCTGGCTCCCCTTCCTTTGCCACCTCCTCCTCCCCTCAACCGGCAGAGCCTCCCCCAGATACAAACCCCTCACCATCGCCCTCCTAACCGCCTACCTCACCCACGAAATCGGCCCCGAACCCCCGCAAGACCCCTCCCTCACCCTCCCCCAAACCCGCTGCTCCTGCACCGACTGCATCCCGCCCAACGCCTTCCTTGCCCTCCCCAGCCAGCGCGAGGGCCGCTTCACCCTCGGCAAGGATCGCCGCAAGCACCTACACCGCGTGCTGGACGCGTCGGCTGCGGCAGGGTTGGTCACCCACGAGACGGATCGTTCGGGGTGGTATGGCACGTTGGTGGTTACCAAAGTGGGAATGTACGCACAGCGGAGGCGGAGGGCGTGGGAGAAGAGGGTGGAGACCGCGAAGGGCTGGTTTAAGGTGCTTGCGGAGGGTGGGGTGTTGCGGAGGGTGGGGTGTTGCGGACGGTTATTGGTGATGTTGGGGGGAGGGGGGCGATGTCCCGAAAGTTTTGGATGCGTTTCTGGGGGAGGGTGGGACTGAGCTCTCAGGCATTGGTGCCAGTGGCTCAAGGGGGGTGAAGAGGAAGGCGGGGGGGAGGGGGAGGTGATAGTTATTGACTAGGGGCTGAAGTGGGTGGTGTGTGTTGTGTTGATAGGGGCGTTTGAGGATCAGGAGATGTAATAATGGGGCTTGCGATTGGAGACTTTAGACGGAGGGAGGTACTATGTGTCAGTGTACCGTTCGTGGACGGGTATTTTAAATGTATCAACAATGTAATTGTGTATCTGTTTGTTCGGTATACTGTTCAAGCAAGTCCAATGTGATGGGCGGCCATGAAAATAGATTACCTATATGTCGAGTCGCGATGAAAAACGTCCATTAAGAAGACGAGGAAGCATGTCTGCGCCACGCAGTCCCTTCACCCACCATTTAACATGGTCAACTGAGTAAGTTGCCGCGGTGGTCAATCGGCGGCCCCAAGGTCTATGGAGACCTGTAGGTACCTTGTGGTTGGCCGTAGAGCAAGATTTAACGCATCCCGACCCAAGGGCCGCTAGCGTCGAGGCGGTCATCTACCCAGCTCAAAGACTGAATATTGAAGGACTCGGTCACCCAAACCCTCCGTACCCCAGAAGGTACTTCCGCTCCATCGTCTTCTTTTGCATTCGTTGATGGAGGCTTCATCCCGACATGAAACGGAAGATAGCACGACGCCTGAGTGGATAGCTGGCCGTAGCGGCCGTTTTCTGACCTCCACCAGCTGTGCACCATGCTCCAAGTGCTCTTCTCCGGGCCACCCACCAATGCCATAAGCCGCCCGTAATTAGGAAAATTCAGCTGCTCCATAAATTGGCGGAAATGTATGCAGTGGGTTGGTATTACCACTTGGCTTTCGTCGGGGCCTCCTACGGCGCGTTTTGGCCCAACGGCAAGAGGGATAAAAAGATTTGCATCCACAGTTCGAGTAGCACGGGGAGTGAGAAAGAGAAATCACCCATTCAGTGCGACCTATTCGTATTCAATTGCAATGTCGACATCATCAAACTCCCAAATGCACACTAGCCGTCAGCTAGTACATACACATGTCAGATATCCAAGCGAAGCCCATGTCAAGTTGGCCCATATATAAACTCTTCGGAAGGAGATGCCCTGGCCCTCCTCAATAACTGTGTCTTTAGGTTCGATTCTCTGACTGCTTGGCGGTTTGTTGTATGTACTTAGCCTCAGCTACCTCTGCGTATGATTAGATATGGATGGTTAGGGTACCCATCTAGGTAAGGTACCTATGCAGGTAGCTAGGTATGTTCACAACCAAATTTCCAACAGCTTATCTACGGTCTACATAGGTAGATACTGTATTTGACACTGCCTAATCTAATGCCAATGAAAACTCTTTGATTTCACGGCAGATTCATAAACAAATCCAAAAGTTTGGGATATATCGGTGACCTAGAGACAATAATTAATTTTCCATATTAGGACTGTTCCGATTTCACAGGAAACTCACCCTAGTCCCGTGACGGGATCCCATCCTTCTTTCACCTTGAAACCGTCGCCACCGCAACCGGGGTTTGACCCCGTGGTGATATCTGTAAACACCTCCGGGTGTGCATACTGAGACAACATCAATATCAAGCGCCCCTTAACCGTAGTGCGAGCCACTTACCAAGACCTGGTGCACAAACCCAACCGTGCTCTTGCCAGCGGCCAACCGCTCCTCGTTGACGAGTGTCAAGATGGACGCCCAAACTGGCGTGGAAACCGATGTGCCACGCATTCGGTTGGGATACCCCCGGAGCACTACCCGAAAGTTCTCCCCAATGGCCGCCACATCCGGATAACCCCTCCCGAGTTTGTTGAACAACTTCCCCCTCCCGGGCGGCGGCCTCAAGCTGTCAAATCCCAGCCCGTTGGCCACCTCATACCCCAAATCAGACACGTTCGCTTTAGCCAAATACTCCCTAACATGGCGGTCCTGCCACTTCGGCCGCTCAAACACATTCGAGAACCCACCCCCCGACGAGAAAGACTCAGCCGCCACCTCGAGCAACTTCACCTCGGCATCAGGGTCCGCATACTCCGGCTCCACCAACGCCGTTGCCCCCACACTTAGCACATACGGACAATTCCCCATTACGCGCGGGCTGAACACATCCCTCGCCTCACCGAGACAGCCAGCTTGTGGCTCGAAGCGCTTCCCTCCGACCCCAAAGTCACCCGAGGACTCGACCACCGTTACACCCTGCAGCGCCAGCTTCATCACCTCGAGGCACTGCCGCCGCATGTAGTTGGCCGGCCACGAGTGCTCGGTGCCGCTGTAGCTGATGGAGATGACGTTGGTTGGCGGGTAGCGGCCGCACATAAGTGGGCCTTGGTAGCCGCCCTGGGAAGGGGAGGCGTTGGGGTTGGGGTATTCTGGGTCGCGGCAGGCGGCGGTCTTGCAGTTGCCTGTCATGTTGAAGGCGGTGAGGTGGCAATAGGATTCATCGATGGCGTCGAAGAAAGCTGGGCAGATCAACGGATGTGATTTTAGCATGTTATGTGGTGGGGTTGGGTTGGGTGAGGTAGTGAAGAAAGAGAGCTACTGACTGTTGAAGAAACCGGGGTATTTGCTCTCCGGGCGGAGTTGGTCCTTTTGGTACCACTCGTCGTCGGTCTGGAAGAGGATGGTTTTCTGCGGCCAGATCAAGGGAATGGCCACCTGGAAGTCGAGGTCCGCCTCCTCGCCTGCCTTGGATGTGTCATTGGTTGGACCATATGCGCCGTTGATGGACTTGAGCTTGGTGGGGTGCGTGCCGTGAGGGACCCAACTTTTAGGTGTTATCACACCGGTGTAACTGGAAGAGGTGAGGGAGCTTACGGTGCAATGTATTTCCAATAGTTGTCGAGATCTTCCTGGTTGTAATGCTGGCTCAGACCCTGGAAAATGCCGAGCTCGTTGCCTTTCTTAGCCTTGGTGCCGTTTGGCAATTGGTATTGCGCTATTTGTGGGTCAACGGCTTTACTCAACCGATGATAATGAATCTGGACTAACCTCGAATGCAATGCGGTGTGATCTCGTCGCTGCAAGGCCCGGTCACCTTGAATATGCTGTCATCGTCAACGGGGTCGACTGGGGGCCTCGGTATGCATTTCCCTTTACCCTTTCCATGTCCTTTCCCCTTCCACTTTTTTTGCTCTGACCCATTACCTCCTTTTCTCCCCGTAGAATGCAGGTCCCCAGCTATCAGAGACCGCCGGCCCACCATCCTCTTGGTGATCTTTTCGTCATAACCACCCGACATGAGCTTGATGCCGGGAGTGATGTAGTCAATATGATGTGAGACATTGTGTGGGACGTAGTACCTGAGAAGCTATTAGCTTGGGGTATCCCATGGTACTTGGATTATGGCGGTCTTACTCAGAACAAGCAATGTTCTTAACACCTGTCTCAAGGTTCTCGAAAGTGTAATACCTTGTGTGAAGCAGATCCTCAAGCTCACGCGCAGGAGCATCGAACTGAATCCACTATCTCGACAAACCGCCAAAACTAAATATTAGCAGTCTGTTGTTGATCTACCAATATATGCTCTAGGAAGATGATGTTGGGTTCACCTGTTTGTTCGGTGACTGCGATATTCTCCTTGCCTCGACGCCCGTCGAAACCAGCCAACGCTTGACTTTTTCGACTGCCTGGTTTTCAGGAGCAAATAGATCAATGACCTCGCGTCGTGAAAGGTGTTTTCCGTAGTTTGAAGACCGTGGGTTGGATCTGCGGTTTAATGAGTTTTGATCAGGCAAACATTAGGGTATACCTATGACTTACATATCCATGAGCAGGTCATGGCCGGCGTCCACATTGGACTGCTGTAACCCAATTCGTACCGGGACCGTCGCCTCGGAGTCCACAAGTTCACGCTTGACCCATCCCTCGACGTTGCTTCGTGCATGTCTCTCATGGACGGTGTACGACGGCGGTATGCTTCTTGAAAATCTGTCCCTGTTGTTTACCCGGGCCCCCGAGACGGGCAGGAAGAAGCCACAAAGACCCGAGATTGCAAAAAGGGCGCTACGAAGCTGCATTTTGTCGCCGACGACCACCGAGCATAGGATTTGAGCACTGAGACAGGCTGGGGATGGTTGAGCATCAGATGGGGAAAATAAATCATCTTGAGGTGTGATGCAGTAGTCCACGATCTCGACCACGGTGGCGAACCAAGCGACGGCGACCCGCGGGTTCTATTTTCGTCCTGCTAACCATCTTGGCAGGGATATTGGGGATCGGTGCGAGGTCTGGCCTCGGCGTGGTTTTTGCTATATGCGGCCGGATAAAATGCTACCTTTATTACGGTACCGGGTCCAAAACCAGCTCGGAGGCGACGCTGCAAACAATCTATCCACAAATCCCCGAACCCAAAACGGGACAGGACGAAGTGCTCCGATCTTGGTCATATCAGTGGTGAGGCTGGTGTCCCTGAGCATTCTTTCCTAACCTGGTTCTGATGGTGAGGTTACACTGCTTGACTCGGAGTTATCCCTGGACGCATGTGCGTTGAGCCTCGAAGTCCTAAATCCGGGGAAAGGTTGCGAATGGTTGGTACGTTCGTATTCGTAAGCAGCAGTGTGCTCTGTTCCAAACTGCCGCAGATGCCCTGGTTTGGCGCTGACCTGTGGCCTCTGGGCGGTTGATGTCCAGGGGATGAGGACCCTTTCCGCGGTCGTGCTGTAAGATTTAAGGATACCGAGACTGGCGGAGCCAAGGGCAAAGTTCATGTACAGTCTATTATGTGTGTATCCGCTCATGGTAATCTATAAAACATTACAATCAAACAACATGACGCATGCTCTTTTCTCAAACACCCAAACCAAATCTAACCACCCGCCCTTGACGCCATGCAACCAGAGGTCTAAGGCTTGGAAACCTGTTCCTTGCGGAAGAACTTGAAGAAGCCGATGGGAATGATCAGCTGGAACAACAAACACACCCAGAAAAACGGACTCGCCGCGCCCGGCATGACGCCCTGTGAGAAATCGGGGAAAGTCGTATGCGGCGAGAGCGCATTGGGGCTCGTCGCGCGCGCGAGCATCGTGAACGCGCTGCCCACCACCTGGGCGCCAATCAGTACCGTCAAAACGTGCTGCCTCGTGAGAGTCGCTAGCAGCATCATGCCGAGGCCAACGCCCTGGATGTTGTCCAGCAGGCCCAGCCACAGCCACAAACAACGCGACACGATCGCCGAACCCACGGGACCACCGGCCCACGGCAGGTACCAGCCGATACCACTAGTGCCCCAGAACTCCTGGGCCCAGCGCGGGGCACACAGACCGATGGCGAAAATGGGTAATAGCCAGGTATGCTCATCCGAGAAGTGCGAGAAACCGTACAGGACAACCCCCAAAGACCGCAATAGAAACCGAGGGCGAGCAGGAAGATGCCCCACCCAGGCACGTGCTGGGTGTTGAAGAGGAACTGCCAGCTGCGGCCGTAGGGGGCAGACAACCAATAGTTTTGTAGGATAATCATGACGAAGAACCAGGGCACAATCTTGCGGCGGTAGAGCGAGATGTAGAAGCCCGGAATGGTGGCCGGGGACTGGCGATAGAAGTCGGGAAGGCCGAGGTAGAGGACGACGCCAATCGCCCAGAATATGACGGCGATGGGCACGCCCACGACAATGGCCTGCGGCACGTTGGACGTACCCACAAAGACGGTGGCGGTCGGGTCCGTGTTGGCCACCATGGAACCCCAGTACCAGAGGCCGATGCTGTAAACCTGCGCAAAACCCGAGACGGTCAAGGCACGCGTGATCCATTGTTTTGTAGGCGAGCCACCTGATTACTGTTGTCAGCACCTGCATAAAGCAACGGGAAACCTCAACGAAGAAACTTACCTTCGTCACCAAAGTTCAACGCGAACGATAGCGCGCCGCTACTGGCCCCCGCAGCGTAGAAACATGTGGCAGCGTCCTCGAGTTTGTTGGCAACACGCCAGTCGGGCATGAACGGCGCAATGCCTATCAACAGGAAGGCAACGCCAAAGAAGAACCAGGGAATTGACAGAGCGTAGACAGACTTGAAGTTCCGCTCCAGGCCCCACCAAATCAACGAGGTTGCGATGTACGTTGCGGCAACCATGTACAACTTCTCCGGCGTCTGTGTTGTCTCACCCGTGAGGAGAACGATTTGGTACGAGCTGACCGAGATGATTTGGCCAAGGGCGAGAAGGAACGAGTAGATCGGCCAGTCGCCAAGACGGATGGACAGGATCCTGAGGAGGGGCAGAGTTAGCACAAGAGCAAGTTGGCGTACCATCAAGGGGTCACTTACTTCTTTAACCCTGTTGGGGCCTGGTACCCGTCGCCGAGCAAGAACTCATCGTCGATGTGGTTAGGGGGCGGTGAGACTTCAAACATGGATCTGGCCAGTGAACTGGGTGTCATGCTGCGATGACGTTGGCGGCCGCGGCTGACGACAGACGCATTCCGGCTCGAGTCATTCCTTGACGGTGGCCGACTGTTCACCGGACTCCCTATCCGGGAGTTCCTGCCCAGCTTGGCTTCGCGGTACCTCGCAAACCACTCCTTCTCGCTCTTCTTGAGAAAGCTCTCGATGCACAGGTCACCAGCTGAGTTTTGAGCCGTGAGGGCGTCCAACATCTCCTCGTACATGGCGTAGTACTCGCCATTAGAATCGTTGAAGAATTGGTCCACCTGCTGCAGCTTCAGGTCGTGCCTGTCGCCGACGACGTCGGGAAGACTGAGCAGACTGCTGTTGCGATGGCTTTGTCCGAGCGTGGGGCGAGGCGGGGCGAGCCCAAAATTGGGAGTCAACCCCGGCGAGGCCATGCCATCCTTCTGTGCACGAACGGCAAAACTATCCACGCTAATAGTACTCTCTCGCGCCGCGTTATTGCCGTAGATGCTTCCTGCGATGGAGCTGGCGTTGGAATCGCGGGGCGAGCTGGATCTCGTGCCTCCCAGCCACGGGGCCGAGGGACTCGGCAAATCGGGACTGATTAACGACCTTGGTGCCGGCGAGGCCGATGGCGATGGCGGCACTAAGTGTGTTTCCGGCCCGGGACTATATATCGCGGACGCAGGTTGGTCAACATACGTGGCCTCGCTACTCGGGGAAGCCGCTCTGGAGGCCGGTCGTGATGGGTTTGGACTAGGCGCACGCAGTGCATCAAGCTTCTTCTTCCTCGCTTCCTTGTTGTGGATCCGGATGGACTCGCTGTACAGGTCATCCAACTGCTTGATCCATTGCGCGACGGGGAAACGCTGCTTAGCACTCCACGCACGCATCAGCGCGCGTTTGGACGATTTGCAGTCGAGAGCCGAAACAATGGCCTGCCGAAACTGTTGGAGGAGATGGGATGGAGTCATGGACTCGACTGTGTACCAAAAGCCTGGCATTTGTCCCAGCCCTCCGACGCGTGCGCCCACACCCAAAGCGCCCTTTCTACCGAACTCGACGGCGACTAACCCGAACGGCTCGTCACGCGACGGAATTAGTGCAAATTCTGCACCGCTGAAGATGTACGGCGGAAGTTGGGTGAACTCGGGCTTGCTAAACACCCGCTTGGGGTACTTCTCCATTAGCTTCTGAAGCTTCAAAGCCGCAAACCGGCCGTAGAGGTCGATAACGGGGCCGACGGCGATGAGCTGCGTTTTGGGGTACTTCTCCAGAATACTGGGGAAAATGTCGGCGATGAGATCCACTCCTTTCTGCAGACTCCAACGGCCGACAAAAACAAACAGTTCCGCAGTGGGATCCACTTCCAAGCCAGCCCATTCTTGCGCTTGACGCCTGAGATCTGCTCTCTTCTCTTCAAAGCTTTGGTCGACATCGATACCCTTGGACTGCTTTGAGACGTCCTTGTCGGGGTTCCACTCGGCCGTGTCTGACGGGTCGGGGTTGGGGAGCTGTCCAATGTTCTTCAAGCTCCAGAAAATGGGATAACGGGCGAGAGAGCGGTCGCCGTACTTTCTTGACACACCCACTGCGCCGAAACCACGCTGATGTAGACGAAGGTAACTCGCACCGGCGTGAAGCAGATTGAAGACCGAACCGTATTGTACGTAATCCTTGACCACTTCCGGGGGGAGGTTGAAGACCTCGCAAACCTCCTTCTGCTCTTCTGGCGTCCGCATCGGCCACATGCCTTGGAATTCGGCGTTGTGGAGCGAAAGACAGCAAGGAATCGTTTGGGGAAGAAGGTAGAGCGGGGCCGCGGCACCGTGGTAGTCGTTGATATGGTAGACGTCAACTGGGAATCGACGGATTGTCTCGGCGATGCAACTATTCCACGCGGCATACAGGATGGCACTCTCAATGTCGTCCATGCGAGCGATGTACGGATCGGCCTTGGTCTGCTTGCGGAAGATCGGGGCATCGAGGACAACGAAGGTGATGTTCTTGGTGGTGTAGTAGTAAACCTCGATCTCGTAAGGCTGGCCCATGACGTTGACAAACATGGATTCCGCGTGTGTCATGCGGTCGGTCGGGTAGTCAACGTCGCCCACCACGGGAACAACCCAAATGAGGTCGACGTCGTGCGAGAGCGCCGTCCCCATGAGCTGGGCCATGACACCCAAGCCACCGATCTTGATCTTGATGCCAAAATCATCTATGTTGTACTCCATGGTGGCTATCAGCACGGTGCGCCGGCCACCCGAAGCACCAAGAGGGGTCATGGCGGCACTTGGCGGCGGCGTCGGTGTCATGGCGCTCATCTCGACACCGCGCTTAGCGAATGGATTTAGGTCGAGCCTGGAAACTGTGCCGAGCTTCAAGGGCTTCCATCCCTTGCTTGTGAACCCCGACTTGTTCACCTTGACTTGATAGAAGCTGCGCATGTAGATCCACCCAGCCAAGACCGCCAGCAAAAGTGGCAATACAGCGAGGAGGATGAAGAGCAGGATTTGAATGCCGATATGGCCCGTAGGAAGGTACTCGAACTGGAATTTGTCATCGTGGTAAACGAGCTTGTAGGCGAGGGCTGGCATTGGCGGCGGCTTTGTAATGTTGATGACGTTCTTCGCCAGACTGCTAGGAGGGAGGCGGTCGACAATCCCGTCGTTGTCAATGTCTCCAAAAATGGCCCCAACGTCTGGCTGGTTGTCCGGGTTGATGCCCCAAATGTTAAGCTGGAAGATTGCCGGCCACTCATACATGTAATGCAGTGACCAAGTACGGTGGGCGACCAGGTCCATGGAGCCAGGCAACCCGGCATCATAGCCCCATTTGTTGTACGGACCATGGATTCTGATGTGTGGAAAGCCGCGTTCCAATGGGACATCGTTGCTGTCGGCGTGCTGTACGAAAGCCGATGATCCCAGTGGCTTGCTGTAGTACTGGACCGTTACGTGCTTGCCCGGCCACTTTTGCAGGTCTGTCCCCTCCCAAGTTTGCTCCTTGATGAGGACTTTTGGTATCGTGGCATCGTATGGAATCCACTCGCTCCAGCCCGATCCCCAGTTGGTGCTGTATCGCCATTGGGTGGCACCCGGGGCCTTGTGTTGCAGGTACATGTCCCCCCCCTCCATGGATAGCAGGGTGCGCGAGTAATTGGCCGTGGGGAAGATGATAGGGTTGCTGAGACGTCTGCCGAACCGGATAAGGAAATGGTCGGTTGCGTTGGTCGGGACGTTGTCCTTGGAGAGAGCATTGGCCACGGTGATCTTGACAATGCCATCGGGGACGTTCCGTAGGCTTGTCTTCAACTGCCAGCTCGATTGGATTGCCCCAGTGTAAGGGATTTTCTCCGTCGGAGTGATATTTTCGCATTCGGGTGTCTGAAACTTAAGAGTGGTGGCGTTATGTTTGCCGTCGGTGATAACGACGGCAGACAAAGCTTTGGTTACAGAGTCGCAGTCCATTGGAACGTTGTACTCAATAACAATATTGTCGATCTCGCCGTTGCGGTCTGTCGAATCGAGGGGAACATCATGGCCGGGTTCAAACTTTGTGATCATGGGCGCCGGCTGCACCCAGGATCCGGATTCCACGTAAGCGCGAAATTCGTATGGTTCCAGAGTGATGCTAGAGATACACCCGGCGCTCTCGCCAGTGCCAGTAAAGTTGTTCTTGCGCGGCGAAGGTTCGAGCCGGATAGATTTGTCCTTGCTAAAGAGGTTCACGACGTCGGATCCGGCGTCGAATGGAGAGACAAATGCCTTGTTAATATCGGTGCAGACGAAGTTGTAAGTGGTACGGTTGGGACGGTTGTGATAGACAAGCCACACTGGTTTATCCGTTTCGTTCTGCAACTGGGTGAACATGCCGCGAGCAACGCTCCACACACCAAATTCAGTCTCGGTCGTGCTACCATTGAGCGCGTATGAGTCGGTCTGCTTGGCGAGGTTCTCGAGTAGCCAGCCGTGTTCAAGCACTGGGAAGGCTTCTCGAAGAGCAAACATGTGACGGAAAATATTGCGAAGGGGCGCCGAAGGGTCACGGTGATCCCGCGCAACCTTGTCGTCTTCGCAACCCTTGCGCCCTTGCTTGATGGGCCACCCAATGTACTGGTCAACCGAGAGTTCGAAACAGCCGTGTGCTTTCCATGCTGGCGAGGGAGCAAAGGCCTGGCGACCATAGACGTAATTCGAAGCGGTGCCATCCAGAGCATATAGCGCTTGCTCCTCGCCGTAATAGACCAGAGGCGCACCAGGCAGAAGGAGGGTGGTGATGAAGTAAGCCAGGAGCATGCGCTCGACTCCCTGTTCGATAGCAGGCCAGCGAAACACGTCTTGGTTTGTGGCACCGTAAAGGTGGCGAGGGTCAAAGTTGTTGGTGTAGGGGTTGAAGAAGTCGTTTGTGACAACCATGTGATGCCAAGCGTCAACCCAGTCCAGCGGCAAGTCGAATCCTGCTTCCAGATTACCGCTGAGGCCAAGGAAGCGCGTCATGAAGCGGTAGATAGAGTAATGGAAGGCGCCGGCATCAAGGGCGCTGTTGCCGGCATCACGGATGAACATTCCGGACTTGTCGGTCGAAGGTGGCGTCATGGTCATGGCTTTAGTCCAGTCGCCCTTCAAGGTCTTCGCCGCCTGAGATTCCCGTCCGCGACCTAGATAAATGGATCCGAGGTCGTTGCCGCTAGTGATTTCGCCAAAAACAACGAAGTTATCCTTGCCCACCTCTTTTGCGCATTTCCTCATGGCAGAACTGAACGACGCCTGGGCGTCGACGGTAACTTGGACAGCCTTGTCGATGCGAAAGCCGTCGACATCCAACATCCTAATAGTCATGCAAGAGAAAAGCTCAAGGCGAGCCGCGACTGAAGGTTCCCAATCTCGGAGACGGTCTTGGACGGAAGCAAACTTTGCGAGCTGGCGCTGCCAGTCCGGGAAAACGCCAAAGGCTTCGATGTCGCCGTACTGGTCGAAGTCGCTGTTGTAGCAGCCCTGGAGCCCGGGCGGGTTGATGCGCGTCCCATCCTCGTACCAAAACTGGGGGTAGTTGCACGACGCGTTATACTCATTGCTGATGTCGAAATCGCGGTACCGTATCTCGGGGTTCTTCCACAGTACTTTGTGTTCTTCAACCCGGAACGGTGTGCTTTCGTTCAAGAAGCCTTCGAACCCGATCAAGTCGCTCATCCTACACCAAAATCAGACATCTATCAAGGTCCAAGGAGTGGGGGCCGGGAGAGACAGGGGGGTGCGTACGTCGCCATGGTATTGTCGAGCACGACCGCCATACCGCGGGCATGGATTTCGTCGATGACCTCTTGCCACACCTTGACGGTACCGAAATGCTTGTCGAGAAGCGTCAGATCGATGGGCTGGCATATCCGTCAGCAGGCACTTCAAAAGGTAGGTGGTGGTTGTCGGCCAACATACCGAGTACGAATCGCGCCCCATGGAAGATTCATGAATGGGGACCCTGCGATATAGAGAGCCTATCCTCCTGTCAGTACACATGCTTCCCTCCCCGGACAACCGCTTGAGTGGTGTGTAGTACCTTGATACCCATGCCGGCGATATAATCGAGCGAGTCTCTCAAGCCTTCCAAGTCACCGCCAAACCGGAGCTGGGTGCTCATCATGTCCGTCTCGTACACGGTCCGGTTGATGTCATCGTTCACTGGATCGCCATTCACAAAGCGATCTAGGAAAATAGTATAGAATGGTACCCGCCAGTTTGGGGGAGAGGCGGCGTACTCGAAGTCGGGGTCGTCATCCTGGCGTGAGCCCCAGTAGTCGAGGGGGCTTACGGCTGTCCTGTTCCTATTAAGATTGTAATCCACCTCACTTGCGTCGTACTTGAAGGCGGAAACGAAGGTTGTGGTAGCAAAGAGTGTGAGAAGAAGCGCGCGGGAAAAGAAAGAAAGACGAGTCATCGTCACTGTCGCCCACCTCTCATGGGGAGCGACACGACAGAGGCAAACGAGAGACTAAGGGCGTAAAAGCAAGGCGGCTGGACTGGACACACAGGAACGAGAGATGGACGATGACATGAGGTGGAGGAGGAAGAGATACGCCCCAAGTTCGAAAGCAGCTTTGCTTTCATGAGTAGCCCCTGTTCTGGCAACCCCACGGCACGGACACCTACTTGGCCAGGAGGTAGCAGCCCTCAGGGGGGAAGGAATCCGGCATGCACTGCGTCTGGCTAAACGAGTTTCCAGGCTGAGAAGCGTCGAGACAGAGAGCCCCATCCGGGAGGCTCTCGACCCGCTCGAAACGTGAGCGCAGAAGTCTTCGGCGGAGCCCTGTCAACCCATCTCGAGGCCGGGATCATGTCGGTCCTTGCCAACACGACGGCATGTCCGTTACTGCGATAATACGGCTCTCATGTCTTCCACGCCCGGCCCGCGGCAACGAAACGGCTCCAATTCGCCCCTTTGACGGAAGGGCTGAGCGTAGAGTGTCGCATGTCTGCGTTGTCTCCATCACCCTTTGCCACAGGCGGCTGGACGGCTCGACTCGGCAACAGCGGCCAGGCGAAGCAAGGCTCGAGTTGTGTTCTAATCTGGAGAAGACGTCCCCACATCCTTGCAGACTCGAGTTGCTGGAATCGTTTAGGTAGGGAGGTAGGGACGAGCCCGCGCTGCACTACCCAGCCACTTGCTTTGGCCAGGCCATGTCCAGAACCCATCGGCGCAAAACTTGCGTTTGAGGTGGAGCAGGGCACCTGGTTTTCGCCGCCTTCGCTCCATCGCATGAACATTGTCGGCGCGCCGGATAACACCGGAGTAGCTCCACAACGGATGGGCCTATTTTGGATACGAGGTTCGTTTCGATAAGCTTCGCGGTATATGGTCTGTGTCGTTGTGTTGACGCCGATCGTATCACGACAGATGGGCAAGATGGGCCGGTCAAGCTTTAGGAAAGTTCGGGGCAATTGTTGCGGATCAATGATGAGGTGTGCTCATCTCCCGCCCAAGTCCCGCCTTATCAACCATGTCCACGGTGTTGGGAACGGCGCATGGTCGGTCGGATGCTTCGAGGGGGATTTCCCGGTAACTGGATCGGTTGTCAACATCCCTTCCTCCTCACTGTCGGACCCAATTGGGGAATTTTGAGCCAAATCGATGCCAGGGTATCGCTGTCGCAGAAAGGACCTTGTCCAGCGCATCGATTCGTGGCTTCTCCCGTCGTCCTCTTTTTTTCTCGTGTGTGGTGTCAGGGAAAGCTTTTGGATCCACCGCGCCAGGCCCATAAAACAAGAGCGCCTCGTAGCCCCACCCGACAACTGCCATGCTGCAACCATTGCCCCTGCATTGCCGACATCTTGCACGCGATAGAAGTGGGGCTCCGATGTGATACCCCTGACTGTTCTCTTTCCCAATCGAAGATTGAGATCTAACAACCGCCACCACTTGGCTGAACGTTCTTGATTCCAACGTCACTCACTCGTGGGAGCAAGATGTCGTGCCTCCCACACAAGGAAAAAAAAAGCAACAAGGCAAAATATCTTCAGTGGCATGTGGTTCTTCCCTTTTACCCGAAACCCTTCCTTTCTCCGCTTTCCCTCTTTTTTTCTTTTTTTTCTTTTTGGTATTTCTCAAACGGTTGCGACAAGGTTGGGTTTGGCCTCTCGGCACGCCGCAGAACACGACTCAAACTGCAAAATGGCCCGGCATCCCCGGCGGGTTACTGCGTCTCCACCATCGCTTGAGATGGCATCCGTACCAGTCAGTCCCATACTCCAGTCAGTGCCAGTGCCCTGATTTGGCGTTGCCCCAAGCGTGGAAGAATCCCGCACTCCTTACCAGGGGCACCCTTCAGAGGGCAGTCTGATGACTGCGCAGGATGTTGACCTCGGGTTCATGCGTTGAGATGTGGCCCTCTTGCCTATCCGGGAGGCAATGGGGCACACGGGTGCCGCGGGCAGAGTGACACCGTGAGTGAGGCCTTGCGCCTGGTTTTGCGTCGGGTCTGCTTCTCCCCCCTGATCTCAGGGTGTGTACACTACCTACTGTATCTTACGTTCTTCACGCACACTCGTTCCGCGTCATCGGTTTAGGGCTTCATCACACTCGTTTACCTGTTGCCTTTTGGTGTTGTAGTGTTGTTTGCTATCTTGTTGATCCAGCGTGGGATACGAGGAGAAGCAGCAGCTGTGAACATCTGACCCTAGTCATTCTTTGAACAAACTCGACGGCCGAAGATACCGCTGCTTCCGAAAGCCGTGCCGACTTGACTTACAAGTACTGGGCCATTCTTTGCATAGTGGCCGGTGCAGAATTGACCTCGAAGTCACGTCCGTTTGCCTGATCTCTGCCGCCCAACATGCGGACTTCCGTCTTCAGTGCTGCCGTCGCGGCGGCCATAGGCTTTGCCGGCTTGGGCTCTGCTGCCGACCTCGATGAATGGAAGTCGCGGTCCATCTACCAGGTCATGGTCGACCGATATGCGCAAACCGATGGCTCTACGGATAAGACTTGCGAGATGCATTTGTTCTGTGGCGGCACATGGAAGGGGCTCATGAACAAGCTTGACTATATCCAAGGTGAGCACGCCCAGGCCCCCCTTTTGGGCGAATATTCTGTATCCTGACGCCCGCGCGCCATAGACATGGGCTTCACTGCTATCCAGATCAGCCCCATCGTCAAGAACATCGAGGATCACACATCCGTCGGCGATGCGTACCACGGCTACTGGTCCGTCGACAACTATGCCCTCAACGATCGTTTCGGCACGGAGCAGGAGTTCAAGGATCTCGTTGCCGCCACTCACAAGCGCGATATGCTGCTCATGGTCGACGTCGTCGTCAATAACATGGTGCAGGCATTCGACAATGTTGTCCCTCCCAAGGTCGATTACTCCAAGTTCAACCCGTTCGACGACAAAAAATATTTCCACCCTTACTGCAACGTAACCCAGTGGGAGAACTCGACCAACTACCAAGACTGCTGGCTCTACCCGTACGGCGTTGCGCTCGCCGATTTGGCTACCGAAACCAAGCCTGTGGCGGATGAGTTGGGTAACTGGGTCAAGGGGCTTGTCTCCAACTACTCGATCGACGGCCTCCGTATCGATGCTGCCAAGCACGTGAACGACGACTTCCTTCCGGGTTTTGTCAACTCATCCGGCGTTTTCGCCTTTGGTGAGGTTCTCTCTGGCTTGCCCGAAGACATGTGCCGGTACCAGACCCTTGGGCTGCTTCCGGGGATGCCTAACTACCTTGAGTACTACCCCTTGAACGAGGCCTTCAACGGCGGTTCCTTCCTCGACGTCGCAAACATGCGTAACGATGCCGCTTCCAGCTGCAACGACACCACCGCGTTGGGCAGCTTCCTCGAGAACCACGACATGCCCCGGTTTGCCAACCGCAACGACGATATGGCGCTCGCGAAGAACGCTATGACCTATATTCTCCTCACCGATGGTATTCCCACAGGTAAGTCTTCTCAGGTAACTGTAAGCTACCCGATTTAGGAACTAACCCCTTTGCAGTCTACCAGGGTCAAGAGCAACACTTCAAGGGCAACGGCACCCCCTTCAACCGCGAGCCCCTCTGGACTTCCAAGTACGACAAGGAGGCCCCGCTCTACATCCTCACGTCGACGCTGAACAAGGTGCGCAACAACGCGATCAAGCTGTCCAAGGACTACATCTCGACCCCGTCCGAGACCCTCTGGGCCGACGTGAACCACCTCTGCCTCAAGAAGGGTCCGTACGGCAGCCAGGTCGTGTTCTGCATCAACAACAAGAGCAGCAAGGGCGACAGCTATGAGGTCAGCGTCGGCGGATTCCAGGCCAACGACAAAGTTGTCGAGGTTCTGAGCTGCAAAACCACCACGGCTGATATCTCGGGTAACATTACCATGTACATGGGCAAGGGAGAGCCCAAGGCGTACATCACGGAGAATGCGCTGAAAGGCACAGGTCTCTGCTCCAAGACTGAGAAGGATGCGCCGGTTGAGAATGGGGCCGGTGCTCAGGGCGTGGCCGGGAGCATTCTCATGGCTGCCGCTTTCGGGTGGGCCGCCGTGCTTCTTGCGTAAATGGTTGAAGCGGAAGATCGCGAGAGCTGTTGTGGTTCTTTATCTGCCCTCTTCAAATGCATATCTTCTGTTGGCACGTCTACCTAATTCGGGCACGTACATACTTCCTTAGCCATTTAATGATCTCTTCTTTGCCCGCATCCCGGGCCCCTCCTTGCCTCATGCCCTGAATAAGCAGGACTGTGGACGCCGAAGCCCACCGTTGCCAACAACGCCGTGAGGTTACCAATGACGAGACACGGGGAATAGGTTCGACGCGAGTTCCTTACATATCAATATTACATACTGTTCATGTTGCTGCGCTGCCTTTTGGCTGGCAATGTCGGCAATTAGTACTGGCAACTCTACCAAATGCTCCTGACCCCAAATCAGGAAAGTATCCGGAGAGGCGCGTAGGGCCTTCACCTTGAATTCACCCAAGATGAGAGCCTAGTCTGTACTAGGATATAGGTTGGTTGTTATCATATTAAAATGGGTGGCTACGTAGGTACCTATCCTACCTTTTCCGGATTACAAGATGATGAGAGCAACATGATCACTGGGATTGAGGACCACTATACGAAAAGTTTCAACCCATTCTTACCTAAATATTTACTCACAGATACATCCTCCGGGGCTAGAATCTTTCTTTTTGGGGACAATTGCTTTAACAATGAACGAAATGTCGAAGGAAGGGGAGGGGGTTTACCCGTTTAAACCTGAGATTTTTACAAGCAAGTATTTTGTTCATTTATAAGGGTTATTCATCCTCGACTGTAACGTTTACTTGTCCTGTTGCATGTCCATTTGGAGTGCTTTGACCTCAATGAGCAGCCTCTCCAGTATCTGCTCTACCGTGGCCAGCTCATTCCCAGGTTTCTTTGGGCCCCTGAATGCTCGAATGGACACCGACTGTTTTTTAGCCTTTTCCACGTCTTTGGCCAACGTGGCTTCCAAAGGATTCAGTGACTGCGGGTGGACTTGACCACCGCGTCCCGTTGGCATGCTCAATACGGGAACATCATGAGCAGTGCTTTCCATAATCATGCCAAAAGCCGGTCAACATCGATACCGGGGAGGCTGGAATTATACCCGTATTGTGGCCGTGGGATTGCGGCTGCCCTCTCTTTGATTTGTTTCGTCCTACTGATATCTAAACCTTGGAAACCGTTGTCTATTGGCAACGCCAGGGAGGGATTGGGCCGGCCCGGGGGAACATCGGATTGAAATATCTCGTGGGCTTCCTCCTTGGAGTTGGGGGTCATTTGCCTTGCGTCGTCGTCGACGGCCCCAAGCTTAAGTGGCGCTTGGTGAAGTTGGAGCACGTCCGAATCCCGTGGAACATATGCTTTTACGCCCTTTGAATCAGTAGAAGGTGGTTGCTTTTGTACTGCAATTGTCTGCGAGCCGTGTGCGTGACCTGGCGTTGACCATAACAAAGTCGCTAGATCGCTCGCGTTGTGCACGATACCCGTTGACCTTTTACGTGTCTTGTGCCGGCCATTCGTTGCCCCGGACGTCCCGTAGCCGAAAAAGGGGTTGGTTGTGCGAGCCACCACTGCACGGGTCCTTATTTGACTAAGGCGTGCTTCTGGGCTTTCGGGAGATGAGCACCATGGAGCCGTCGGAATCACGTCCGGGAGTGAACGCGCCTCCACGCTACTTGCGGTGAGCAGCGGGCGCGACGGGTCGAGGAATGTTGCGGCGTCGATCGTGTGGCCTGTCGCGGTTGGGGCATTTTCAGATTGTGTATCGGAGGCACTGGTCGACTTGACTTTTCTCCCAGTCTCGGCATCCAGTATCTGAGTTGTCCCATTATGTAGATTGGTGATAATGATCTGCTGCGGCTGTCCGTTCTCGCGCGGGGCGAAGTGGACTTTGATCGAAGACTCAATCTCCTTCTTGAAACACTCTATTAAACGTTCTATTTCCCCCTGGGAGGGCGTTGGTTTGGAGCGATCTGGGCAGCGGGTCGGTCGAGCTGCTGTGGGTGACTCGTTCGAAAGCGTGGTTCATTGATGGTGTTGGATGCTTTCCTATCCGGTTTGGTAGTAAGTTTGGGCTTTTTTTGTACAACGTCTCTGACGGGTAGGAAGTCAAGCGCGTTTTCTACTGGCCGAGTTGCCCTACGGTGTCAGTTGTTGGCGGTCGGTGCCACTGGAAGGCCATCGACCGTGCGTGGTTGACGAGGAGACTTGACTTCAACCGTTTGCGTTGCTGCCTTGTAGGGGCTCATTCACGCGGTCTTCGACCTGGGGCGGATGTTGGCTTGGGTCAGCCACCGTTGGGTTGTCACTTGACACGGTCCTTAGTTGCTGCGTCCGCCCCTGCAGGGTGCGGATTAAGGCCTCTGCTTCTCGTAACTTCATAAGCACAGCCTCATGTTCTTCGGCGGGAACACTGGCCAGGTGAACGGGCGTCGGGGTTTCACGCAACATCGCTGTGTCGGGTTCGGTCTCGGTTTCCCTGGCGGCAGGCAAAGGGCGTGGCCGGTTGATGCGGCCGGGTCCCACCTCTTGTGGCGGTTTTGTTTCTTTGCCGAACCTCTGGCCACGGTATGACGGTACGGCTTGCTGTCGAAGCAAACGTCGTCAAAAATAAACCGGGTGTTGCTGTGACCACCGACTCACGATCTCCTAGCATGCTATCCACGGAATCGATGCCGGACACCGTCGAGTCCAGGTCCTTCGCCGCGTAGGCAGGATAGGAAGGAACCATGCCATTTAGGCCCAGCTTGGCCATGTCAAGCGTCTTGATGTTTTGCTGCAGCAACTCCTGCATCTCTTGGACAGATTGTCTGGGGCGCCGAAGAGCCTGGCGTAAGGCGGCTTGGAAAATTATGACGTCATGTTCGATGTCGCTGGCGAGCGCGGGGCCATCTCGGAACTGGTCGATGGCCTCCTTAACGAAGGCTGCGGACCGGAGGACGTTGGCGGCGAGAGCAACAGCGCCGGCGGTGATGCTAAGGGGGTCCATTCGACATTCGTCTTCGGCGTGTTTGAAGCTTTGAAGCCACGAAATTGACCACTGGGTCAGGTCGGCTCAGCTCGTTGGGTACGAGTAGCCGAATGGCCATTGTTAGGTAGAACTTGAAGCAGACGAAGCTCTGGTTTCGTTAAACCACATGCATGTTGATGCACAGCCCTGCGACATGGGGCGATGCAAGGCCGCTCGATCGAGTGAAGGCTGTCAGCGAGGCGATTCGGTTTCATGCCGCTATATTCCGGAAATGATTGGGCCCGGGCCTCGGCGCACTGCAGAGCTGATGGTGCGGGGCTCAGTCGGGACCTTTTGGTCCTCGAGCTGCCCGACCGTTAAGCAGGGGTCCTGCAGTGGAAGTGACCCTAACCCGGAGAGTCCGGCACATGTACCCCAACCGGGCAGGCAACTCCAACCACTTGCACGCGGGGAAGTCGCACCATAACCATGCGGGCGGTTTGGGAACCGAGGCACCCAGGGATGGCCGGTACTTGCGGTGGCCGGTCATCTCACCACCGCCAACCACCGTGACAACCATGGTGGTAGAGAGGTAGGTATGTTTTTTGAAGCTTCAAGTTCAATCCCAGTTGGCCATTCTCACAGCTGACCCAATCCCCGAACCAGCAACCCCTCCACCTTACCTCTCACCTGCCGCGCTCGCTTTAAATAGCTCCCTTGCTTCCTTCGCTCGAACCGCCGAATCGAACCAAGATGACATCCGACACCGAAAAGAAGCCCGTCATCATTGTCGGCGCAGGTCTTGCTGGCCTCGTCGCCGCCTTCGAGCTCTCCCAACAAAATGTCCCGACCCTCATACTCGACCAGGAAAATGAAGCGAACCTGGGCGGCCAGGCCTTCTGGTCGTTGGGCGGGCTCTTTTGCGTAGACTCCGCAGAGCAGCGCCGAATGGGCATCAAGGACTCGCGCGAGCTGGCCATGCGCGACTGGTTCGGCTCGGCGCGTTTCGACCGCGGGGAGGACTATTGGCCGCGCAAGTGGGCCAAGGCCTTTGTCGACTTCGCCGCGGACGAAATGGAGAGCTACGTAAAGGCCCGCGGGATAGGGTTTCTGATGAACGTGGGCTGGGCCGAGCGCGGTGATGGGCGGGCGGACGGGCATGGCAACTCGGTGCCGCGGTTCCATCTGACGTGGGGGACTGGGCCGGAAGTTGTGCGCGTGTTTGCTGAGCCCGTGAAGGCGGCGGAGCAGAAGGGCATCGTTGAGTTCAAGCACCGGCATATGGTCGACGAGGTGATCATCGACGAGAAGACCGGGCGCGCGGTCGGCGTCAAGGGACGGGTGTTGGAGGCGGACGAATCCCCCCGAGGGGTCAAGTCGTCCAGGACCGTGATCGGAGAGTTTGAGATCCGTGGTTCCGCCGTGCTGGTTTCCTCCGGTGGTATCGGCGGCGATGTCGATAAGGTGAAGGCCTGCTGGCCTGTTGACCGCCTGGGCCCAAACATCCCAAAGAACTTTGTCGTCGGCGTGCCTGCCCATGTTGACGGTCGCATGATTGACATCACCGAGGCCGCTGGCGCCAATGTTATCAACCGCGACAGGATGTGGCACTACACTGAAGGACTTGCCAACTGGGATCCGATCTGGCCAGGTCACGGCATCCGCGTGCTCCCCGCTCCCTCCTCCCTCTGGCTTGACGCCACCGGCAAGCGCCTACCCCCGTTCCTTTTCCCCGGCTGCGACACGCTGGCAACTCTTAAGCATATTTGCAGCACCGGTTACGACTACACATGGTTCATTGCGGACCAGTCGATTGTGGCCCGCGAGTTCGCGCTGTCCGGATCCGAGCAGAACCCTGATGTGACTGGCAAATCGATCTGGCAGCTCCTAACCCAGCGCATCTTTAGCTCTAAGGGCACCATCCCCGTCCAAAACTTTGTCAAGCACGGTGCGGATTTTGTTGTTCGTGACAACCTCGAAGACCTAGTCAAGGGCATGAACGAACTGATCGCCGACGTCCCCGGCGCACCGAAGCTCGATTACGCTGAGGTGCTCGAAGTGGTCGAGACCCGCGACGGACAGTTTGTCAACACGTACTCCAAGGACGCCCAGGCGATGTTGATACACAGCGCCCGCACCTACTGGCCCGATAAGAGGAGCCGTATTGCGCCGCCGCACCGGTTGTTGGACGTCCAAAACCACGGCCCGCTGATTGCGGTGAGGATGAACCTGCTCACGAGAAAGACACTGGGCGGGATTGAGACAAACCTGGACAGCAATGTCATGCGGGCGGACGGGACGGAGTTCCCGGGCTTGTATGCGGCGGGCGAAGCCGCTGGGTTTGGCGGTGGTGGTGTGCATGGGTATAGCTCGCTGGAGGGCACGTTTCTGGGCGGCTGCATCTTTTCCGGGAGGGCAGCGGGGCGGGCGATGGCGAAGGAGGTGTTAGAGAACGAGGCTAGCGCAGAGTGAAGGGCTTAGGAAATGGAGTACGGCTTTGGATAAGCAATGGCTCCTGCTTCGGGCCTGAGGTCGAGTTTCCCCTTTTGACAGAAGCATTTCACCGGGTATGGATACCTAATATGACTTCCTGTATCATTCCAGTGCACTGTATCACTCTAGCATTGTTGCTGCTGGGCACCGGGTCGGCCCCTTGATCCCTTAGCCTTATTACACGGCAAGGTACCTAGCCAGCACGCCCCCTTCTCCCCTTCCTCAACAATCGCCTAGTCAAACACTTTGCCCGGATTCATGACCCCCCTCGGATCCACGGCCTTTTTGAACGCTTTCATCACCCCAATCGTCTCCTTCCCAAGCTCATCCCTCAAACATTCCTTTTTCCCAATCCCAATCGCATGCTCTCCACTCACCGTCCCCTCCATCTCCAGCGCCTTCCCCATCATCCGATGCACACATCCGGCCACGGCCTCCTTCTGCACCTCATCGCGCGGATCATAGATCATGGCCACATGGAAATTCCCGTCTCCGACGTGCCCAACCACCGACGCGAAGATGCCCAGCTTCCCACACTCGCCTTGCGACCAGGTAATCATCTCGGCCAGCCGCGATATCGGCACGGCGACGTCGGTCGACCACATCGCATACCCCTCGGGCCGCGTGCTGGTCATGGTGAAGAGCGACTCCTTGCGCGCGGCCCACAGGTCGGCTTCCTCTTGCCGGGAGCCGGCGACGTGGAACTTGCTGCCGCCCGCGGTTTGCTTGAGTAAGGCCGCGGTGCGGGCTGCGTCGGATTTGACGGCCGCGGTGGTGCCTGAGAACTTGAGGAAGAGGGTGGGTTGCTCGGCCCACCGGCGTTTGCGGACGGCGGGGCTTCCGTGGGCATTGAGGATGGCCATTTGTTGCTCGTCCATGATTTCGAGGGCGGCGAGTGGGATGCCGGAGCGGATGAGAGTGGTGGCGGCGGCGGCAGCGGCGTGGATGGTGGGGAAGGATACAACGGCGACGCTGGTGTCTTGCGGGATGGGCGCAAGTTTGAGAGTGGCTTCGGTCACTATCCCCAGGGTGCCCTCGGCGCCGACGAAGAGGCCGGTGAGGTTGTACCCGGCTGAGGTCTTGCGGGGGCGTCGTCGGGTCTTGATGACGGTGCCGTCGGCGAGGACAACTGTGAGGTTGAGGACCCAGTCCTTCATGGTACCGTAACGAAAAGCGTTAGTTCCGGAGCAGTTGGTCGACACCATTCCGCCGACGGTGGCGGTCGGGGAGGGGTCCATGGGCGCGAACAGGCCGCTATCGGCGATGTGCTTGTTCAAGTCCATCCAGTTCACGCCCGGCTGCACGACCACGTCCATGTCGTCGGGGTGGAAAGCGATGATCTTGTCCATGAAGGAAAAGTCAATGCAGATGCCGGAGTGAGGTTGTGAGAAGTTGCCCTCGACGCTGGACCCGGCACCGAAAGGCACCATGGGCACGCTGGAGCGGTGGCAAATACGCGCAATAGCCGACACATCCTCGGTGGACTTGGGGTAGACAACTGCGACGGCACGTCCGGGCGAGTTGGAGGTCGACCAGTCCGAGTGGCCGTGATGTTCTAGCACGTCGGCGTCGTAGGTGACCGCGTCTTCGCCGATAATCTCGGCGATCTCTTCCGCGACCTGCAACATTTTACTACGACTGGCGTAGGGTGGTTTGCGAGGGATAGACTCGAGCTCAATGGTCCCATTACTGGCTAAAACAGCGCCGGCGACGAACCCAACGACGCCCATTGTGACGGCAAAAACTGCCCCATTCGAACCCTTACTTTCATCTTCACCCGTAGATGATGTTCCGCTATGGGACGGACCGTTGGTTGACTTTCTGACTTGCTGCGATGGCCACCGGCAAGCCTGTAATCTGGATGTTCTCCGGGGGAGAAACCCCGAAAGCCCCAATATCAACTGGCGCCCTTTCATCTCCCACGCTGTTCAAATTTGCGTGGTCTTTCCTTTGCGGCCTAATGATGTCTCGTCTTGCCGGCCGAGTCAATTCTCGTTTAATTCCGTCAAAAGATGGTCCTGAGGAAAATTGTTAATATTTCCCCGTGCCCATCAAAAGATTCGCGGTTGCGTGGGAAATGCTGAGGATAAATATTTAGTCGTTGGACCGGCCCCGGCCTCGGAATTCTCGGCCGACGCTTGCCGCGCGGGACTTTTCGCGGTTGGCAACAGAGTACCCGAGAACGCTAGCGCGTTTCGACGGTGGTTTGTTTGGTGTTGGTTTTAACACAAGCTCTACGGGTTGAGGGAGTCTAGATCAGATGAACAATCGAGAGCCTGGCAGCTTTGTTCTCGTTTGAGGAAGCCAACAAAGCTGACTGTCTCCGGAAAGCGGCGGGACTGCAGTCAGCGATGCCAAGAAGGAATGATGACTTCCCTTCCTTTTCTGTCCACTTCAATCTAGTTACACAGTATGATTATCCGGTGGATTTCCCCTTTCGGAAATCCGGGGCACTTTTTATTATTTTTTATGTGGGCACATGGATAGAGTTCCGAGCCCCCTAGAGGTGTAAAGCTGCGTAATAGTTGAAGCTATCTATCATCAAATAGCATGTAAGACCCGCGCCATATCTTCCAAATACAGTATCCTGACGCCAGCGCTATGCATGGAAACAACGCCAACGAAAAAACTTTTTTTGGTCAGTACCCGAAAGGTGTGAGGTCGCCCCTGAACGGCCGCTGCGGCTTCTTCACCTTCTCATCGTCCACCCTCCACACCCCCTTGGTACGGTCGTGGTGGAGTTGCCAGCCAGGCCCTCTGACAAGCGATGGAACACTGATGGTCATGGGCCTGGAGCGACCGGAAGAACAACGGCTGCCACGACGTCCCCCTCGCCGCCTCGCTGGCCCGCATCTGCCGCTGCGCCTGCTCGATCTTAGTTTTCTCGGCCACCACCTGTCGCACATCCCCGCTCCGCAAGCCCTGCAGCACGCCATCCCAAGCCCTGCGGGACTCGAACGGGTCCTGTGCCTCTACGGGCTCGATGTCCATCGGCACGGGGTCGTTCTCCGGCGCCCCCACCTCGTACACCTCCAACACCTCTCCGGTGCTGCAGTCCTTCACCGTCCACCCCTCATTCCACGCCCCAGTGACCTCATAGATGTGTTTCTTCCGCTGCACATCCTCCTTCCGAAACAGGCGCGCCTCGAACGAGTTCCGCTTCCCCCTCAGCAGGCCCTCCCCCCAAAACCTCACCTCCGACACCAGTCCATTGCTCCCCACGATATGATACGTGCCCGCAATCTCGGGTACAAGCAACCCGACAAAAACCCCCTGACCTTGACATCCGGCAGCGGCACCAGATAATCCTCGTCATACCTCTCCACACGTAGCGTCGCATGGCCCACCTGGCGGATGTTGACGGCGCCGTTGAAGGTCATCTCGACGCGGGCGTAGCCGTCGGCGCGCACGCCGTGGGCGCGGTCGGTGACGTGCATGGCCGTGATGGGCGGGTGGTGCGACACCTGCTCGGCGATGAGTTCGGTGGTGGATTTGGAGGCTTCGTCGGTCCAGCTGGCGAGGAAGAGCTCGCCTAGGAAGGCGTTGAGGGGTTTGCGGATGGACTTTGCCGGGGCTGGGGTCGTTGGCTTGTTGGTGGAGATTGGGATCGTGGTGGGGGTGTGGCCCGCCGGGGCATCGTCGACGCCAACGTAGAGCTGGCTGCGCAGGGCGATGAGGAACCAGCGCAGGACTAGCAGAGCGCGCTTTTCCGGGTTGGGTTCGAGGGCGGGGGCGGCGAAGACGGAGGGGCGCTGGGCCCAGCAGTGGCCGACTTCGACGACGGAGGAGGGGGCGAGGAGCGATGGTGGCCCGGTTACATTCGCTAGATCGCCCT
Source organism: Chaetomium olivaceum (assembly GCA_039881045.1). Taxonomy (NCBI): domain Eukaryota; kingdom Fungi; phylum Ascomycota; class Sordariomycetes; order Sordariales; family Chaetomiaceae; genus Chaetomium; species Chaetomium olivaceum. The sequence goes on along the minus strand of JAYWVB010000032.1, from coordinate 149,897 downwards.
TGACGGATCCGAGGAACTGAATGCGGGTGACACTGGTTAGGGGTTTTGCTGCGGGTGTTAGAAGAGTTGAGGAGTACGGACCTTGACCAGCTCCCGCATGCGTGAGGAAAATGTTTTGCTGTCCATGATGGTGGACTAGATTATGGTGTATTACTTGGGTGAAGTGATGGTGAAGTATTGCATGTAAGATGGTAAGTTGGAAACACAAATGAATAAAACCACTGCCTTGGGGTAGGGTGCGAGTCAATGCATGGAAAATTGGCATTCGGGAAACACAAGAAGTCGAGAAATCGAGAAACGCCAGAAAAATCGAAGAGGGCAGTCACGGTGTTTGAAGGCAATTCTTTTATTGTTCAGACGAAGTGAAGGTAGGGTTGCCTGCAGTGGTGCGCCTTTCATTCTTTTGTTGGTTAACTCGCCGCCCCAGCTTTGTTTCAAGTCTGTCTCAAGCTCCGCGCTCTTCTCCAGAGGGGGCAAGAGACGAGGAAACGGAATCCGGAAGCACTGCCCGGCATCACCTGCGCGCCTGTTTATCGTGTGTGCTGCAAGCACGAATTGATAGCTCCGTGTAACATGCATCGACCTTGCAAGAAGAAGGCGGGGCGAATCTGCAAGTCGAATGTGCCTGATGTGGCAAGCTCCCGCTGCCCAGCGGGGCAACCGAAGTGCTTTGCATCGGGTCACGTCAAGTCCGCTGCAGCCAGCGGCAAGTACATAGAAGGAGAGCGCCAAGCACCCAAATCGGGTGTGTAAAACCAATAATAATCTAACAGTGTAGCAATAAATCCATCCACTCCAGTTGGAACTTTACAATTCCATTCTCGAATGACCTCGCAACTCAGAAATGCACCCACCACTACCCACGGGTTCAGTTCCTCGACCGAACCCCGCGTCCAAAATGATGCACCGCCCAAACGCCCACGCGTCGGGCTGAACCGATTCCGAGGGGCAGTGCAACCAACCCATGGAAGTTACGCAAAACTGCTTGTCGGTTAGCATTGGCCCGAGCCCAAGGCGGCGGCGCGTACGGGAGGGGGATTTGCGCGCTCCAAATCCCGATTGGGTTCATGGAGGAAAAACGGCAGAATGGAAGGAAGGAAACATAACCTCACAACACACATCACCTGACAGACAAACGACTTGGTGTTTTCGCACAGCCGTGTCCATCCAAGCATGGCGCTGTTGCTTAGTCGTGTCGTTCGGTTACGTACATGCGATCCGCCAGTTCGGCAAGTCCAACAACGCGTGCTCAATCCGACGCGTCGACCAGGACTCGGACTTGCGACCATCCACCGCAGCCTCACCACCTCCTCTCCTTCAAGACCAACCATTTCTAGCCCTCACACATCAACCATTCTCGGCCAGGGCCGCAAATCCAAATCCACAATGCCCGAACCCCAACCCGAACGCGCCAGCGCAGTCAGGCACGATGATGACGCGCCTCAGGGGCCCGACCATGCCTCAGACGCAGAGCTCGACTGGGTCTTGGACTTCCAAGTGACAGAAGACATCCGCAACATGACCTTGATGACTCCCCTTTATTTTCTCCAAACCCACTTTCCCGAGGAGGACGGATTCCAACACGTGAAGGGGCCGTTCGGGCGAGAGTTATACTACACCGAGACAACCGAGGGCGGCGAGGAGGTGGCGGTGACCATCCCGGAGGACGATACGTGGGTGTTCCAGGCCGCGAAGAGAGGCGACCTCCGGGCCAGAGTTGACGGCATCAGACAGGGCGGTGCCGTGTGCCTCGCTTTGTCCATGCTGCCACCCGAGTATCCCGGCAGTGAGGCTGAGCCTGCAAACACAAGCGACGCTGCCTTCGGCGCCGCGAGGCAGGCGCTGCTGGACATGTTCAAAAAGCTCCAAAACCCGAACTTCGAGGGGTCCAAACCGGTGCCGGACGAGTGGCTGGAGGGTTGCTTGTCCCTGGTGTGTGTAGGGAACAAGATAGGCCTCTATGAGTACTCAAAGGCGGAGGGCTTGTGCGAGCCGCAGGCAAACAAGGGCTGGATGCTGTTGAAGTTTGACGAGGAAATTCGGAGGAAAAGCGGGCTACCCCCGTAACCCCTTCTACGGGACGCCGAGTCCTTGTCTAAATCCACCAACTCTCAATCCAACGCCCCTTTCAAGCCAGGACGCATCGACTTCGAAGAGCGTGAAGTCTTCGCCGACGGCTTCCCCGGCGTTGCCACGCGCGAGGAGTTCCTTCTGAGCTTCGCCGAGCACCAAATCGGAGATAACCAGACTTCTTTTTACAGTCTACGCAAGAGGGCCTTGGAATTACCGCTCGCCGCTTTTCAGTCCGCCTTCCCTAAGGAGGATGGATTTGGGCACTCGGACGCGGGACCCCTTGAGCGAGATCTCCATTGCACCGAACTCACAGACGGCGGGGAGAAGGTGGCGGTGAAGATTCCATGGGACAACACGGGCATATACGTCGTCATGGACAAGAATGTCCCGGGGGGCGGTGTTAGAGCCTTTGCCCTCTGTACGCTGCCGCCTGCCCCGGTTGCGAGTAGCGAGTCCAAGAATGCAGCGATACCCTGGGGACGGGGTATAAGTGACGCGACTATGATGGCCGTCTCGCAGGAGCTGGAGGAGGTGATCAAGCAGTTGCAGGGTCCGGGTTACGGCGGGATCCCACCGGCCCCGCGGATACTGGAGCCCTGCCTGACGCTGGCCGTTGTAGGGTTGGAGATGAGGGTGGGTTCATACTCCGAGGAGGAGGGTGTGCGGTGGTCCGTGAGAGGTTCAGTGGTTGAAGACGGGTACGGACTTGCGGCTGCTTCGGGCCCATCTAGTTGGCGACTTCCGCCCCGGCCCTGAGTCTGAGGAGAAGCGAGTGGCTTGCATGTGGTGTCCATGTTGATCCGCGGTCAGGGCGTTGGAACTGTAGGATAATAGTTACACCTCACCACCCAGAACACGTATATACTTTTTTTGCCGCTGTAAGTTTGCTGTGCTTCTATCCACAAGTATCAGACCACGTTGGAACAATTTATAAGGTTAGGTAATCACTCCTAACTAACTACCGGTATCATGATCAGCTCAGCTCAGCCCAACAAAGGCCCCTTCTCGCCCACTCTAAACACAATCAACTATTGCAATTCACAAGCACAACTTGAAATGAGAGAAGCATCGCGTGGTTGATACAAACACAATTTGTTCCACTCTATCTTCAATTGATTGTTCTGAGTGCTATTACCTGTCCCCTCGTCTAACATCCATCTTCCGGACTTCCTACCAAAGAGTGCGAAGCTTGCATCGACCTTGTAATGTTATCGTGCCCCTTCCCGTCGTTACCCGGTGTCTTGACCACTCTATGTGAACGGACAATATGTACAATCTGCTTGAAGTCCTTGATTCCCCCGCCCTTTGTACGCAGCTGCTAGAATAAGTTAATCTAGTCGATCGTATGTAAGTTCGTGCCCGGTATGAGTTTCGTTTTGACTTCGATACCCCGTGGCTTCAATGCCTCATTTGCCTTCTTTATCGCACTATTCTCTAGGTCTTGCTTCCGACTTTTCTGTGACCCATTCCATGCCTCATGATGCAGACTGCCCAACTTGTCGACCTCGGCTAGGACTTTGGAGTCTGTTAATGCGGTTGTTGCATATGCCCATGTTTTGTGGTACTCGATGGCAATCTTCCTATATGCCCGGGTGTGGATCGATACCTCGCTAACCATGGTTTTCGAGTTGTACTTCCCGTTGTAAAGCGGCTTGCCGTCGGCGCCCTTTGGGTCGGAGGCGGCCAGAGTGGCGACTTCAGAGAGCTTGGGGTCGGCAGGATCCGCAAAAAACTTGTTCAAGGCGTCCACATCGACTCGATCGGGACTCTGTACATTGTCTGTCCAGAACGTCAGCTTAATGCCCGGTGCAACACCGCAAAAGAGCCAGCAGGGGCTTCAAGACCCCGCAACATCTCAACTGACAGTGCATCCGACTTCGACTTACGTCTGATGTATTCCGGAAAAGTGAGCAGGCGGTTTGAAGCACTCTTTGTGATTGTAAGACCTTGGAGGCCAAAGACCTTCCATTGGCTCTTGTAACCCGTTCAGGCCACCAAACTCTCCCGGTACTTGGATAGCGCTGACCCCAGAGCGGGAGTCAGGACGGCCAAGAAGCCGACAAAGAGGAGGAGAGGCCTCCATGGTTTGCTGGGAGAGCGTAAACGATGGTGCGGCGGTCACTTGTTGGTGTATTGTCGTTTTCTGCTGGGATTCCTTGAATGTAGATATAGACGAGTCGAGTGGGGAGGATATAGGGATAAAACTAGAGGAGACCCGTGGAGCTGTGAAGACAAGGACCTGAGGTGGAGGGCGTACATGTGTGAGATGTTGAGAGCCTTGCATGTAGCGGAATCAAACCAGGGTCAGGGTCTTCATTTTGGAATGTTGAACCGCCGGGCCTGGCCTCGAGCGGGAAAGGCCCATCACCAATACTGCCTCGCCTTCCGGAGATGGTACCATGTGATGGTGCTAGATAGGGATGTGAGATATCCCTCGTGGGGGCTATAAGGGAGTACTCGGTGCTATATCCCCTGAACGGGGTCTTTAGGGACTCTTGGGTTCCTACCACGGAGACAGCGGTGGTGGCACGTGGGGGAAGGTTTCTGCGTTCCTTTCTGTCTATCCAACATAGTACTTAGTATGTACCTGAGATTGGCAGGGTCCCGTCAAATAGACCGATGTAACCTTGTTCCGCCGTATGGTCCCTGTAGATGCAATGTGACGCTGTTGGACCTCCCTTGCACGAAGTTGTTTCCGACTAACTACAACCATCTCCTTGCGCCTGGAAGCGGGTTGGACCTTGCTCGCCCACCCTCAACGTCCTCATCTTTCCTAGGATGGCTGGCTAGATGTAGCGTGAAACCCCCGATACTTGGCGGCCCGGCCGTAAAGACGCCAATTGCAAGACCGTCCAGAAAGTGATGCGGAGATGCTGCCGGTGTTCAGGGTGTACCTCGCTAGGGGCTCATCTGCTCCGGCCCACAGACTCCGGTCGACTTCAACCCCGAGGTGGGGGCCGGGACCGCTTACCACGGGTGAAGGTGCTTTATTCTGGAGAGTACGCGAGAGCGTAAACTTCCCAGCTCTGTTGCCTTTCTTCCCTAGTCTCCCTCCCCCCAAGTTTGAGGGCTGTACCTCTTCAGCTTTCGTTCTCATCGTGCCGCTGCTTATTGCGGGCAGCAGACGGCGTCGTTCTATACACTCTTCATCATGGTATTTGTTTCAGTGTTGGCTTTGATGCTAGCACTTGCAACTATCACCTTTGCGTAGTCCAGCCCCTTCAACCCTATTCGCTGCAGCCTGGCAGGCCATGATCCGTCGGCGTGGACACACCTATAGAAGTCTTGTCCCCACAACCGAACGACCCCACAACCGAACATGATCTCCACCATGCATCGCCGACCGCCCCCCCATTTCCAAACACCACAACTCTCCCAATTCCACTCCAATCCTCACCAAATTCAAGATGGCCTCAGTGCATGAGCAAAATATTCAGTCGGCGCTTGGTGAAATTAATTCCGGCAAACCGCTGCGCCAGGCGGCGGAGAACTGGGGAGTCGCACCGGCAACGCTCCATGGCCGGACCCATGGCGCCGTGAGCAAGAAGGAGGCCAAATTAACCTCCATGAAGCTCTCTCCGCAAGAGGAGATCTTCCTTGTTGAATGGTGCCTTAATGAAGAAGCCGCTGGCCGAGCTCCCTCCAAGGCTAGGGTCAAAAGAATGGCCGAGTTGATCCTCAGCAAAGCTGGCGTTTTCCAGCTACTCGGCCAACGTTGGGTAGACCGCTTTCTACGAAGGCATTCGCGTGTCAAGATGAAGGGAAGCTCCCTATTGGATGCGGAGAGGAAGAAAGGTTCTACCAAGGCCAAATACGAGGATTTCTACGCCAGGTTAAAGCACCAAATCGAATCCAAAAACATCCCCCCCTGTCATATAGCTCATATGGACGAACACGGCATGCAAGAGACCGAGACAGCCGCTGGGTCTGTTATAGGCGATTCTCTCACCAGTAGAGCCCTCGTTCAGTCCGGCAAAACAACCACGTGGGCCTCAGTTCTAGAAGCGGGGACGGCAGTGGGTATAAGGCTCACGCCGGTGGTGGTCTTGACGGGGGCCTCGCTCCAGGCGCAATGGTTTCCCCCTTTCATGGAAAACCAGGAGCAACTTCGCGATTGGAAGTACGATTACTCTCTCACAGGCTTCTCCAACGCCGAAATAGCTTTGAAGTGGCTTAAGGAGGTGTATATACCGGAAACGAAGCCCTCAGACCCCAACCAATGGCGCCTTCTTATACTCGACGAGCACTCTAGCCACGACTCCGACGATTTCATGTTCACAGCTTTCAGCAACAAGGTTTTCCTCTTATTTCTACCGCCTCACACCTCTCATAAAACGCAGCCCATGGATCGCAGCGTTTTCAGCCCTATAAAGACCTACTTTCGCGAGTTAACTCTCCGTCTGGCTGGCTGTTTGGCCTCGGCACCGGCCAACAAACAACGCTTCTTCCTCGCCTATAGGGAGGCCTCCCAGCGCGGCTGTACAGACCGCAATATACGCAGCGGCTTCAAGAAAGCTGGGATATGGCCTTTCAACCCCCAGAAGGTTCTGGGTGACCCTCAAGCGTTGATAGGAGACTCCCCCCCTCCACCAGAGCGACCCCTGACCCCTGAGGCTATACCCACTCAAGAAGAGGGGGTCTTCACAACACCAAAAAAGTCCCTGGATATTGTCAGGGCTCTGGGGGAGGCTAGAGGCCACGTAAGCCCTGGTCATCGCACCGTTAGGGGCCTTCTTACAAAGGCTGGGAAAGCACTGGACCAGTCTAACACTGAGAGGGCCATTTTGCAGGCCAAAGTGGAGCGCTTGGAAGATGATTTTCGCGCCGTAAAACCTCACACTCGCAAGAGGATTCGTGAGGATCGAAATGATAAGTTTATAAGGATAGGAGAGATTGTCAAGGCCCAGGAAGCTTCACGCAGGCCCCCAAAGCGGAGGAGGGCGGCCACCCCGGAAGATCTACAACCTGTCGTTGATGAGGCACAGGAAATGATTGTATGTGGTCTGCAGAGGGTCCGTGAGGCCGAGGATATGCAGTAGGCATTTTGTACCATAGAAATGACTGGTGTTGTGGATGTTTTGGACATTTGAATGGAAGGGGTACACTCGCAGATCATGTTCGGTTGTGGGGTCGTTCGGTTGTGGGGACAAGACTTCTACTCTGGGTGAGAGATTGGACGCGCACCGGGAGACTAACAGCTCCCACCCCGTGACCGACACCCGAGCCTGTCTGAGCTCGACCAAGGCGTCGCGAAACCCGGCCTGGTCCGCCCCATGTTGCCGCTGGATTGTCTCCAAGAAAACCGAGTGCTCGAAGGCGCGGTAGGCATTGAGACCAGCAACCTCCATCTCCTTCATCGACCTGTCGTACTCGGCATAGATCGGCTTGTTCAGCACCGGCGGCAGCTGGAAGAAGTCTCCGATCAGAATGACGCTCAATCCGCCGAAAAAGAAGTCATTCTTCTCCGGAAAGATCTCGCGGAGCCGCCGATCGATCCAACCCAGAGTCTTGAGCCCCAGCATGCTCTTTTCGTCGATGACGAGGTAACGTACACCCGCAAAAACACGCTGTAGGTTCCCCAAAACAGTGGGTGTTTCGGTCAACGGGCGGTAGTTGCCATCGATAGGCAAGCGGAGGAGGGAGTGCAGCGTCTGGCCATTGATCTGGTTGCTCGCGACCCCGGTGGGTGCGGCACGGAGAATGGGCGATTTTCGGCCGGGGAGAGTTTGCTGGAGGTGAGACGACAGCATGTTGACCATGTACGACTTCCCGGTGCCTCCGCCGCCGTCAACATGCAACAGGATGGGCGGTACGTTATCCCGTTCTAGGTGGCCCATAATAGTGTCGTACACGATCCTCTGTTCCCGGTTGAGGGTATCCCGGGCCTTCAGAGGAATGTGTTCGACATCTCCCGCCATACTGGGGTGCTCGACTTTGAGAAGATCCCAGTATTTGCCGCTGTCGAACCGTTCATCGATATACCGGCCGACGTGGGGATGCCAGTCGTACCTGATGTCGATATCTCGCCTAGTCAGTAGGTCGATCTCCTCGTGTTCTGGCTGGAGCTCAGGCACCATGCGTGCGAGCTCCTGCCAGTCTTCGAGACTGATATCTTCCTGGAAGGGTACAGCCCGGAACTCGTCCTCGTCAGCCGCGGGTTCCGGCGCTTCCGCCTCTCCGTAGTGGTCATCCTCATGTTCATGGTGCTCCAAGCAGTGCTCGTATGCCGCCACGTAGCCTGAGAAACGGGTACCGTCGAGGGTTAGAAAGCCGCCGCATTCCCGATGAGGATGTGCCAGCATAAGCTTGACCCGGCAGAAGTCCTCGAACTGTACGTGCCCATGGACCGGCGTGTACCGCGGGAAGTAATACAACACCCTGGGCCGAGCGGGTGGGCGCCATTCCCTCCAGTTGCCCGGGTTTGGCGATTGGAAGTTCCACGTCTCCAGGAACCTGAAATACGACACCGCCTCCATGTCACTAGGCCGTTCCAGGTATTTCTCGTACGACGTCTTCTTCGTCTGGACAGCCTCATCCGCTTCCGAGAATTCTGCCACCCGGTTATGCCTGTCAGCCGGTCGGCAGTCGACGCTAATCACAACGCGGCTGTCCTGGTAGAGGGGTAGCTTGAGGAGGATGTGGCACGTCTCCTGTGCGGAGTAATCCCTCTCGCCGATTAACTTGTTCATCATCTTCGAGACAAACGACAGCATGGGGTTCCTGTCCGAGACGTGTGGCAACATGGCCCCGGCGATCTCGGCGTACGTGCTGGTCTTGGTCTCGGTCTTGCTGCAGTATTTGGCGGCGTAGTTGATCACCGCCTCGATCCCGGTGCACGGCGAGATGTCGGTGTTGGCCAGCCAGCAGAGCGTGATGAGCCGGTTATACTGGTTCATGTGGGAGTCGTTCCGTACCGCCTCAAACGAGCACCACGTCTTGCCCGGCCTTCTAATCAGGCCGGCTTTCTCTCGATGCGGGCGGGGAAACAGAAACCGGCATTCCAGTTCGGGCCCCGGCTCGCCGTTCTCCTCTGCCAGTTCCGCCGCGCGTTTGTTGATGCGTAGGCAGTAGGTGGACGAGCAATGATGCCGTTGGCACCGGTTGAGGATGCGATCCAGCCACCCCCATGTTACTTCCGTCTGCAGGGCGTCGACGTTCAGTGGGTTGCCGCCATCACCTCCTTGTCCAATCCGATGGGGCTGGGGGTTTTCCGCCGAGATGTGGTAACCCCACAACCGCGCGAACCTCGCCCTCTCCTCATCTGTGCTGGTAGCCTGCTGCGGGCCCTCTTCAAACCAGTACAGCCCGTGGTTATGACTGCTGCCTCGCCCTTGCCATTCGTATCGACACTAAAAATCCGAAAGGTTGAACTTTTTGGTCAACACCACGTCTCGGAACGCCTTGAACCGCGTAGTGAAGTACCACGCGGCGATATGGGGGTTCTCACGAAGCAGGCGACCGGACAACGAAATCCGGGCCGGCTCGTCCAACACCTGCCACCGCTCGAATTCCGGCATGTGCCGGTAGAGGTCGTGCCAGTGCAGATCGGCTGGGCTCAACGTGATGAATACGCCGGGGACGCCCAGGCAGTGCGCGAAAGATTCGCACTCCCTGCGCCGGCGGTACCAATAGGGTCTCGTACCCTGAATCGCCCCAGCAAAGCGGGAGATCTGGTTGAGGACCGCCTGAGCTTCAGGACGGTCGGGATCCTCCAGTGCCTGCTGTAACTCCGCCTTGGTTAGGACGGTAGACCGCTGCTTGTTGACGTAGAACCGGCTGTGCCCATAGGCCTGCTGCCGCAAGAGGGTGTTCAATGCGATGTAACGGAAGGTATGATGGCGGGCAAAACGCCCATCATGCCACTTCATCGCATGCGCCAAGTAATCCGAGTAGCTGATGGCGCGTTGCCTCGGCTGGATGAAATCAGCAAGACCGCGTGGATAGAGGCTGGGACATGCTAGCGACAGCAGAGCCTGCGACCGGTTAAACTCGTTAATCGGCGTGAATCTGATGGGAGGCATAGAAAGGTGGTGAGCGTCGCGCGGTTGCTGCTGCATTGGAGGACGTTCTTGGTCCTCTGGGCCGTTGTTTTTGAGTCCGCCCTGCAGCAGGACAAATTCCGAATCCTTGACCAGCACGTTGGGTACAGCTGCTTCATCGAACCCCAGTCCATCCTCGCTCTTCGGCCTATCACCGTCGACTGGGCCCTGGTCGGGCTCGAGGTCGTCCCAGCTGCTCACTTCGTGGATGGTAAGTTGATCGAAGATGGACTCATCTTCGGGTAGCTGGCTCAGATTTGATTCGTTAAAGAGAAAGTGTTTGTAGCCAGGATGGTTGTGTGACAGGAAATGGAGCCAGGTAGCCACCACTCGGCGTCGAATGCGGAATCGCTTGCGAAACTGCCGGTCCATCGCGGGATCGGCTTCAGAACCGCTCGGACGCAGAATCACGATATCCAAATCCTTGGGCATCAATGGAAGTTCGTCATAGACCTTGCCTACGTCGCGAAGGAAATGAACAACATGGCCGCGATATTTGTACTGCTGGCCCCGGACCTGAAAGCCAAAAGTAAGAAGCAATGCCAACAAAGATGGAAAGGAACACACCGTAAACACGTTGACTGCAACGTGGACCCGCGAGATAACCATCTCTTCGGCGGGATGGGGGATGGGTAGAGAGTCTGGCATCTCTCCAAAGTCCAGGTGGTTCTCGGCGGAGTAAAGGAAAGGCTCGTCAGCCCGCTTCTTGTCATCCTTTTGGTGACAGCGTTTGCAAACTCCATCCGCCTTTAGCTCAACATCAAACCAGCGTTCCTTACATCGGAAACAAAGGCGCATGTTTTCCTGCGCAAGGCGCTCATTAAACTCACGCTTGATAGCAACATCCTCCTCGCAAAGCGGAGAACCCTGCAAATCGCCGGTGAATGTGGAAGGCGGCTCGTCGAAATTGCGGGGCGGGTCGTTGGCGGCATGTTTGGGAGGACGACCGACCGGTCGTCTCGGCTCTGGGGGCGGCCACGGCGAGCAGGATTGTGGCGGTAACGCTAGAGTCCTTACGAGGACGGCCACGCGGACGGCGAATGGGGGCATTAGAAACATCGGAAATGTTGACTTCTTCGTGAGGAGGGCCAAGACGAGAAGGAGTGCCGGGAGGTGGGTGGCTTGAGGGCACCGGGAGCGTTGGGTTGCTTGCGAGGTCGGCCAGGTGGACGGCGAGGAGCTGTTGGATCAGGAAGAGGGTACTTGCGAGGCCGGCCACGCTTCCTCCGCTGCACTACGGGTTCTCCACTGCCGGTAGAATCCGGCTCAGGGTTGACGTTACCTTCGTCATTGTCGACATCCCGGCCGTTATTCTGGCGACGGACCAACTCGCTGAGTTCAGGCGTCTGGCTCGTCTCTTCGTCACCGCGCCGCCGTAGCCGGTGATCGCGTTGGATCCGGGCAAGCTCTTTACGAGCAGCAGCAACGGGAGTAGAGTCGCCTTCTACCACACCGCTGACATGGTATCGCTCGCTCATGACAGCATGGGTGAGGTTCTTTCGCTTGGGCGGGGGCGCCGTATGGTGAACAAGTGCTGGGTTTGACTGCATCTGCAAAACTGGACGCAGGGCATCACAACACCAAAACTCCTGTCTCTGTGCATGAACTGTTTAGCCATGCGAGATGCAAACTCACCCCGCAACCATCTGACAGGCAAATAAACAAGAGTCCCCCCTCTGTTCAGGGGAAGAAGCGCGCAGTCACACGTCGCTGCGTTGCATTATCGTGGCGGATCCTTTACTCCCGAAAGCTGGTGAACTTGATGTCTGATTCCTTGCCTGAGACTAAGAGACTGGCCCATCCCGAACCTTATTATACCCAGCCGAAAATGCAACGCGCAAAACGGAAAAACAAAAGACCCCTACCCCTGGACAAGCCAAGAGTATCCCTGCGCTGGGCGCGCCCCAGCTCAATGGTCAGACGCGTCGGAAAGCCGTTTGTTATCTGTGATCTCACGTATTCTGGCAAGAGAAGTGGTCGATTGTTTCACCTATCCTATGTTAAGCAACAAACCGAGTATAGTAGAAAAGAAAGCCATCGTTACTGCGTCCGACACCTTCCTCCGGCAAGCAGGGCACTTTTGGACAGTTTTCGAGGGATCGCGTAAGTGAATAAATTGTACGATAGGCAGCTTCTCTTTGCAATGCGAACAGATCCTCAATTCTCCGTTGACCTCCATATTGGGCAGAAGTTGGATTCGGAAGAGAGTAAACAAAACAAACAAGTTACAGGGCAACACAAAGATGGAGACTGCAGCCAATTTACGCGTCTCAAAGCGCGGTTTGCAGAAAAGTGGGGCGCGGGGTGCTTTCGACCAGTTGCCAGATCGCATTAATTTTTTGGGGTTTTTCGTGTATTTTTCGCGCAATTTCGCATAGTAATTTCTGGGAGTTTGGCCGCAATATTGTCCTCCGGACAGGATAAGGAGCTGCTCCCGCACTAGTCTATTTCCCGCGCACTCTCGTTCTCTCTCACTTGCTTCATCGTTCGCAAACAAGATCTGCTCACAACCCCCATACTAGCCCCCTTCTTTATTCTCCCATCAGCACTACATTCATCCAACGTCATTCAAGAATTTTCACAGACGGTTCAATCTTAGTAAAGTCTGTTTATATTACAAGTCAGCCGTTTTCATGTTTATTGCATGTTATACATTCCAGCTTAATAGTAACAAAACCTTTAGTCCTAATTTGTCACAACTTTGTATTGAAATGTGACAGAGAACACTTCCATCCTGCAGATTAAGAAGGCAACAGCGGTACAATCCTCCTACACAAATTCTGTGGGAATAACGCTGCACTGTACCCTTGCTGGACTCTGAGTCGTGTCCTTGCGAAGGCGCTTATCAATAAATGCGGCAGCTCTAGTGCCTCTGGAGCTTGCAATTTACCTTCACGTTCATCTATTCCCATCGTTGAACATAAACAAAAACTATAAACAGACTCGATGCCACAGTCAACGACTCGTTTCAGACACCTTAGAACCAACTCTGGTATCGGACATAAAACCAAGACCATTGTCTACGTACCTAGCGTTGCTATACGTCAATATACCTGGTTACCTACTGCCTTTAAAGTAGCGACCAGAGAACGTTACTTAGTCTTAGCCTCAGGTTTTACCTGTACCATATCTGTCTAGGTAAGACCACCAGGCAACTTACAACCCAACTACCAAACCTATGAATCTGCTACCAAAGGTGTATGGTAGAAGCTGGTTCTTTGATATGTCCAAGGGGTTGCCTGCAAAGCACGTTACTCAGTTCAAATGTCCAACCAGCACTAAGCCTCAGGAACTCAGTTAATGTAAGTATCTTGTCCTGAAACGCCCAGTTGTTCTTCCTAACAACGCAGATTTAAAAAAGGGTTGAGTTTTAATGAACTCGTACAGTAATATCGTCCAACCATGGATCTTCCCACACCAAGTTCATGGCCGCTAATTACCACATAGGTTCGCTATTTACACCACTATTTTCACTTTTAGTAGATATCTTACGATCTTATGAGCCTCCTCCGCTTCAAACCGCAATATCTCGACGTGAATGATCCTTATTATTATTTAAGGCTCTCCTGTTACTTCTACTCGCCACCCTCGATCGACACCAAGGCTGCCCTCCTACCCTCAACCCCACTCTCACAACTCATTTATTTCTCAGTTCTGAGCTGCATCCATTCGTTATCACGGGCTCATACCCGGCCACCCTCCCCATTTCACAACTGGAGATCCAGCCGTATATCGTCGACCTGGAATGCGCCTTTTGCCACTGGTTCATCATCAGAAGTGGGTTCGCACTAGGTTAGTTTTGTCTCTGTTTCTCTGGAACCTTTTGTGTTTGCTTTCCTCTGGCTAGCCTAAAGTCCAGGTTCTCTTCAAGTTCTTTCTGTTTTTCACACCCTGTTTTCCTGTGACCAGCAGCACCAGTTCCGGAGCTCTGTTCACTCTCTGAGTCTTGCACTCTCCTAGCACATACTCTCACATTGTACTTTCACAACAGCCTCTCCACCTCTGTGTCTGAGTCTTTGTTCTTTGCGTTTCTTTCCCTCACTCTGTGGTTCACAGTGCCGGCCCTCCTCGGGGCCGTGAACTTCCCCCCTTCGGCTCCTTCCTGTTAATCTCCTACCCCTCCGCTTGCTCTGCTGGCCAACCCCGCCCCGGCCCCGGCCCCGTCTTCGGCTCCGCTTTGGAGGTCCGGATTTCCCTCCTTCCCGTTCTCGCTGCTCCCATTATCAGACCTGCTTTTCTAAACTTCTCCTCCTTCGACTCTTCTCTTTCTCTCTTTGTCGACGTCCCACTTCCCTCATCAACTTCCCAACCAACCTCCGTCCCACCACACCTGTGTTGACTTGCGACGAGAGTGACCAAGGTGTCAAGGCATCGTCTGTATGTTGAAGTTCACGTTCTTCTCAGATCTTGTTCGCTTTTGTGATCATGCTTGCCTTGGTTTCTCGGCAACCACTTCTTGTGCATCTGTGCTTTGCAGCAGTAATCACCTGGTGGTGCCTTTTTGCTGACCACAAAATCTGCAGATTTCTCAAAGACCGCACCTCGCCTCCAAACCCAACCAACCCACCAAACCTGCCACAGAAACTCGAACTCCAGCTCCCTCCCCCACACAAAGAAAACAGCCAAGCGCTCAGAAAGCGACGTGAATTTCTGTGTTCGCCTAAACACCAAATCGCCACCTTCTTTTTTCGACCACCCAGATTTCGAAGTCAAGGATGGCCGACTTTTCGTCTCGTTCGGGTGCTCCGACGAATGCCGGCCCGTCCCGTCCGAGTGGGGCCGGTTCTGGTGTGCCTGCTTCCGGCACTTCTCCCGCTCGCGTTTCCCCTTTGGGAAACCCCCTCCCTGTCTGTGCCCGCGCTTCCGCCTCCGCTGCTGTCGCCTCCGCCGGTCCCCCCTCCACCACTGTTGCTCCCGTCACCGGAGCCCCCACCACTTCCGCCGCCGCCGCCACCAACCCCACCACCGCCCAGTTCCCTCCGTGGACCCGGCCCCTGGAGCAGGGAAGAACCGAGGTCCTCGGTTTTATTACAAAGTTGAGGGCGGGCAACCGGGCCTCCGCCGCCGATGTTGCCAGGCGGCAGGAGATTGTGTGCTCGTTCCTGTGGCACCTGGAGTTCGGCCTGGGCGAACCGACTCCGGCGGTTAAGGGGTATCCCCACCGCGTCGAGGAGGCCCTTCGTTCTCTGACCAGGGAGGAGAACCGCGAGTTCATGCCGGAGGAGGTGTCACGGTGGGCGGCTACGATTACCGCCAAGTTCGAGCGTGACAACTGGGGCGTAAGGACCCCCAACAGCAACACCACCAACAACAACCCCCGCCCCAACAACAACAACATCGCCGGCAACAGCAACAACCGCAGCAACCACAGCAACCGCAGCAACCGCAACAGCAACAACAACAACAACACCAGCAACACCAACCCTAACAGCAACAACGCCAACAACACCGGCGAGTCCGAAGACGCGGACGACACCACCAGCGCAGAGGACTCACAGGAGTCAGATGAGGACGCGGCCCCTGCTCCCGCACCAGCACCCGCCCCCATTCACGCAGCCACCGCCGTTGCCGCCACCGCCACAACTCCCGCGTTCCGCCTCCCCCGCCCCAACCACCCCATCTGGGGCACCGCCGGCGTCATGCACGGCATCTACATCCGGTGGCAGCACGGCCGCCGCTCCTACGCCGTCGACCCGCGCTACGCGCACCAGCGACGAGACGCAGCCGTCTTCGGCCACAACGGCCTGGCGCCAGGCGACTGGTGGCCGCTGCAGATCGCCGCCTGGTTCGCCGGGGCCCACGGGTCCCACATCAAGGGCATCTTCGGGACCCCGACGGAGGGGGCCTACTCCGTCGTGGTGTCGGGCGCCGCGGCGGCCTACCACGGGGAGAACGGGGACCGGGACCGGGGCTCCGTGCTGTTCTACAGCGCGGACAGCCCGGACCGCAACGACGTGGCCGCGCCGTCGGCCGACACGCGCGCGCTGCTCCGCTCGGAGCAGACGGGCCGGCCCGTCCGGGTGCTGCGCAGCGGGGGCGCCACAACCGGCACTGGGCCCCGCGCGTCGGCATCCGGTACGACGGCCTGTACGTCGTCGAGCGCCGGGTCCAGGCCGCCAACGGCCGCGGCGGCTACTTCTGGAAGTTTGTGCTGCGCCGCGTCGCCGGCCAGCTGCCCACCCTGGAGCAGCTGCGTGCCGTGCCGTCGCGGCGGCAGAGGATTGACGAGGGGCTGGTGAGGGACGGGTATTGAGGGGGGGCGAGGGGGGTTTCCGGGGGGCTTTGGAGGAGGTGTGAGGGGAGGGGGGGAGGGTGGGGTTATTTTTTTGGTTTTTGCTTTTCGCCACGGGGGCTGTCCGTTGTTGCGGGTTTCTCCCGCGAGGGGGTTTCCGCCTTTGTCTTCTTTTTTTTTTTTTTTTTTTTTTTTTTGTTTTGTTCCATGCCGTTGCCTTTGCTCGCTCGGGGGTGGTGAGGTGGATGGGGTTTGCTTTGGGGCTGGGGGTGGTTGGTGCCCACCAAGGGCCATGGGCCAGTGTTTTGTTTTTTTGTTTTATGCAGTTTGAACTTCGTCGTTTGTTGAGAGATGCCTTAAGTGTGAATGTGAATATGCCCTGATGTGACTGTTTATGACTTCACCTCGCTGCCGACTCGGGACTCGCCACCTCACTGCAAAACATTCCTTTAGCGATGTGTTTCTAATCCTGCGACAACATCAGTTTCTGCAACCTTCATTCCTCCTGATAATGCACCCACGGTTGGATGTCTGAGCCCCGGAGTTGGTTTGTAAAGCAACAAGACACTTTGACCAGACTTAGTTCTAGCCATGAGCCAGAGCCCGTCAACATGCTGGCTGGCTCCAGGCATCCTCTTGCTGCTGCAGGTTTGTCCAACGCCAGCCTGCAAGTTTTTGAGTTCTTCCCTGGTGTTCACCTTATGCTGTATCCTCACACCAAGTATAGTTATGAGAGTTTTGCGTGCTGTTTGTGTGACTGGTGTGGGTGGCTTAGGGTTGTAAATATGGCCTGTTCGGGCCAAGCCTCATGAAAGACCATTGCTCATAACTTAGTTAATGGGCGTTTGTTACTTCGTATGCACTTGTGCCTCAAAGAATGACACGGTGCTAGAACGGTACACCCTGTGAACATGGGAAGTCACATGTCTTTTCTTGGTCCAGGGAGAGATGCCGGTGTCAAGGCTACCAATTGTGTGTGCCTCAGCCATTCTGTTACTCGGTGTTCCTGCAGAACACCGACTGGTGAGACCATGCATGCCTTGTCCAGGCCCCAACGTGTGTATCCGAAGCTGTTGGTCAGGCACCTGACCGATGAGCCGCAACAACTCCATTTAACCTTCCCAAATACATCCCATACACAAGGCGGATATTTCTCAGAACCCCTCAGGATTCTAACCATCCCTAGCTTCGCGCGCTTCCCAGGCGTTGTGCTTAAAACAATCGCATCCGCCATGGACTAAGTCGAGGGCCTCGGCCTCGAGCACATGACAAGCAGGGACATCTCTGCTTACTAGTATGTTGCGAACTATTGATACAATGGGCAACTATTTGCCGTCCTGATCAGCGACCAACACCTATTACGAGCTGCACCGGACTCGATAATAGAGGGCGTTTAAATCGACCATCTGGATAAGTTAGCGTGCCACCACGGTGATGACAATGAATGGATGTGGAAACAAACTGGGCCAGATGAAACTGAGAGTAAGATGGACGTGGTATTCCCAACCTTGGAACAACTGGTGCCGGTTCCGATGCCAAATTAGCCCCCCAGAATCCTGCGATTAAGACGATTGAAGAGTAGCTGTTCCCACATCGCGTCAAATTGGAAATGGTCACAAAAGATGGCAAGCTGGAGGTCATCGCGGGACACCACAAGGAGATGGAGCGGGCACAACGCGTTATCCATTGGAACGAAATGGGAAAAGTCGGTTTTCGGCCTGGTTTGGGCGACCAGTTTTCAACGGACCAAGTAATCTGCGGGAGCAGGCTCATGATAGACACACGATTGTGGAACGTTCATGACGTGACTACTCCGGGAAACGAAGCTGCAGGGCAAGCTTGTGTCCGCACTCACCACCGGCCTCTCTTGAGAGAGGTGGCGAGCGATTTACGGGAAACCGAAAAACTTGCAGTTGGTTCCCGACATCAGAATCCCAAACTTCAAAGGTTGGTTTCTTTTGTCTACCTACATGATGCACGATGGGCTGCAGCTGACGACGAATTGATACGATAGGCTTGATCACCTCTGGTGACGGTATCGCCGGCCTCATCATCTCCAAGGGATCTGGATGGCAACGTCTGGCTGGTCGACGTCGGGGGTGGGCTTACCGAGGGATGGGTCGAGCCGTCCATGTTTCATACAGAAGAGGGAGACTTGCATGCGCTTGCCAAAATGAAGGAGGGGCTGCGCTGAACCAGCGGACGAACGGCGGGAACAAGGCCGGGACAAAATAAGCTTAAGCGAGGGTCGGGATGAGTTTAGCATAATATAGTACCTCGGTGCTCGGGCAACGGCTCACGTTTTGGTCCATTTTATCCTTGAATTGGGCGGCTGGTTCGAGCATCGCACGGGCTCCGTCCGGCCTTAGTCGGGCATGTTTGCGACCAAGGGGCAAGGGACGCTGCAAACACTTTTAAGTTGGGCAACGCCCGGCCACCTACCTTATCTTTCTCGAGTCACATCAGGGCGATGCAACGAGAGACCCGAGTCTGCAAACTGCAGCGCTTCGGGCCGTGTTTCTTTGCGGCTTCGTTGGTAACTCGCGGCTGGTGAGCCGGGCAGAGAGAGGGTTGTGCAGTGTTCAATTGGGTTCCATCAACAGCAACGGACAAGAACACGCGTCCACCGACCCGGTCTGGATGCAAAAAACAATATACTGTGTAGTATATGGCCTGCTTCTTGCTGATCACGGTTTCTCGGCTCCTTCTCCACGGGAATCGCACGAGGGGGCAAGGATGGGTTGGGGTCACGGTTCATGGCGACTCCAACCTGGAAGCGTGCCACTCACAGCGACGTTTTGGTTCAGAAATCAGCCGCTGAAGGTTGGTGGATTTGGGGAAAATGTTGGAGAAAGTGGGTTTGCGGGGCAACTGTAATCGGCCCGGTGGCATCGGTCAGGGTTTGGTTCCAGGCTTCGCGAGGCCGTAGTGCGGGGAAACAGGCTGCAGGCCCGGTGCTTGCTGGCAAAACTCGAAGCAGCCCCGAAGCGGCAGGAGGAGTTGCAACGGCCCACCATCCACCATGCAGTGACGGCATCGTCAGCCAAAACTGCCGTCTTCGGCAGTGTCTTTGCCTTTCGTTTGCTTTGCGAGTCCACAGTCGCCCAGCCAGGGTACCACAAGCGCGCCTATCAGATGAAGGAAAGCCGTTGCCCTCGGGTGCGGCCATTGCAGCTTGCAGCGTTGGATTGGAGACGAGATCTTTTCTTCCGGCGCATCACGAAAGCCTTTCCCCATGATTGGCGGGATCCGCAGTCCGGGGCAACCCCAGACGCCCACGCTCGAGCCATGCTCACCCGTGCTCATCATGGTCGGGGTCTCGAAGGAATCCAGTGGTTGCACAACAAATGAAGTGTTCCATCGAGACATGGGAGGAGCAGATGCTGGGCATGCCATGTAACGTCCCCGGATTTACGAGGGGTCTGTCCCTGTTCTAACCCGGCCCACGCTGGATCCACGGTAGCTCTGGGGACACAAATAAAAGGCAGTCAGCCAAGTCAATGATCCGGGGAATCGAGGGTCGATGTTCTCAATTCCTCTCGAAGGTCTCGTCTCAGTCAACTCGCAGGCCGATGGTGAAAGACAGGGAGCCGACATCCTGACCTTTCACGCGCTTCGAGGATCGAGGTATTCAGCATCAACGGTTGATTACTGGTGTTTAGGTCCATGATTATACAGCTTCACAGTTGACTCGTGTGCTGGTCGTCCAAACACCAATCCTTGTGACCAAGAAGGCCCAATTGACTGGGTGAACCCCCTAATTCCATCTGATTCCCCCCGGGACACGACCGATTTCTCGCCCACGGATCGTTGATTTTATTCCCTGAGGAATCATCAGTTCGCAACCGCAGTCATCAATCATATCGCTACATCCACGAGATATTGCAAGAACAAGACAAAAGTCCGGCACGATGAAGCTGCCCACCATCTACAATGTCCAACTCGTGGCCATCATCGCGACCCTCGGTGGCGCGTTGTAAGTCCTCCCACCATCCGAACTCCGCCCTGCTGTATCAGTTGCCCATATGGAGAGCTAACGGATCGCTTGATTTTGTCCAGGTTTGGTTTCGACATTTCCTCCATGTCCGCCATCGTTGTGACACCCCAGTATATCGAATACTTCAACAACCCATCCGGCGTCATCCAAGGCGCCATTGGCTCCGCTCTCGCCGCGGGTTCGGTCCTTGGTTCTGCTGTTGCTGGTCCGCTGTCTGACAAGATTGGTCGTCGCGACTCTATCATGTTCGCCTGCATATTCTGGCTCATTGGCACCGCGGTTCAGGTGGCCTGCCAGAACTACGGCCAGCTCATTGCCGGCCGTGTCCTGAACGGTTTCACTGTCGGCATCACTTCCGCCCAGGTTCCCGTCTACCTTGCCGAGATTGCCAAGGCCGAGAAGCGTGGTTCTCTCGTCATCATCCAGCAGCTGGCCGTCGAGTTCGGTATCCTGATCATGTACTTCATCGGCTACGGCTGCGCCTCGATCCCGGGCACCGCTTCGTTCCGTACCGCCTGGGGCACCCAGTTCATCCCCTGCTTCTTCCTTATCATCGGCCTGCCTTTCCTGCCCCGATCCCCGCGATGGCTTGCCAAGGTAGGGCGCGACAAGGAGGCTATCGAGACGCTGGCCAACATCCAGGCCAACGGCAACATTGAGGACCCGCTCGTCATTGCCGAATGGGAGGAAATCCAGACTGTCATGCTTGCCGAAAGGGAGGGCGGCAGAGGCTGGAGGAAATTCTTCCGCAACGGCATGTGGAAGCGCACTTTGGCCGGCATGTCCAGTCCAGGCGTGGCAGGTATGTTACTCAGTCCCGCATCGCATGAATTCTAAACTAACTTGTGCAACCACAGCAACTTGCCGGTGCCAACGTCATCGTTTACTACCTGACCTACATTGCCCAAATGGCTGGCCTCACCGGCGACGTCGCCATGGTTACCTCGGGTATTCAGTATGCCGTGTTCATCATCTTCACCGGTGTCATGTGGTAAGTTTTCCTCCTCCCGATGGCCCAGCAATTGCCACCGTTCCACCGGATCGCTGACACAACCGCGCAGGATCTTCATCGACAAGACGGGCCGCCGCACCCTGCTCGTCTGGGGCGCCATCGGTATGGGCTTCTGCCACCTAGTAGTCGGCGGCGTCATGGGCGCGAACCACACCTACCACCCGGAGGGCGTGGGCAACCCGCCCAACGCCAACATCGTCATCGCCGTGACCCCCGGCAACCCCGCCAACACGGTCATTACCTTCTCCTACCTATCCTCATCGTCGTCTACGCCCTGACCCTGGCCCCGTCTGCTGGATCTACGCCGCCGAGGTGTGGTCGTTGGGCACGCGCGCCACGGGTATGTCGATGGCGGCCATGAGCAATGGGTCTTCAACTTTGCGCTCGGCATGTTCACGCCGCCGGCCTTTATCAACATCACATGGAAGGTGTTCATCATCTTTGGCGTGCTGTGCATCACCGCCGCCATCTGGTTCTGGCTGCTGTGCCCGGAGACCTGCGGCAAGACCCTCGAAGAGGTTGAGCTCATGTTCTCCAAGGACGCCCCCTACGCCTGGAAGACCAAGAAGGGCGAGTCGCGCCTGGCCGCCGAGATTGAGGCCGTTGCTGCCCGCCAGCAGAAGGGTGAAACGGGCGAGATGCATAAGCCCGCGGTCGGCGAGGAGGAGAAGGTCTAAGAGCATGGTGGATTGTACTTTAGGAGCGAGTTTGTATAGCTCTGTTTTGGGTGGGTTGGGGATTGGTCTGGGCTGTGTGGACAATGGGTAGGCTTGGTAGTAATCAAATCAGGCTAGTCAAGTTCACAAGTTGCTCCTTACTGTGCATCGGTGTGCGCGTGATACTCTTGAATGACCCGGATGAATAACCTGGTGTAATCCCGGATGATCGACGTGCATCGAAGGAGGGGAAGGGTCTACCGGTACTACTACTACTCGTCTTGACTTGGCTTTATCATGTTGGTTTCTCCGGAGTTTGCCTGCAAATGTAGGCTTCTAATTGCAGTGGGAGGATGTCGATGCGTTGGAGTACTATTATGCCCCCTTTCCTCCAAATACAAACAAGCCCCTATTAGTTATCTTTTAGGTAACCTTCTCCAGATACTCAACAACCTTCTGCTTCCCATGCGCCTTCGCAACCTCCAGCGCCGTCCCACCACTCTTGAACCCCTCCCTACCCGCTGTCGCCTTCTTCCTCCGATCCGCCCCTATATCCACAAGCCACGCCACCGCATCCCGCTTACCCGCCCGCGCAGCGTAGTGCAACGCCGTATAGCCCCCAGCCGCCGTTGCATCAATTTTGGCGCCTCGCCCCAGCAGGTATGATGCACAATCCAGCCGGCCCGCGGCCACGGCCAATATGAAAGCCGTCTCGGCTCCGTCCGCCGTCGCCCGCTTCCAGTCCGCCTTGGCGACGCACAGGTGGTGCAGCACCGGTAACTTCCCCGCGTGCGCGGCGTGCATTACCGGCGTGCGGTGCGTCCCGGCGGGGCCGCCGTTGATGTCGGTGCCCTTGTGCAGGAGGAGCGCCTTGACGAGGTCGAGGCGGCCGGCCCGTGCCGCCGTGTCGAGGGGCGATTCCGACGCGGGCTTGGATGTACGAGCATTGAGGTCCGCGCTGTGCGACGCCAGGAGTGTGATAGCCTGTATGGTCTTGCTGCTGGGGCGTGAACTCACGACGTGGTGGATGGGCTTCTCCCCGTCAGAACCGGTCGCGTTGGCGTCGGCGCCGGCCTTGAGAAGCGCCTCGGCAAGGTCGAGGCTGTTCCTGTGGATAGCTGCCCATAGTGCCGTGGGCGCCGCACTGCCTGGCGCGCAGGCGATGTTGGGGTCAGCGCCAAACTTGAGCAGCGTGTTGACCGCGATCTTATGGCCGTTTACGACAGCCAGGTAGAGCGGCGTGGCGCGCTTAAACGTGTGACTGTCGCTGGTTTGCGCGTTGAGCGTTTCCTTGTTGGCTTTGGGGAGCACTAATTCTAGGACTTTGCCGTTACCATCCGTGGCGGCGCGGTGAATTATGTTCATGCGGCTCCCGAACGATTCTGGTTCAAGGCTTGCCGGCTTCTCGGCGTCGAGAAGAATGTTGATGATGTCAGGGTTAGCCTCCCTAGGTTTACCTTTGGCATCGCGCGGGGTGATAGCGTAAAAAAGCGGCGTCAACCCGCATTTGTCCCTGGCGTTAACGTGAGCTCCTCCGCTAAGGAGACGCTGAACCTCGGAACGCAGGCACCTGCGTGCGGCGAGGTGGAGCGGTGTGACTAGGTCGGAGTCCATAAGTTGAATATTCGCCTGGTGACGTATGATCTCGTGCGACGTGTTTACATGATCGAAACGCAACGCCCGGTGGAGAGGCGTTTCCGACGTCTTATTTCGGACGTTGATGTCGGCGCCAATCTCTATGCTGAGGAGCAGATTGACTATTTTGGGCTTTCCCGCCGCAGCCGCGATGTGAAGTGCCGTGTCTTGGTTTTTGTTGAGTACGGTGTTCGGAGAAAGACCTTGGGAGAAAATGTCCTTGACCTCGGCCACCTTCTCGTCGAGAATGGCCTCTACTAGCTGACTGATGAGAGCCTCTTGGAGGTTGCTCTCTGATTTGACCGCTCGAGGCTCCTTGTCCCCTGCTACTGGTGGGGCGAGCCGGTTGGCCTCCGGAAATGCATTTTTGAGGACTATATTCAGTTGATGTCTATGCCAAAGCGTCAGCTAGCTCGCGAGTATGGAGTACGCCAGGGTCCATACATCGGCACGATGGTCTTCATCTCCTCAAGTATCCCTCGCTGGCTCCGGATGGCCGCCACCTTGTCGTTGAAGTAGTCCTCGTCCCAAATAAACGTCATTTTATCCCACCTCCCAAGCTTGTTTTTCTTCTTATCCTTTACCCTGGGGAGCTCCATTGCAAAGGAGTTGACCAGGCTCCTGACCTCGTCTGCTGCCTGGCCGCACCTGGCCCATAGCGTCTCCCCAGTTGCAGACTGTGACACAGTATCGGGTGTGTCCTTCAGCACCTGCTCAATCATTGTCAGGTAGTTCAGTGTCGTCTGGCACTCGTTCTGAAACTCCTTGACGGCTGCGGAGGCACCCGCATATTTGTCGCGCAGGTTCTTAAGATCCTTAAAGAACTGGAAGGCGCCTATGGCAGCGCCGATTATGGAGATCGGATCAGCCATCCCGAATTACTGTGTGTTCCTAGGAACTTCTAGGTGAAATATAGATATAATATGGAGCGGTATTTTCTAACGAACCGTACAATTATCTCTTCGCACAGTAACCCGAACTCGCGTGTTGTGCGGTGGATTGACAAGCCGTATCCGAGACCCTGACAGTGAGGGGAAGGCCATGGTCCATGACAACGGATGGACGAGGCTCTCAAAGGCAGCAATATGCACGAGTGCAGTTGCTGACTCAGTAAGCCCGACCTGATGCGGCCGAGTGCACGGCTCCCGGGACGACAGATTCCTCTCCTAAATCGTCCCCACAATCGACAACCTTGCCGTCGGCGTGCCTTGGGACGACCCCATCCCCGAAAACCGCCTCGCTCTGCGAAGACCAAACCCGTCTACATTCATGCCCTCTTTACCGACGCGCTCGCCAATGGCGCCCACATCGTCAACCCCTTGCGCGGGCACTGCTACTGCCCCCTCTGGTCTCTGCAGCTTATTTATCCTGGCGCGTCAACAAACACATGCGGTTATGAAGCGAGAAGCAGTTTGTCCCGCTGAGCCCGCCGCCATCTAGACGACTCGGCGGGAACCGACCGCTCGACTCGGTGGGGCGCGGCGAGTACGGCCTGTAGTGCGTAGTGTTTGGCGATGACGAGCCGCTGCTGGAAAATACGGTGGATGGCCTGCCGTATCATGTCAGGCGGGTTGCCGTGAATGCGTCACTGGAAATGGCCGTGTGTTTTTCCTTTTACATGAAGGGGCAACTCGGCGCTATGGATTGGATCCGCTGGAGGGGTTAAAGTTCTTTGCCGTACCGACTCGTGCCAACTCGTGCCGACTACGGGGGCTGCGAAGGCGGATAATGAGAAGACTTTGGTTGGAGCGGAGTGAGAGTAAGAGGAGAGCCCCCCTAGTGTACCTCAATGATAAAGTATTCGAGTTCTAAAGTCTCTACGAGTGTACACACATACTCCAAACGAGAAATCAAATAAATGCCTTGAATGAATGTAGTCAACCATGGACTTTTATCAGGTTGCGGAATAAAAGACGTTAAAATAAGAAGTAAAAAAAAAGAGAATGAAAAGAAAAGGGATATCTGAGAACTAAAAGGAGAAAAGAAACAAAAGAAAGGAAGAGGGAGAGAAAACCCAACTTCAACTCGCGTGGTTTGAGTACCTTATCTTTGCGACCACAGCAACGCACGTCGTCAAGCCGGAGTTTTAGACGAACCAGAATCCAATTTCCCACAGAGTAGTTTGAGTTCCTCCACCAGCCTTTCTCGAAACGCGGTGTTGTCGGAATACATGATGTTCAACAACACGTGGTATTTCATGGCATACAGAGCATTTCTCTCATAGAAATCTGTCTGAGGATCGGAAGGGGGCACAAGGTGTTTGTATTCCTCTAAGGCAGGTTGGCCTAGCTTGTATCTTGGGTTGGAACAAACGGCCAGATCAGCTACCCGTTCCGTTAGCAAGGACACGTTGCAGTTCTTGGAAAGCGCGTCAGATAAACCTTCATTGTGTCCCCAGTACGCGCACGCATCGAATAAGCAGAGCTCAGCCATGGCCGTTCTCGGTTTGACGTTTCCCGGCCAAAGGTCAGAGTGGAGGAGGCACGGGGTGATGGATCTGCCCTCATTTTCGAGCGGTCCTAGATACCTCGGAATAACCTTGTCGAAGTATGCAGCCCTGAGTTCTGCTAGGGCCTCGTCGCGGCCGTTGGCCGATTCCTCCTGATCAAAAAGGCTCCTCATCTGCTAGGCCCAAAATAGCTCCCAAGATGGGTTCCACAGATTGTTGATGGGGACGTTGGCTAAATGCGTCGTGACATGGAACCCGAATTGTCCAGTTGAAGATTTGCCTTTGCTGGCGAGGTGAAGCACAGAGACGGCGGCTGCCCAGTCCTTCGCGCTAGGACTTGATCGTACATATCTACAAACTCACAGAGGTAAAAAGTGAGTATTCGGGTCGCTGGCATTAGTTCCCCATCCAACGGGCTTGGGTACCAGGGCGGGAATATAGTTGTATAGGGCTTGCTCCGCTTCGAATGCCCCTTTCATCATATCTGCCCCTGTAGGGCCAAAGGCGCCCTTGTGACTATTAGCATCTAGAAGTGACCAAAATAATTCCACTTTGGAAACTTTAGAACGCTAACCAACCTTCTTGAAGAATTCCGTTGTACTACTATCTTCCAGCTGGACTACGATCTTCATCGTCTCTGCCCACGCGCTTGGGGCCCCAGGAACCACAGAAAGCACTTGGGAGCGGGGTGGGAGCCCTGGCCAGGTTAACAGGATTACCTAGGCGGTAGGCGCGACTGGCTGAAGTCCTCCGCCGACAACCATTGTTGGGGTTCCAAGCGTGGAGCAACTGAGCTCACTGGCAAGAACAGCATCATCTAATAACTGGACATTGCCGCCTCCACTGTCCCTCGGGGAGTTGGTTTGCTTCGCTGTGGGCATGCCCCAAATCCTAGCGGTGCTAAGGTGACCTGGTAGGCTGGTACATACGCAAGGTTAAGAGGAAAGATACCTAAGACGAACTAAGGCGAAACATGGAGCAAATGCTTTGATGTATAGGAGGGAGAATCGGGCACTTGGGATGAGGAGTAAATGTGGCTCATCCAACATCCCACGGCCGAGGCACATAAGTGTCGGAAAGCATTGAACAAGACGCAGCCGCCTTTGTTCCTTCTCATTCCCCACATGCTGTTGGTTTGTACGTGCATACTTGGGCACATAATTAACAGCGGAACCGCATGCCCACGCACGTTGGGCTGGCCGGCACGGCTGGCTGGTGGTCTATGGTTGGGCGCGAGCAGAGAGTCTGTGGTTGGTTGACTTCGCGCTCGGAGTCATGATTCCCGGTCCTTGCATGAGCCCCGACGCAGGCAGCCGCAGGACCTCTGTTCCGGCGGAATGGTGGTGCCCACTGTAGAGCCAGCGTTCCCGTCTTCAAGTCCCACCTGGTTCGAGGGCAAGGCATCGCGATACAATTG
Organism: Chaetomium olivaceum; assembly: GCA_039881045.1. NCBI lineage: Eukaryota > Fungi > Ascomycota > Sordariomycetes > Sordariales > Chaetomiaceae > Chaetomium > Chaetomium olivaceum. Next base: position 122,387 of record JAYWVB010000032.1, on the reverse strand, counting down.
TGAAGTTGGAACTTTGAACTGTTCGAAGACTTTTGCGCGTTGTTGGAACAACTTTTAAAAGTCCCCCTTGTTAGTATTTGGCCAGAAAGGAATGGTGAGACGGCTAAAAGCTAACTTTTCGCCGCGATTGGGCAGAGATTTTGTTGGAAACGACATTCAGATGGAAAGATGGGGAGAAAGAATTGATCGATTGTTTTGTCTATCCCCTCCTCCTCTCAGAGTTCTTCAGAGCAAGTGGCTTTATCCTAAATCTCTCCTTTGTCTCCTCAAGTTAACCCGTGGTTATCCGAGTCTTTGTGGTGCCAAAATGTCATGAATCCGTTTCCGGTACCTTGTCAGTTTCCGGGTGTCATGACCGTTTCCGGTGTCATGACCGTTTCCGGTGCCATGACTTTTCAACAGTTACGTGTGGCGAATCCAACAGATTTCCCCAGGGGAGTGACCACAGGTTTTAATCATGAACCATGGAAAGTTTGGAAATACGTCGCTCGCATTCATCGAAAGCAGGCTCCGTCGGTCGAGTGGGAGTTCCTCCAGAGATAAGATTTTATCTACAGTCGACGCCAAGGGCTCTTTTGGATTAAACCTTCTACATGAGCCATCGGAACCCCGAATTGACTTCATATTTGTGCGTACCGCAGCGGTTCTTTGAAACGAGCGACTAACCGTTGAACAGGTACACGGGCTTTTTGGTGGATCGAGGAAAACATGGAGTTATTCCCAAGAACCGGGCATGTTTTGGCCTAAGGAGTGGTTGCCAAACGAGGTCGGATTCAGACACGTCCGATTGCACAGCTATGGCTACAACTCTGATGCTTCGAGGAGAGAGAGCTTCCTCACCGTGCATGATTTTGCCCAGGCTTTGCTTGCCGATATCCATAACTCACCAGAGTTGCGCAAGAATGGTGATGTGGGAGTTCCTGTTCCGGCTTGCTGACTTCTTATTGTTACTCGCTGACTGGGGTATCAGACGCCAATCGTGTTTGTTGCTCATAGTATGGGAGGGTTGGTCGTCAAAAAGGTAAGGCCAGTTTCGTCATCACTTGGCCTACCATCTTGGACCAAGCGTTTCGGGCTTCTTCCTAACCTCTGTTGTTCCCCAGTTCCATGCTCACATCCACAGGCTTATCTGCTAGCTGGCAACGACCCGACCTACAAACGCGTGCGCGATCGAATTCACACCATGTACTTCTTGGGGACGCCCCATCGCGGCGCCGATTCGGCCCAGATCGCACGGATTATCCGGTGTGCCGCCGGTCACGGGAGCAAAGCCTATCTCGACGACCTTGTTCCTGGAAATGGCGCTCTGAATGTTAGTCCAGATACCCTCGGGCTCCGTTCCGAACACCCTCAACAATAAGGTATCAGGACAGTACGGCTAACATCCACTAACAAATCAACGATGAGTTCCGCCATGTCTGTAGCAATGTACGTCTTTGGTCCTTTTTCGAGGGGATCCCGACAGCCTTTGGCCCATTCTCGGCGTTTGTGGTTGAGAAAGAGTCGGCTATACTTGGTATGTCGTTCTCCACAGACATCCATCATCTGTGACTCGCAAGACTTGTCTATTCACGTCAATTCCGCTAGGGTTACCCGGAGAACGTATCCAATATGTCGAAGCCGACCACCGCCATCTCTGCAAGTTTGAAAGCCCGATGAGTTCGAATTATATTCTCCTGCAAAGAACATTTCTCACCACCATAGAGGAACTTGAAACGGACAGTTTGTTTTACCGCACTATTCTGTCTGGTGGCCAGCTGATCCAACACGGGGCAAGGTTCATTTCAACGGCGTGACGAATACAGAGAGCAAATGAAACAAATTTGCTCTTTCCTTCTGGGAGAGCAGCGCCCCGATTCTGTTCTTTTGGCAATCAACGAAAAGCAGCATCAAGGTTCTTGCCAGTGGCTGACCGCCGACGATGCATTCCAACATTGGGTCAACGGCCTAGATTGTGGAGAATACGACGGTCTGTCGCAACAAACATCACACGAAATCGAAGAAAACGCAAGGATCTTGTGGCTCACAGGTCGGCCGGGTACCGGCAAGTCGGTGGCGTCCGGTCACGTTGTCAGATATCTCGAAGCTTGCAACCTTGATTGTAGCTTCTACTTCTTCAGACACAGCGACAAAGCCGCGTCCACTATTGCAGCGTTGCTTCGATCACTCGCTTTCCAGATGGCGGAATCGAGCTACGAAGTTCGGCGCGCAATTGTCTCTATGGTTGAAGACGGCGTACGGGTCAGCCACGGCGACCATCACATGCTGTGGAACAAACTTTTTGTCCAACGCATTTTCTGTCTAGAATCACTGAAACCCCAATTTTGGGTCATAGATGCGGTCGATGAATGTTCTAGCAACGGGGCACTGGCGTTGGTTGCAATGCTGTCGAAGCTCCATCACACCACGCCCGTCCGAGTTTTCATGACCAGCCGGCCCGGGGGGCAGTTGGAAAGATTGCTAACACAAGAGCACGTTCAGTTCAAGCAGTTAACCACTGGGCAGTCCGGATCACTGCGCGATATCCAAAACTTTTTGCAAGCTCGGTGCCCACAGCTCCAAAGCACGGAGTCCGACGATATGTTCCTCTCGAACGTACTGTCCAAATCGAACGGCATTTTTCTCTGGGCCTCGCTCATTGTGACAAGGCTGGAGAATACATTCAGCGTGGAGGATATGCAAGAAGTCTTACAAACCATGCCCTCCGAGATGGATGGTTTCTACTCTCGTATCGCCGACTCGATTGTTGCATCATCAAACCGCGAACTTGCTACTTGCATCCTGAAATGGGTTATATGCTCGACGAGGGCGCTCACGATGGCGGAACTTGCGGAAGCAGTCAAACTCGACCTTGACCGCACCCTGACAGCATCATCGGGACAATTAGAAACCCTCACAGGACACCTAATCTTCGTGGATGGCCAGTCGCGAGTCCACGTCACCCATGCCACAGCATCCAGTTTCCTGACCCGTCGTAGAGAGGGCCTTTGGATCGATCGGCCGATGGCTCATTCCAAAATTGCTGCTGTATGTCTCACGACGCTCTGCGGCTTGAACTTTTCACCGCCGAAAATACGTCGTGCGGCTGCTTCCACCTTGACGAAGGGTGCCGGACCCTTGGATTCTTACGCCGCAGCAAACTTCGGGTACCACCTGATGCATAGCACCTCTTCGGGTGATGCACTTCTCATCCAACTTAACGCGTTTCTGCGATCAAACGTTTTGACATGGATCGAGCGGGTGGCCGAGTCAGGCAGTCTTTCTACCCTACAACAAACATCTCAGGGGCTGAAGGCATACCTGGCCCGGCAAGCAAACTATCACCTATTTCCGCCACTCGTTCAGGCGGTGTCAGCATGGGTGAAGGATATCCATCATCTGGTCGCGGCGTTCCATTCCGGGCTCTTGGCCTCGCCATCCTCGATACACTTCATAATTCCCTACCTCTGTCCACCCGCATCGAGTATTCGGCAATTATTCGCTAAAACCAACAAGCGGCTAAGAATAACCGGCTGTTTGGATGAAATTGGAGCGACAGACTTACCTCATACCTGTTCTCGGCCGAGGCCATGTCGATTTCCTGCTGCGAACGACTCCTTGCTGTTGGCCTCAAAAATGGCGACGTCCATATCTACGACACGGTTGGCTTTGGCACCTTCGAGTCCGTCGACACTCTCGTCCACGGCAAGAAGGTGCGGCAGTTGGCATTTGATCCGTCCTCCTCGTTTTTGGCATCATGCAGTGTGCGTAAGCTGATGCTCTGGGATGTACGGCGGTCCAGCGGCCCTTCTTTTCCCTGTCTCTGGGCACAAGACCTCGACTTTACCCCAGACCAGGTAGTTTTCGACAGAGAAGGGACACGCATACTTCTTTCCGATTCTGCAAGATGTACAATAAGCTCATTCGAGACCGTTTCTGGCTCGAGTGGTGAAGCTGTTCTCCTCCACTCGCTCCAAGATTCTGATTCCTCCGATAACGAGGAGGAGATGGGGTCTTGGGCGGCCGCAGAACATGTTCGCATTGATGGTGAACAAAAGCTGGCTGCTTTGACGTACCGCAACTCATCCGTGTTTATCTGGGACTTGGAGGCTGTGGAAAAAGTGGGCAACTTTGAGAGGGACGGGTACGAGGGAGTCTATTCGTCTCCGCCAGCTCTCGACCTGGCGTTTAATCCCATCGCCGAGCTGGATCTGCTGGCCATCTCGTATAAGGATGGCGACGTCGTCCTGTGTAACCCCTGGACACGCGAACAAACTGTGAAAGTTAATCTACCATACTCTCTCGTTATGCTAGCCAGCACGTCGGATGGTCGCGTTCTTGCTGGCGGTGCTGAGGATGGTGTCATACACCTTCTGCTTTTCGAGACCTTACAACCGCTCTATCGAGTCCAACCACCCGACCAAGGCTTACGGCTATGCGGGCTCGCCTTTTCAGCCGATAACCGCCGTTTATTCGAGATCAGGGCGCAGTCCTGCAATGTTTGGGAACCACTCGTGCTGGTCCCAAACGATGAATTTGGGGACAGCTCATTTGAACCGAGCGAGGAGATCCGACCACAGCAGCCGAGTTCTTCCTTCGCCCACGCCTTCCAATGGCGCCAGGTAGTAACCGTCATCCAAAGGACAGAGCGTGGGCTTCTCTTTGTTGGGAGAGCAAATGGCTCGGTTGATATCTGTGACGGAGTCTCGGGCAAGGTTGTCAAAAAGCTAAGACTCCACGGCGGCTTCGCACGCATTAAGCAGTTGGACTAGAATGACGCCAACAATATCCTGCTCAGCCTCGACGCAAACAACCACTGCATTTTTAACCAGCTGTCCTTCGATAGCAACGAACCGGAAGCCACGGCGATACTGGATTATCACGAACGGGATATTGTTCGACAAGCATTGCTGAGCCCTGACGCCACGTCCATATTTGTCCGTACCGATGCAAGGCTGAAACTCATTACGGTTTGCGGAGCCTCTGTCTCAGCTAAACTGGATTTTCCAGCAAGCTTCTGCTCAAGCCACCCTTCCACTCCGTCGCAGTTGATAGCGTTCCAGTCCGGGAAGATCCACCTATTCGACTGGGTCTCACTGGGTCGACTCTCGCCCGCCCAAGGCATCGCAGTCGCTGGCTTTCCGCCTTCTTTCGACCTCTCCAACATTATGAACGGTGCTTGGTTTGGCCTCCCTGGCTCGCCCTACCTGGTTCTATGCGCCCCATCCTCAGACCGGCATCAGCCCACTTGTTTCGCTGCACTTGACGTATCGAAACTATTCGCATTAGAGAACCTAGGAGAGGCCAACGTGCAGTTCCTCGCCTCGAACAAGATACAAGTGCGGACGGTCGTCGGCGTACTCAAGCACACGCTGTACTTCATCGACACAATGGGCTGGATTAGCTCCATCGGACTCAAGCACCTGCGCCAAGCCGCCCATTACACGCGGCACTTCTTCATTCCGCCGACATGGTACATGGGTGGCAATGTAGTAATCGCGGCGGTAACGAAAACGGCGGTGGCCTTCGCGACAGGCGAGCAGTTGATTATGTTCCATGGTTTCCTGGCGTTCGAGGAGAGGGTTCCGTTGGGATACTGAGAGTTGCCAGTATTGAGGCCGAGCATGGACCAGGCATCTTGAAAGAATAAAACAAAGAGAGCAATAGACGTTCTCGGAAGCCTTGCCGTAGCAACCTATTCCAAAGCGGGAACATCGGCTTATTTAATGAACAGCACTATGAGCCGGCCTTGTGTTGATGAATCCTGCGCGTCGAACAATCGGGAACCGCACCACATAGCCGCCTTAGTGTGTTGCCCTCCTCACTAATTATAGAGATACCTTGAGTAGCCTGGCTGTGAGAATTGCGGCCGGTCAAGAGTACCGCCTAGCTGATTAAACTCGGAGAGAATGGGCCGAAATTTACATATCAACCGTGAGTTCGCGGTTGCCGTAAAACCACCGGCTGGAGTGGAAACAAAAATGGTCAAACGGTGTGTTAACATGGACATGTAAGGGTTCCATAGCTGCCTGGATATTCAACTCCATCCATGATGATGCCATCCCAAGCACGAATACATCACCGCCCTTCCAATAACTATATCTCTTCTAATATGCAGTGGATAACCCTGCTACCATCCTTTTGGGGTCATATTTTGAACGCTGCAGCTACATCCACTTCCAGACGCTGGTCCGGATAGCTAGTGGTCTAAGCATGTATGTTGCACGTATCAACCTGACCACCACCTCGTACCTGGTTGTGACAGGTTTTGCCTCAGTGTTCGCGTATATCATCACGTTCCTTACCGTTGTCGATTCCTCGGTCAATTCGGTTTTATTCTTCTGTCCTGGGCGCCGCACATAATGCCAGGCCAATCCCTCATACGTAGTATGTCGCTTGCCGCTTCCCTATAATGAGGTAACGAGATGTTTAATTTGACCTGCTTGATTGTTATGATGCAATTTTGAACTAAAACTGGACATAAACTCAACACACACACAGTACCGATTTCTTCTAAATCCTTCAAGCCAGTCTTTGTGATTAATATTTCACGTTGCCCACTCACGCAGCTATTCTGTTCCCCTTTGCACTGTCCTTCCCACTCCAGCTTAGTCCGTGCTACTCATTGAGATAACTGACTACTATAGGAGATATTAATGAGGATTTGGTGGGAACATGGAACCAGCATACATCTCCTGGCCGACCATCGCCTACTGAAGGTACAACGCCCCGTCCTATCCCCATCACCCCGAATCAGCCTATCCCCAAAACAAACTAAACCTCTCACAAGTACTCCAACTTCTGATACCTCCCCACCGCCTCCTCAATCATTCCACTAATCACCAAAATCCCCCCTTCCACAACAGTCAACACCCCATGTTCCTCCTTCCACCCATAATTCTTCCGCCCGTCGGCCTCCCGCGCCTTCTCCTCCGCAATCTGCGCCGCGCAGTCCTCCGTCAGCCCGTACACCACCGCCAGGCCGTGGGGTGCGTCCAGCGTCATTTCGGTGTCGCGCGCGAGGTGCGGCTGGCACGCCGTGTCGAACGTCTGCCAGCAGGGGGCCGGCGGGTAGTAGCCGAGGGCGAGGTCCGGATCGTAGCGCGGGGAGCAACGCTTTTGGAGGGGTTGGTTGGTGGTCGGCGTGGCGGTGGTGAGGGCGAAGGTGAGAGCGGTGGTGAGGAGGGTTGGGGGGTGCATCTTGGTATTTCTTTTCTGGTCGATCGACGAAGGGATCGATCGGTGTTATTGGTTTCCTTGAGATAGGACTCTGTAAGCTATTTTTGAGTGTCTTCTGCGGAATATTATTGTGAAGCGTACGCTTTAGCAGTGACGGTCGTGGTAGTTGACAACGCAGAAGTCGTTGACAACGCAGAGGAATGAGCGCGGCTTATAAGCCACGTTGAACCAACCCGGGTTGCGTGCCGCATTCCCAAAAATAGAATTTGCTGCCATTACCCGGGGATGCATTGCCGCCTCCTTCCCGTGCCCCGCTACGCCGATGTAATGTCTGAGTTGTCCGTCGGGGAAACGGTGATCATTGTTGACAGATTAGGTACTCTCGCCAGGGTTGGAGGTACCATTCGGGTAATGAGTGCCAAAGGCTTGGCTGTCACCTTCGCATGCGCCTTATATCTGAATACGAACTCCCAGACCTCTCAATTCCATTTTGTCTTGGCTGGAGTAGGAAAAAGGAGCATTATTTGATGCGAGGTATTCAGAAGCCATTTTCCGAGCTAAACTGAGAGTAGCAAAAGGAGCATAACACTGCCATTCTTGGGTCGCAAGATATGATCCCCGAGGATCATCTCGGCACACAGAGACCGATAAACTAGTAAAGTACAACTCCCCAGCCTTCTGGCAGGCTGCTTGTCTGTAAGAACCCAAAACACCAGTATTCCTGTAATGGCGGCTCGGCTATGAACCGAACCAAACAACCCCGACCATCATCATCAGGCTGCAACACCAACATATTCACCCACAGCAGCAGCTCGCACTCCCTTGCCCCCTTTACACCCTCCTCTCCCTTGCCTTCTCTCGTCAGTAATTTTGCAGCCTCTCCACCCCGATCTTACACCACCCCAGCTCCCTCAGCTTCGTCAGTTTCATCATCTTCCCACGGCCTCTGCCCATACAGGATAGACCTACAACGGACGAATGTCAGACTGGCTTTCACGCTTTCCATCTTTGCATAGACTCACACGCGTATTGTGATCTTGTATGCCGGGTTTCGGAGATCCCTTTCGGCGAACTGACATAAATGTCGCACTCGTTCCTCATTCCAGTCGTCAGGGAAAGCCTTCGTGAGAGACATGAGCGCCAATGCTTCAAGGCTGTCTACGGCGTTTTGGAGAGCCCTAGGGCCTGCTCTTCTGTCAAAATTTGCCTAGCCAGCACAATTCCCACGCCTCGGTTTGCTTACCAATATATTGACTCTTCGCGTCGGTCCCCCAACCTAATGGCCAGAGATACTCGCCTACATGCACGCTTTGGAATCCAGCATCCCCCATTTTACTCGCGTAGTCTCTGGTACGATCCAAGCCGACCCCTAGTCGCTGTGAAGCGTATATGATCCAATGATTCCAGTCGTATAGAGGGGTGCCAGGTGGGATCGTGCCGCCGAAGCTGACCATGGGATATACAAAGTCGCACACCTCGAGCCAGCCGCCCGGTCGAAGCTCTCTAATTTTGGAAACGGTGAGTATAAGTCAAGAAAGGACGCAAATATTTGCGTTCCGTTTTGGCGCTTACCGGTATGACTGTTGGAAGAAATCGTCCCAGTCTGCGATGGCACCGGCCATGAAGCGGGCGTAGATGAAGTCCCAGGGGTCCACGTTGCCCAAGTCCCACTCCGTGTCGAGGTCCATCACTTCGAAGGATGCATTTTGGATACTGTGACTTGTAAACTAACGAGCTACACGACACACGGGAAGCCTAGGAGGGAGCGCCATGTTTTGGCCGTCGGCTTACCGTTCTTGGGAATAGCTGATGTCAACGCCAACAACCTAAAAGCCGTCAATGCAAGCTCTAGCTGATTAAGGTGCCGGGGAAACTAACGGTGGCGTGGGGATGTTCCCGAGCTGTATAGTAGATGGGGGGTTAGTTGGCCCTGATCCTAGCAGTCAGATACGCGGGGTTTACGTGCCAAATTCCAGGGTCCAGATCCCCGTCCCGCACCCAGCGTCAAGGACGTTTTTCAGAGGAATTTCGCTACCGGCGGGACACACAAACAACCGGAAGTCCTGTGTAACCCTCATCAGATCGTGCTGGCGATCCAGGCGCCCCAGCTCGAGCTGTCAAGACGCTGGTCAGCAAGAGGAAGCGGGAAAACAGTGCGATATGACGAAAGCTGGTACCTCGTCGTTTGGCATGAAATATGCTGGTCGTAGTGGTCAGTTATCGCATCTTGTTTGTCTTGAATTGGGTGCCATACATTTTAAAATATTACCACCGCCGGGATAGTCCTCAGTATACGCGTGGTAGGTACGGCCAAACTCCTGTCGGCGATGATACAAGGCTCTGTCCCATCTCGACTCTTCACTCGAGGTCGGGCTCTGGCTTCGGTTATCTCTCTCGTCGTCACCATCGTTGTCTTGTGGGACAGCATCTTCCTGTGAAACGAGGTGCATCAGTCTCTGCCCGCACTTCGATTCACTCTGATCGTGGTAACTTACCATGACCTCGTCGGCGTCATGAACTCCGTTGTGGGAGCTTTCGCCATTCGTTTGCAGCTGGGGAGCCGACATAGGGGCATCTTCGTCGATCCCATGCTCGAAGTGGCCGTTAAGCTGTGCCGGTAAGTCGGTGAGCTCTGGTTCTTGGTAGCTAGACATATTATGAAATGTTCTGGTGATGCGGTGAATGTCAAGTTGTTCTAATGTCTGTGTCTCGGCCGATTGAGTGGTGTTTTGGTGATGACGCAGCGGTAGTTCTGAAAACATTGACCAAAACAGAAGAACGAGGCCAGAGTGGGTGCCTAGGTACTGTAGGTAAGGTAGGCACCTCCGAAAACCAAGTTGTCTCGGTGCGATATCCTCCTCGCGTGTCACCGGCAGGCGCAAGTGCCACAGAGTTCGGGGGTTGAGCTCCAGGGAAGAGCTACTTACCAGTAAAGACTCCGAGTCTTCCGATTCAAAACCGAGGGGCCACCTAGACTAAGAGGGAAGGTGCGGCATTGTCGATGTACTGCCCGTGATTGTGATTATCTACTCGAATATTTTGTCTACACCATGTCCATCCCGCCTTCTAAACCCTCTTCCACCTCAACAGCGTAAAGGAGTGCTTCCCAAATGTGTACTCGCCTTTCCCGTCCCAGAAGCTCTCCTTAATACCGACGTTCTGCATCCCATCGGTGTTCGTGACGCTGACATTTTCCCCACCAATAACATACACCTCAACCTTGTCGGCCTGAAGGCCATCCAGCGCAACCTCATAGTCATTCTCCTCGTGCACGTTCGCTACAGCGAGGTTAACAAACCCGTCCTCGCCTAGGGTCGCACTGCAATCTAAATACGGCGTCTCAATCGCGGCCCGGATCCAGCGCGGCTTCGTCTGGCCGGCATACTCAGGGGCCCGGACATTGAGCGCAATAGTGTGGCCACGCATGTACTTGCTGAACAGCAGCAGGGGCCACCAGATGGTTTGCTTGACGAGGCCGTCCTTGGTGGTCATGAGGGGGGAGATGACGTTGACCGACTGCGCAATGTTGGCCATGCCGACGTCCTTGGCCTGCCGGACGAAGCCGTTCAGCCACACGGCCACTGCCAGCGCATCCGATAGCGTATACTTCTCCTCGGCCCCCTGCTCGCCGGGCGCCCGCACGGGGTCCCACACATTCCACTCGTCAAAGCAGATCTTTTGCTTGGGGACCGTCTCGGGCACCTTGTTCTCGATGCGGGCGAGGTCGATGAGCGATGAGGCCATCTTGATGGCATGCTCGGCAGAGCGGGGGGCGGTAGCGTTGGGGAGGTGCTCGTTGGCGGCTGTGTAGATGTGGATGCTGTGCATGTCGATGAGAGATTTGGTGGTGCTCTCGGTGCCTAGGCCGTGGACGTCCCACTTCACGCATTCCTTGAGCACGTAGTAGTCCCACGAGGAGTAGCCCGTCTCGCCGCACAGGATCAGGGTGATGCTCGGGTCGAGCAGCTTGAGTGCCTTGGCCCATTGGTACGCCTTCTTGGCGTAGTCCTCCTTGGTCATCTGCTCGACTTGCCATGCGCCCCAGCACTCGTTTCCGAGCGCCCAATATTTGACCTGAGCAGAGGTTAGTCAATGATGTCACTGACATGGGTTTGTGCAAAGAATGCTTACGTTGTATGGCTTCTCGCGGCCATTCTTCCGACGCATGTTGGCGTAGTATGTGTTGCGGTCCGAGTTGCAGTACTCTAGCCACCCGAGGGCTGTGCAAGTTGTCAGTCCCATAGCTAACTACTGACACCATTCAAAATCCAGGGACTAGGTAAACTGACCTTCAGCGAGAGTTCCAGTGCCCATGTTCAGGCAAAGGTACGGTTCGGTCCCAACCGCTTCGCACCATTTCATGAACTCATCTGTGCCAAACTCGTTCGTCTCAGTGCCAATCCACGCCAGTTCTGGCCTACTCACGGGTCAATAAACAAAATGACATGGTCTTCCGAGGCAGGGAGAAAAGGGAAAGACTTACCTGGCAGGCCGGCTCTCCCTTGGGCCAACACCGTCGAGTCAGTTGTAGGTCGCGCAGAAGTTACCCCCAGGATACCGTACCACAGGGACATTCAGCTCCTTGAAGGCGTCGATGACGTCTTTCCGGAAGCCATTCTCGTCCGAGAGGGGGTTACCAGGGTCGTAGATACCGCCGTAGATGCATCTCCCCATGTGTCTAGAGATGTGTGAGCAAGGTTTCTGCCTAATAAGGAGGGACTTTGGGCCTTTTACTCTGTGAAACCGCCATAGATGTTGTTGTCAATCTTGGCGATCTTATGGGAGGGGTGAATGGTGATAGAAGCGGTTTCCCCCTCATCTATTCTTGTGAAAGTAGCCATGGTGAATATCTCAAGTAACGTAACTCTGGCCTACAAACCCGTCTGAGGCTCTGCTGATGACACCGAAGTCAAGGGTAATTTATTCGACACCCAAGTTTGCGGGAGGGCACGCCCACATCCCTCTGGCCGTAGCGGAAACAGCTGGACCTCCTCAGCCAAGGCCCGCGATGCCGTAAACGATGGGGCCTTAACGCCGCTAGACCGTGGCCTCTGATTCGTGCGCATAACTTGCCCCGACTGCCGACCGGGACGGCGTGCCCAGCCCCTAGCCGAATCGGGAGCCATACCCGGATATTGCTCCCCGCTGAGGATGCCACGCGGGGGAAGACAGAATACCCACCAGTCGCCGTCGACCGATCTCACCCCAGCACGCAGCCCCAACAAGTACCGCGGCCCGGGGATCGGGGCAACTGAACGCGGAGCTAAGTCTGGTCTGGCAACGCACCGCCGCCATGTTGGAGCCTCCAACGCTCGGAAAGCGGAGAGGTGGATGACGAGTGTGGAGAAGATGGAATATTCCGGGGAAATGTGCAGTTCGATAGGCGCGCTACGTGGTATTCCTGGTCGCGAGTTCTCTGGCACGTGTCACGGACCTTGACCGCAACGGCGAATGTTTCTGGAAATCGACACGGGCGTCCGGCGTTCCAGGGTCTCGGCCTAGTTTCCACGCGACACGAGGCCATCAGGGCAGCATTGCAGAAGAGCCGCATACGGCCGTGGGTGACAGTATAAAGTGCTGCAGATCTCCCCGTGTGGGGTTTATTTCCGTCATGTTACTTCCCGCCTTTAGTCGCAGGGTTGATACGACACTTCAGACACGGAAGCCACGTTGAACATCCTGCACGATGGTGCTCTCCCCTAAGTGGTACCAGTTCCTGGTGGGCGTCTTCGCCTCGCTCGGGTCCCTGTTGTACGGTTATGACCTAGGTGTCATTGCTCAGGTCATCGCCTCGCAATCGTTCAAGACGAAGTTCAACCCTAGCAACAATGAGGAGTACGTATTCCTAAAGACCCCAGTTCCAAACGTCATGGACGCACCCAGTTGGCTAACATTGTCTACAGAGCAGCAGTCGTATCTGTGTTCACAGGCGGTGCCTTCTTCGGAGCCATGGCTGCCGGCCCCATGGGTGACAGGCTCGGCCGTCGCTGGACAATTCTTCTCGGCGCCCTCGTTTTCTGCCTTGGTGGCGCCCTCCAAACGGGAGCCCAGGCTCTCTCGTACCTGTACTCTGGACGCGCCATCGCTGGCGTCGGTGTTGGCGTGCTGTGCATGATCGTGCCTCTCTACCAGGCCGAACTGGCCCATCCCAGCATCCGCGGCCGTGTCACCGCTCTGCAGCAGTTTATGCTTGGTATCGGTGCTTTGGCGGCTGCCTGGATTTCATACGGTAGGTCTTGACTTCTTGGTATCTACCACAACCCCAATCACGTACTAACCATGTTCTCAAAGGCACTTACGTTGGCTTTGACCCCACGAACGACGGGCAATGGCGGACGTCGCTGGGAATCCAAGTCATCCCTGCTGTCTTTCTTGCCGCCCTCATTCTCCTCTTCCCCGAGTCCCCACGTTGGCTTATCGACCACGACAAGCCCGAACTCGGCCTCCAGACGCTCGCCAAGCTGCACGCCCACGGTGACACCAACGACGCCTGGGTACAAGCCGAGTACCAGCAGATTCGCGAAGCCGTCGCCTTTGACCGCGCCAACGAAGCCAAGTCATACTCCGAGTTGTTCAAGGACAGGTCCTGCTTCCGGCGTTTGTTCCTCGCCTGCGCGCTCCAGGGCGGTGCCCAGATGACGGGTGTTTCGGCGATCCAGTACTACTCGGTCACCATCTACGGCCTCATGGGCATCGAGGGCGACGACACGCTCAAGTACCAGGCCATCTCGTCCATTATCGCACTGGTGGCACAGGCGCTCTGCATGCTCTTCATCGACAAATTCGGCCGGCGCTGGCCTCTCATCTTCGGCAACCTCGGCAACTGCGTCACCTTCCTCATTGCCACCATCCTGCTCGCCAAGTTTCCCCCGGGTGCCAACGACAACACGGCAGCGGCGTGGGGCTTCATCGTGGTCACGTGGGTGTACAACTTCAGCTTCAGCGCGACGTGTGGCCCCCTGTCCTGGATCATCCCTGCTGAGGTGTTCGACACCAAGACGCGATCCAAGGGCGTGTCCATCGCGACCATGACCTCGTTCGCGCTCAACACCATGATCGGACAGGTCACAGGCCCGGCCATGAAGACGGCCGGGTACCGCTACTACATTCTTTTCGTCATCTGCAACTTCACCAACGCCCTCTTCTTCTGGGCCTTCCTGCCCGAGACGGCCCGCCGCCCTCTGGAGGAGATGAACCGTCTTTTCACGGACGCGCCCCTCTTTGTACCCACCATGGACCGGAAGGACTGGGCCGCCAACGAGCTCGAGCGCCGCGTCGAGGAGGTCAAGGCCAAGCAGGAGTCCGTGCATGTGGGGTGAGAGGCGAGCACGTCCAGTTGAGTTGCTGTCTTTTGTTCTTGCTCGTCGATGTACTAGTAGATCAGAGACGCAAGTAGTTCATTATCATTATTCCGTACACTATTCATTAATCCTTGTCAACAACGACATGTCAGTGGCCCTTTGAATACGAATGAGTAGCTAGGAGGTTGTGAGGCCTGGGTGGTAGCGCCGACCCCCTATCAGTGGCTCAAGGCAGAACCCCCACAACGGCAGGCGTCATCTGATGTTCTTCAAGGCCTTCCAAAGTGCCTGTCGGGAAGACCGGCAGGACTGGGGCGGTCATCTGGAACCGTTTAAGCTTACCAGTGGTTGATGGAACTCCTGACTGATTTCTGCTTTATTCTCAGTGGCCCGCCCTGTCCTTTGGGGCATGACCGCATGGATTATGGCCCAGGAATCTGGTCCCGTCCGGTCAGGACCGCTCTCGTTGGTTACCCTGCCGTCTTTCAACCTTTTCTGTCCTGTGGGCTCTGCTTTACAAGCCTTGTCTCGCCTTGTTGCGCCTGGTTTGCCACGAAACCCTGCACCCGAGTCACACCTCAGGCTCACTTCTTTCTCAGTTGCTCTCGGCATCCCCGCGAGTACGTACCCTGGGTCTCAGGGAGCAAAGCATTGGCGCAGCTCAGATTCTACGTAGTAAAGTCTGCCAAGTACAGAATCTATTAGTCATGGAATATCGGCGAGTAATCGCCGCTGCTTTCTTTTTTTATATGACTACCGCAGCGGGGTTCTGCAGGGCGCAGGTATGGTAGCCTGAAAAGTTTTGACAGTTTTGGCAACTAGCATCGCACATGCAACAAGCATAGCCAGATCAACTAGCATTCCACCCCACCCATTAGCCCTGTATCACAGCCCCTGTGGGCACTGTAAAAAGATCGGGCGCGCGGCCCGTAACAGGTGCAAAAGGGTTGCCGTCACATCTGGAAGCTCATTTCAATTGAACTTCGAGATGCGAGCGATTTTCAAGGAATGTCACAAACAACGGGTCGAACATACACACTTCACAATCACAATTGACAACACTTGACCACTTGGCCATTCACGAAAAGACGATGGGTTGGTTCCTTCCGTATGTTGATATGTTGGGGACGAAGGAGATGCCGGGCGGTGGCCGTTTGGTGGGGCGGGGTGGAATGCTAGTTGATCTGGCGATGCTAGTTGACCTGGCGATGCTAGTTGCGGAGGCTGTCATACATTGTATTGCGGGAAGGCAATGTATGCTAGTTGCCCTGTGCATTTTCCCACTACGGTAGGGCCAGAATTGTAAGCGGGGAGAAGAGCGGCCCCTGGAAGCGGTACCTAAAGATAGGTAGTAATAGGGAGACAGGTTGTAGATTTTGAAGAGAAGGTTTCTTTGCGGGATTCGATTGCGCCGAGTGTAGGGGTAAGCCGTTTTTGTTATCGTACTCCGCGTAGGAGGAAACAAGATTTCACATGATGCAGTAAGTCGAGACTCAAACTCAGCCTCTTGTTTGCTAGGTATCACTTTATATCCGCTGCTTCACATGTCACAATCATCGCCCCATGCTCACTAGCGTTCAGACAAAAACATAATAACCTCAGCCTCACGGGCATTGACGCCGTCCTGAATCAGACCACTCGGCTTGCTCGGGGATACAGTTTGCGGTAGAAGTATTTGCATGTTGAGTCAACGACCTGAATCCCTCTTTTCCCTCTTCATTACCCCCCCAAGCTCGGTGGCTCATGTCACTCACTAATATAAACCACAACAGACCTGCACTCATCCAGAAGCTGCCCAAAAGCACATTGATCAGTCAATCTAGGATGCGTGGGCAAAAGCGTACCATCATAGTGTATGCCTAGGGGCAAGTCCACCCATACGCATTTTTGGGGCGTCTGGTCAAGCAAAGACCGCACGGTAAAGGGGCACAGAGACTGACCCCTCCAATATTCAGTTCCCCCCTTTCATGTTGCTTCGGCTGTTGATAATTTCCACGGGACGTTCGTCGACCTCGCCTCCAACCTCGGCACTCCCGGCGATAGCCATGACGATCTCTCAAAGGCCCTAGAGATAGTTAGATGCCTGGTCGGTGTCTTCTAGAGGAGTGCAGAGACGGTCCAGCCGGTGTGCTGCCTCTGCTGAAGTCTCGGGAGTGGCAGGTTGCATTTCATGAGCGAGCGCCTCGAGTATGCTCACGTCCTGCGCCGTGAGACCTCTCGTCTTGACCAGCTCGAGCTGCATCAAAGTTTCGAAACTTGCGATCCAGTCGAAATTTCCCTCATTGGCCGCCATCTTGGCGGGTGAAGCGGTGTTGGTAAAATAACAGAGAGACTTGGGAACAGGGGACGCTCGAGGTGAGCAGAGGCTGTTAAAAAGCGAAACCCATGTTTACTAAAGTCAAGATGCAGTCCTTATTGTTCCACCTCTTGCCTTTTTTTGACATTGCGGCCAACAGCCAAGCAAGAGCGTGGCTCAGACGCGGGGCCCAGACCTCCCACAGCCGTGGAAGTCGGCCAGCGACGCAGCATGATCGTTCCGGACCCAGGAATCTCTCGCTGAGAACGGAATATGTCTTGAACTAAGCCGCGATCGACCTAATACCAACTAGGTACAAACCCAACTTGAAATATCTGTTGATGTCCCTAAGAACGGAAACCTGCTTCCAGTGAAACATGTAGAGACATGGAACCAAAAGCATGTACCCCTACACCAAACCCGTGCCCGCGACAGCATCTACCTCTCGCACGCCGACCATTCCAGACCAAGTTGCTGAACCCAAAGCCAAAACACAGGCCCACCATCTATGCTGCCCCAATCCGACGACGACCTCGACGTCACCGCAGCGCGGGTCGTAATCTGCACTACCGCTTCTCCCTGTCCGCAGGGCGGCCCAATCCTTAAATCCCTCGGAATGGTATCGTTGCGCGTGTAGACCCCGAGCAGCTCCCCGTCCATGTTAACCTGTGTCTGGGCAGTCTTATTGCCCGCTTCGTCGCTGGTGATTCTGTACGACGAACGAACGGCTGCGCTCAGCCAGGTGTCTAGCCGCGCAGAGCCGTGGTATGATGGCGTCGGTGATCTTGAAGGTGGATCCCGGGGGGTAGCTGAGTGCCAGGGCGATGGTACAGGTCTTGGTCTTTTCTGTAGGCGAAATGCCGGGCCCGATGTAGGCCTGGAACTCGTCGAAGCCAAAGGTTACTGTTGTTTTTGTCGAAGCTGATGGACGATGACATTGTGCCCTGGGGGCAGCCGGAGCCTTGTGCCGATACGGAGGTGACGGTGACATTGTTCTGTCGGGGGAGGATTGCTGCTGAGATTGCGGATGGGGTTAATGCCAGCAAGAAGCTGAGA
Source organism: Chaetomium olivaceum (assembly GCA_039881045.1). Taxonomy (NCBI): domain Eukaryota; kingdom Fungi; phylum Ascomycota; class Sordariomycetes; order Sordariales; family Chaetomiaceae; genus Chaetomium; species Chaetomium olivaceum. The sequence continues at coordinate 104,576 of JAYWVB010000032.1, read as the reverse complement.
GTTTGTGACGGCGTGAGAAACATGGTACGAGTGTTTGGATGAGGGCGGTTGACCATGCTGGAACCAGACAGTCAACGGGACCTTAAGAATGGGAAAGGAAGCGGGGGATTGACGCGGAGGACTCCCTTGACAAATAAATACACACGATCCATGCATGCCTTTGGCCTCGCGGTTGATGTAACCTGGTGTATGCAATGGCAGACATCATTAGACACTCCTACTCTGTGGCTGAAAATGGTGTCCCTTGGGGAAGCTAAATTTGGAACATACAGTCCCCCCCTTGTTTGTTCGTTAGCGCCTGACCTTGGGAGAGCGAATCGTCAGCATTGTACCCCTTTCTCCTTTTCTTTTCTGTTTTCTTTTCCTTTTCTTTTCCTTCCTATATTCTTTCAAAAAACTGAAATAACTAAAGAAAAGGAGATGAGAGAAAAGAGAGAGAGACACAGTTATCATTTTCACCTTCTTTTCCATCTTAATTACCTTTTTTTCTATCCTTGAAGCTGGGAATAATTAATGGTTAAAAGTCCCGCGCTAACAAACAAACAAGGGTTGAACTGTACATCTTCCAGGTTCGCAGTGCGGGGATGTGAACACTATACATAGATTAACTTTGCGTCTAGTGTTACGCTTCACTACTGCTTCCGGCAGACCTTGACAATATTGGTCAACGACTGGTCCTTCTTCTTGTAGACCTCGCCCATGCCCTCCCTCACGGCGGAGCTCAGGCCGCGCCTAAACCCTGCCGCGGCAACGTATTCACTCGGCGTCCTGATTCTCCCGCCAAGCATCATGCCGGCAATGGCCAACGGTGCCGACTCCGGGTTTTCAACGATGTCGACGATGCTCATGCCCAGTCCGCTTATGCCCCCCACGGCCGCAAATACGCGTGCTAGCCTCGCCAGGCCTGCGGCAGCCGCCGAGAACTGGCCGAGGGCGGGAACGAAAAAGAGCACGGCGGTGATGATGTTGAGGATGAGGTCCTTGTTCTCCTCGGCCTCCCAGTCCTCCCCAATCTTCTTCGCCTGTGCCATGCCGTCGACTGCCTGGGTCATCATCAAGATGGGCATGGAGAGCACCTCGACCACAGCCGAGTTGGTTCCCTCCCAGGTACCAAGGCCAATCTCACACATTGCAGTCATCAGCGCAATCTCCAGGTTAGGAAGGTTGGGCATTGCTTCGTCCATGATCTCCTTGGGGTTCGGCGCTTCCCAGTCCGCCTTCATCTTGGGGTAGCCCTGGATGGTCAGTTCGAAGGGCTGGCACGCACCCGTGCCACCGGACGTCGGTATGCACGGCGTCTCCTCGACGTGCTTGCCAAGCTCGACCCACTCCCGGTCGATGCCGAGGTCGGCCAGGGCGGCGTCGAACCCGTCCGAGTCCCGCAGCGTCATCTCCAGGTCCCAGTAGCCCACGTGCCAGTTGCCGGTTACGTCGTCAGGCACCGGGCACGGCCCCTCGTAGTTCTTCCCGTTGCCGTCGAACTTGCAGTTAAAGTACTGCTGGCCCAGGCCGAAAAAGTTTTCGGACCCGTCGTAGGATCCACTCCAGTGTGCCCACCGCTGGAGCTGGTATGGCAGAGAATTCTCCATATAGCGGCGGTAACATCGAACTTGGAGTCGTATCCGTTATTGACATCGTTGTACGTGGACACGGCCGTCTCGAGCATCCCTTGGAGGACATCTAGGGCGTAGATGACGTGGCAGCCCGTGGGTGACGGTGTCTGCGGCCGCTTCCAGGGCCTCGAGACTGTCATAGTGGATTTCGGGATCGCAGAACAGACCGCTTGTGTCTTCGTCGTCGCCACTGCCGACACCAGCGCCTCCCCAGTCGCGATCCAGATCCACGGCCCAATCCGACACGCCTCCAAAATTGAGGCTCTTGTACCAGTTGGTCCTGGTCTCCTTGGTGGTGTCGGTTATGTACGACACCCACTCCAGCTTGTCGTAGACCAGGACGTCCGAGTTCGAGGCGTGGTTGTAGTATGTCATGGCCGTGTAGCCGCTGTCGGGCTCCTGGGCCAAGTCGATGATCTCGCGGATCTCGGCGTTGGCCAGATAACCAGCCGTGTCCGTACAGAGCCCCTTGGCGGCGGCAGGGACGTCTTGCCTTCGGGACCCGCGCCCAGGAACCTGCACATGTCTCCAAAGCACCCTTCCTGGGCCATCCTGAAGCTCCGGCCGTAGCTCGTCACCCCGACAAAGACCTTGTTGGCCGAAATCCCAGCGCCGGTGATCATGGCGAGCGCGTTGGTCGTCTCGGTCAGGTTGACGTGGGAGCGAAGACAGTTGCCTTCAATCCATCCATCGCTGGCCCACTTGTTACCGTAGTCCCACTACCCGTGGAGGTCGTAGGTCACGACATAGTCCACAACGGCGCCAATGTCCTTCATCGGGTACCCCATCAGGTACCAGTACGAGGCTGGCGCGGCGATGGAGACAGACTTGGCTCTCAGCCTTCGCTTGACCGCCCTGAGGAACTCGAGATAGTCCAGTCCCTCTTGGGTATGGCCGGGCGGGATGATGGGAAGATCCGGGGCAGCAGGGTACTCCCAGTCAAAGTCGACGCCATCCAGGCCGTGCTCCATGACAAAGTTGTAGACGTTGGTGGCGAGCAGGGCACGGTTCTCAGCCGTCACGCCCGCGCGGAAGATGTTGTAAGTCGGCGCTTCGGTCGAGAATGCCCAGCCGCCAAACGATATAATGCGTTTGATGCCGGTCATGGACTTCATAAGGTCGAACTAGGTCTGCACCGCGCTTACGTCAATTTTGTAATCGGGCGTGATGCTGCCAAAGGCGAAGTGGATATGCGTGAACTTGGTTGTATCGATCTTGGTAACGTCCATGTTCAAGCACCGGCGGTTTGCGTTCCAGGCCTCGAAGTAAGCCACGCGGGCAAACGACGCAGGGGGCACCGCGTTGTTGGTGATGCTCATGTCGCAGTTGGAGATGCACCCGTTCTTGCCCGGCTGCAACGTCCCCGGCGCACCTGTATCGGCGGGCGCCTCGGTGCAGAAATCCTCCGTCGTGCCGCACTGGCCCCAGACGTTGCAGCAGACATTGAGCGGGCATGGGTTCAGGTCCTTAAGCGCCACCCCGCTCGCAGGCGGCTGCGTACCCTCCTTCTGAGGCCCGCACCGGGCCCCAGTCATAGCGGCGGGCATCGGCGGGGACCCGGTCGAGAGGCAGATCTTCTGGTCTAGCTGGATGGCGCTACAGCCCACCCAGCCCCAAGTATTTTTGTTAAGCTCGTTGATCCGGTCTATGGTCAGGGAGTATTTGGCGGCGATATCGGCAGTTGTCGTCCTTAACAATGCTGTATGAGGCGCAAGAACCGTCGGCGTTCGGCTTTGGTGACACTAGCCAGGCCATTGGTAAGCATAGTACGAACTCCCCAAGCAAACAGAGGGAGGACAATATACTTACAGTCCGGTAGGGTTCCGCTCGAGCAGCAAACATACTACCCGGGCTTGAGGGAGTTGCAGAAGTTGGACACCCCTTTGTTGTAGTTTCCGAGATCGGTCTGGGAAATACTACAGCGCTCGGCAAGAGACCAGCAGCCGTCTCCGGCCACGACCTGGATGGCCCGGCAGTCCGCTCGTGGAGCGAGGCGCAGGGCACCCGCGGCGAGGTCACGTTTAAGCGCCTACGGTTCTCCTTTCTAGCCGAAGCCCGACACCAAGCCGAGCACAACCAGGACGTCGGTCGCCTTGACCATGACCATGTCCACATTGTCTCGGACCTGGGCCTCGTCGGCGCCGCTCAAGCAGCGGGCCTCACTCCAGCCGTACAGGGCGTCTTGTACCGACGAGATGTTACCGCGCGCGTCGGCAAACATGCCAAAGAATCATGTTTTGGGTATCTGGTTGTGGCACACCTCGAGGGCTGACCGCTCTGCTACGGGGCTTTGCTTCACCGAGTCGGCGAACATCTAGATCAGCCCCGTCACACTCGGCTTGTGAATCTCAGCGCCAACATAGAGTCCCACTACCGCGTCTCCTGACAGAGCGAGCCTAATGATAATGTAAGTCAGCTGGGTGGTACCCCGGGTCTTGATGCCCCAAACACTCGGGGAGTTACTCACATAATGGAGGAGCTACAGTCGTTTTCGGATGCCAGCCATGATTCAAGTTCGGTAATTGCCGAGAGGATCATATTATCCGCTGCCGTGCTCCCGTCGCCGAGGCTCCAGCGTTGAAAAACGGCCTCGGTAGTGTTGCGATATGTCGAGGCTCCCGCGAGGCAGCCATTGACCGCCAACGACGATCCGTCCCGCCGACGGTCCTCGCTTGGGCTAGGGGCTCCCGGCTCTTCAAAGGCAAACGGAGCGCCATTGTAGGCGATGGGCTGCTGTGTGTCCACTTCCGAGGCCGTGCAGGCTTGAAAGGTGACGTGGGTCTCGGGCGCGTCAACAGGAACGTGGATCGAAGTGTCAAAGAGCACCGTCTGGTTGCAGCGCTGCAGCGCGGGCTTGCCGTAGAACTACAAGCCGGTTTCGCGAACGCCGTACGCATTTATCCGACGAGAGAAAAGGTGCGGTCTTATAATCATGACCACATGGTCGACCTGAACTCTCCGGCCCTCTACGTAGAGGCTACCCACCAAGGCGACGGGGCAAGTAAGGCCGAGTCGAAAGACGCCGGCAACCTGTCGAGCCGCTTCCCGGTATGCATCGGCGCCAGAGTGACGTTGACCAGGAATATCTGGAACCCGGTGGGCCTGGTGAACGGCGCCCAAGGCACGGTACCCGATATCGGCTGGGCGGAAGGGGCGGACCCCCTGCGGGATCCGCCGTTGGTCATCATGGTGGCCCTCGGGAAGCATACGGGGCCGCCGTACTACACAAGAGACGTGGAGCTTCGGGACGGGCAGGGCAGGTTGGTGGTCCCGATCCTGCGGGTGAGGCAAGACTTCACCCTGAAGAACAAGACGTGCAGCCGCACACAGTTCCCCCTAGTGGTCGCGTACGCTATCACGGTGCACAAGTCCCAGGGGATCACGCTGCCCAAGGTGGTGTGCGACATCTCGGAGCGCGAGTTCGCTTCCGGGTTGTCATACGTGGCCGTCTCCCGGGCGTCGAGGCTGGACGGGGTGATGTTCGACGTACCATTCGACCGAAGCCGAGTGAACCGGGACCCGCCGACTGCTGCGATGCAGAGGAAGCTGGCGGACTACGAGAGGCGTTGGAAGGCTAGGTTGCTAGAGCCGCTATACCGACCAAGCAACGCGGAAGCGAGCGATACGGAGAGTTATGTGTGACTACGAATTAAGCATGTAGAAAATAGCAAGCAGTTTGGCCGAACAATATTGGACTCCGGACAGATATTGGCGCTTCGTCTCTCCCGTACTTAATAACAATAAATTAGCTCGATTGTCCTCCGGAGAGGGACAGGAAAATTGCCAGGAGCGGGAGAGAGGAAGGAAAGCGCCCCGTAGCGTAGCGAAGGGCCGCGCGACTGACGAACGAAGCGACGCCAGCAATTTTATTTACTATGAGTCATTCTTTTCAATACCACCTTATATGAACTCGAGAAAGATATTCTTCAATGTTTCTTATTTAATATTCTCCGCCGTTACAAAGGCCGTGGGACGGCAGAGAGATTCGGTCACATCGGGACCTACAAACCGTATTACGGGGAGTAGGTGCCCGGAGCAGAAGATTTGTTAGGAAGGTCCTTGGCTGGCTGATGGACTCTGGCCGGCTACTGGAGTATAGCCTAGCCAGAAGGCTGGAGCTAGAAACAGTGGATGGGGAGGGCTAGAGGGCACGGAGGCCGGCAAAGGGCCTCCTTTCTTTTGCAGTATGACGGATTCACAGATTGTTGTCTCAAAGTGGTAGACAGAGGTTTTTATCCGGCCTATACGGTACGGTTCCCTTTGTAAATAGCAGTAGAAGGACCGGCGCGTCCCAGGGCATATCGGTGTAGGAAATAATAAAATAATATTTAATAACTATTCTTTGTTTAATATTACTTATTTTGTCCTTCATGATAGCCTGTCTTTTGATATTCTTCGTCTCCTATTAACAGGTATTTATCCATCTACGTCACCCCTTATACACCTAATGCCTAGTGCGTAGCCCTTATTTTCATCTTTGCACGGCGGTCAATATCTTACTTGAACCTCCCATTTTTACACTACATATACCGTAGGCAACTATAACCTCAATGTTGGTTTGCAGCATGGCATGAATAAGGCTTTGGGCTTACGAAGGGGTTGTACAGATCTGTACAGGCCCTACGGATATGGCGAGCTTTGAGAACAGAGGTAATACCAAGTAAATTGTCTGGGCGGCGGCGAAAGCCAGCGAATAACAGACTGGTACAATGAGACTTCGTGTATTCTCGAAGATATCGGCCAACTGGAGACAGAAGAACGCATATTCAACCTCTATAAAGGTGATCTCCCGCAAATGTCTCGTAACTGAAAGTTAGAACAGTAAGAGTCGTAATGCAGCGCTGAAGGAGGGCTTTCAGTAGGGGTGATAAGCCTTTGCTTTTCCAAGCATCAGGATAATCCGAGAACACAGGGGTGAATGTCCAGAATGCAAATGCGGCAGGAAATAAACAGCCCGTCTGAGGTGCCTTATGTAAGTATACAAGTGTCAATTCTCCGCTAGAAAGGAACTAGAATGACCACGGCATCGCTAACATGCATCTCTACCAAAATACCGTTCCTCTACTTCGAATGGTGCTTGCTGGGAGGTTCGTGCGTCCAGACACTCTCGCCGTCACCGTTCTGTGCAGTCGCAGATCCCTTGCCAGAACGCCTCGATTGCTCGGGAAAGTTGTACGGCACGGCATCAACCGTGCCGGAGTCAGTAGCATGTGTGATGGCTAGCAGCAGAAATCATATTAGACCAGAACAAATTAACAGATTTCCACTCTTTGAGCTGTTGCTCAGCGTATCGCCTGTAAGAAGAATGCTTGTAGCTTACCTGTGACGTTCATGAGAAGCATGAGAAACTTCCCGAGACCATCGACGGTCTTGTTCCACTAGTTGGGACTGATGAGACTGGGTCGGGAGAATAGGGTGGGGCTTGACCTTGGTTGCAAGTCAAAACTTACAGCTGAAGTGAGGACACCCATATTATTGAGACAGCTTCGTATGCTGTTGGCTAACGGGAACCTTTTCTTTTGGAGTGTGTGAAGAGAGAATAACGAGAATGGTGTAAGGGCGGTCACCAGGTACTTCTTAATGAGGCATCCGAATCGCTCTCGCTTGGGAGCCAAGTTGGAAACGAGTTTATCCGGGCATACAATGAGAAGGCAGACTCATGAGGCAGACAGCCCGTGTTTCGGCTGACCCATCAGCTGACGAGCCACAAACCCAATTTAGCGAGCTTCCGACCGAAAAAACCTGGAACATCATAGCCTGTTACGGATAACTTCTCCGTTATAGCATATGCATCCCGGCAGCGTCTCAAACTGTGTATTCATTATTTGGCACATGGTGCTCTATCCGTCTGACTCGACTCTGTTGTTGGTCTCGATCGGTGTGTTCTCGGACGTTTGGCACAAGCTTGGCTAATTGGGTTGGCACCGGACAAAAAAAGGAGACATCAGGTCAAACATCTAGTTCAAGAGTAAACAACGTATTTCGAGGCGAAGGAGAATAGGTATGATGAAGAGCCCGCTCCCAATAAAGGTATCATAATTACACCTCTGTTTAAACCGTTCACAAAATGGGCCAAAATCGTCAATTTTCCGGGTTCTGTGATGCCTTTTTGACTCCTGGTTCCCATGCATTATGGACCAACAGCCTCCTCCAAGCCCGAAGTTGGAAACCGGTGCCGTCGCACAGTATTCACCCTCGAGTTATGTTCGGGGACCGCAACAGGTCCCGACAATAAACAGCGCAAAGCTGTATGGAATTCGCATCTGTTTCAGGGGGTAAGTTAATCAGTGGAGAAATATATTCCTCCTTCTTGTTTAGAAACCAATGGTCCGTATGTTCTCAGGTCATGAAGTGTCCAAGACCAGGCGATAGACGTGATCACGGCAGCTGTCACGCCATTAGGAGGCTTTTTGACTGCAGTTTTAAGTAATTCGAGCTGGACAATACATGGTACTTAAGAGGGAACTGTGAACAGGCATACGTTATTCCACCATGTTTGCATCAGCGTTGCCTCAAAGCGCCATACCGTCCCCAACCCACAAGGCCTATTACAAGACCGTGCTGTAAATAAAAATCAGGTCGACTGCCGAAATACCTGTCAGTGAGGCATGATACAGCCGGCCAATGTATGTCGTCGAGAACTCTGGTTGCACAACACGTGCTAGAAATCGTAGCTCGGGGGGCATGTCTGAAGCATGTAACGTCTCCGGTGCTTTCCCTGTAGTTGGGTGGCCTAGCCCATCGGAGTTTCAGCATGTATAAATGGCGTTGTACTGAATAAAAAACCGACGTCATGCATGCCCCAGCGTCAGAGGATCGGAGGGTCCGCAGATATCCTGCTTTGGGTAACGGCTCTGTGTCCTTGGAACACGGAGATAGACGGGGATATGCTACTCCGCCCAAGTAACGTATCCGGCAATAGCCCTGATGATAGCCAAGGACGTGATGGCGCTGGTTATCCGCGTGGAGAGGTGAGTCCTAGAATGTGAAGACAAACTTTGCAATATGCACCATCCAGGTGAGGACCCGAATGACTTTAGGATTTTGGGCGCCTCTGGATGTAGAGTGTCTGAAAAGGACATGTGGATTTCTCCGACTTCTAGTCGTGTGCAGAAAAGCCGTCCATGAAAAGGACCTAGCTGCTGTCTAAGATCATGGTTAGTTGGGTGTTATGGCCAACACCTCGTGGCGCCGATCACCGATGGCGCAATCTTGGTACCGGCGTTCAACGCCACGGTGAAAGGCGATAGCAGCCCCGATTTTCGTTGACGGCTTGGTGGGTAACGATACCAAAGCACTGCCGGCTTATATCTAAGCCTACGGCATTCCCAGCCGCATGTTAATCTTCTTCGTTGAGGAGCCCGGTTGGCACCCCTGAAAATCTAGGTCGCATATGAAGGTTGGCGGGAAGTACCGGGACCTGCAGACTCAGTATGCGCTCCCGCAGCGGAGTGTTTTGAACGAAGGGATTGACGAAGGTGAAGTGTTTCGGTGTGTCACTTCCGAGTTTGTACAAGGTAGGAGAGGCTTTGTCAGTGGGATGAAATAGAGAGAGGCAATGGAGAAAGAGTGTCATGAGGAGTTGAACGGTGGTTGGGTTAACATTCTTCCATTTTTACTATGCCATGTGATCCGTAGCCTTTAAGTCCTGCGGGGTGGTCTATTACCGGCGTACTTTAACGCTTTGATGCAGTCTCCAGTGAGGGAATCCATTCCAGTTCATGATGAAGAAGGCCTTATCCATTTTCGCATAGATAGGGCAACAGTTCACCACATCTGCTGTTGACTTTCTGGAGTCACTAATCACTAGCATTCATGTTGCTTTGGGCCACCGGATTCGCGCGTCCAAAGTCTGAAGTTCCTAGCTTTGATTGAAATAAGTACCTAGGTACCTACATACCTACCTACTCGAAAGTGTCCTTGTCACACAAATCCCAGAAAATGCCTCACCATCAACCAAACGTAGCTAACCACCGTCCTGAAAAGCTGAAGCCACAGTTCCATTCCCATCAAACCGATAAATCGATTCAACAAGATGAACCGCTTAGCATACAACGCAGCCTCCCGGTCCCGCTCCTCCTGCGTAATTCCCCCCGCCAAACCCGATCCATCTGCCAGCAGTGGCGGGCTGCCTGTTCCGACGCCATGCCTAGATGGGACCGGAAGGCGTTATATGCGTCTCCAACGAGGACCAGGCGACCGTCGAAGAAGCTTGACGGATGGTCGGTGCCATCCAAATCCGCTACCTTGGAGATAAACGGCTGCGGCGTCTTGTCAATGATCTCGGCAAGCGGGGGGATCATCTGTTCCAGATACCGGTCCTTCTGACGGGTCCAAAGATCCGGCTTCACAAGGCCCTGTGGCAGAGTGCTAGTGTGCATCCTGCCGTTGGTGTCGGTGAAGATGTCGTCCATTTCGGGCGAGCCATCCGCCACTGAAAAATACCACACCCAGTTGAGAAGCCGTTCGCCGGGTTCAACGTGGCCAGTTTCGGTGGGGATGGTATAGCTTATTTCAAAGCTATCAGTCAAAGAACGTGGATGGCCACGGCTACTTTTGAAAGAAGACACAGGAGCGACTCACCTAATACAATATGTCCCCTTCATGAGGGAGAAGTTCAGGCGGTCGGAGAAGTACTGAACTGTCTCGGGCGACAGCAGGCGTTCCGGTACCGTGCCGCGCCAGACAATGTACCCGGAGTACCTCTTCTCGGACGGAACGTGCAGAATCTTCCTCACAGTGGAGTGCACACCATCGGCGGCAATGACCATCTCAGCACTGATGGTGTCCCTCTCGCCGGAGTTTACGTCCTCAAACTCGACGTTAACAATACCATTCTGCTTGCTGTAAGCCAGCCCTACGGCGCGCTTTCCGGCGCGATACGCAACTTTCCCGTCTCCCTCACTTGACGGGGGTGAGTCTGGCATCATATCCGACGTCTTTCCATCAAAGTTCGCGCGCAGAATAAGATACAGGGTGCCCCAGTTGCTCATATGGCGCGGGGCAGGGTGGTTGATTATGCGAAGGTGCTTGCGCCAGGCGACGCTGAGGAAGTGACCTGGGATGGCGGATGGCCGGCCGGTTACGTCGTACTTGTTGAGCAGGGCAAACACACTGGGCCCAATTTGGACGCCGGATCCATGGCTGTGGCGGTCGTGCGAAGGGTCCTGCTCGAGAATCGTGACATTGACCCCGTTGCGCTTGAGTTGGAGTCCCTGAAGAAGGCCAGCAATCGACCCGCCAATCTAAACCGCCAGGGCCCCGCTGTGTCAGCAACGCATGGCGGTAAAATGGTGTTCCTTCGGAAAAGAAAGGTAGCCCATGGCAGGCATAACTTACGACGATGGCGGTCTTGGGGTATGGCATTTTTCGTTTGCAGAATGCAACGGAGAGGTTTCTCTGGGTACAGTTCCGGAAGCCGCTCTAAAACAAGAAGGCCTGCGGATCCGAAGTATTGTGTGTGGCGTGCTTGGAGTTCACTGGGCAAGGTCAAGAAACCCCAGCCGGAGGTCGTGCCCTCTTCTTACAGCTTACCTTTATTCAGGACTTCGGTGCTGGGAGACGCAGATGTGCTGGCCATCAAGGTGAGTCAGGTTATAGCATGATACAGCCGCGGATGTTCAGTAACACTTTATGTTCAGTAACACTTTCATCAATGGGATAATCAGTTGTATAGGCATGTTTCTTTGTCCGGATCCGGAGGAGCAATATTTCCCAGATCAGTTAAGACGAATACCTTGTTTGGGGCTGTCATTGGAGCTGATCTCCGAGTGCGAGCGGCAACTTCCGGGTGCCCTTGGCTAAGGTACCTACGTTGTTCCGGATGGTCGGAGTGATCAACCGCCCGGGGGCAAGGGATCGAAACCTCGAATTGCTCTTTAGGAAATTCCGTCGATACCAGACGCCACGGGTATCTGGTGCAGAGAATGGACTTATGGATTCTTATGAAAACGGGTTGGATTAGATCGATTGGCTTCCGATTCCAAACTCCGGCTTGACATGCCCCAGCGCCTGTGTCAACCGAGAAAAACGATGGCTTGTTCTCTACTTTGCGTATCAAATACTTCAAAGTGTCTCAGCGTCCTGCGCGTACGTATTATTGGGTATCTCCGTTACTCTTTAGCGTTCTTATCCCTGGATGCGACGTAGTTCGTGTACTCAAGTTAACTACCTACTGATTTAATCACCGTGGGCTGGCAACCCATGTTTATTGGGTTTTCTTTCCTAAATGAGAACCAGATTACCATTTATGAGCCTGCAAGCTAACACCTCACCCGTAACTTCTAAGCCAACATCGATCTCGAGTGTTTCAGGTTCGATTATACGTGTTTGAGTAGGTACACCGTTGCAATCTGGCTCCTGGCCTTCGCGAAGCTCGAACACGTAAGCAAAAACAAATATCAAGGTTGCCCCTTTTCTACCCCCACCATCGTTTTGGCCCCCGTATCAAAACTCAACAGCAGTTTTGGCGCGAAGCCACCCCCCATACTTGTAGAACAAGATTGGGAACGGTATGTAACTCAGTGCCAGGAAACCAAGAAGCGAGTTGCCCCAGCCATAGTGCAAGGTCTGGTACATTTTGGGCCCAGCGAGCGGCAAGAACGTGCCGGAGATGTAGCGCAGCAGAAGGTTGGCACCCAAGGCAGAGGCGGCACCCTCGGAACCGAACAAGTTCACGAGGTAGAGTTGGGCGGGCATCAGGACAAAGAATGCACCGTAGCCAATGAAGGAGGTACCGATGATAGGGACAATCCAAGGCACTTTGTACTCGGTCGTCCAGCCATAGATGAATAGGCCTACTGCTACCAACGGGCTGAACCAGATCATGGGCAGCAGACGTTGTTCGAGCCGCGGCGCTGGTAAACCCTCTGCCATTGCCTGCACAATCATGCGCTTATTCAGACTGTTGAAGACGGGTACGGCGAAAACCATGGAAATGCCCAAACCCAGGTACACTAATCCGGAGGTGGATGTGGTGAAACCGTATTGACCCTCGAAGACGGTGGTAAAGGTCGTAAACAGCAGGTACATAATACCAAAGACGAGACTGACGTAAAGGGACAAGACCAGCACGATTGGAGAGCGGATCAGGAGCATGGTAGGGCGGACCAAGGCCCTGGTGAGGACTTGGCTTGGCGTGTAAGGAAGAGCCAGTTTTGATCGGAGTTGGGCGTTGCCTGTCTCGACACGAAGCCGGGCCGTCTTGCGCTCTAGAATGATCCTTGGGTGTGTCTCGTGCAGCAGGGCGAGGGCAGCAACACTGGCAACGCCGCCAACAATGGCCAGCACCCAGAAGGTCCAGCGCCAGCCCTTATTCGCGGCAATGAATCCACCAATGAGCGGACCAATAACTGGCCCCGTCAGAGGCCCAAGGCTGAACAAGGTCATGGCCAGCCCTCTCTTGGGAAGCAGAGTGAGGTCGGCGATGGAGCCGCCGCCAAGGGCCATTGGCACGCCGCCTGCACAGCCCGCGAGAAAGCGGAAGACGATGAACTGAGCGACGTTTGTGCTGAGCGCATTACCGATGATGAAGGCCACAAAGACAAGGTTTGCAATGTGGTAAACGGGGAGGCGGCCATAGACTTCGCTGAGCGGAGATATGGCCATTGGGCCCACGGCGATGCCAAGGACATAGAATGTGATGGCAAGAGTGCCGACCGTCTCGGTGGTGATGTTGAGGTCCGCGACGATGCCGCTGATGCCGGGTGCGCAGGTGGTGGGGGCGAGGTTCCTAGAGTCCATGTTAGAATCCATACATGTCGTCTCCAACACCAGGATCAGGCGAGAGAGGGCATACGTGATGAAACCGAGTGTCGAGATCATGATGATTTGAGTCCATCGTTTGGCGGCAGGCCAGTTGATGGGGTTCTCAGCATCATCGGGCTCGTCCCAATCTACGGTGCAGCTCTCTATTCCAATGTCGAGGTTGCTCCCACTGGCTGGGCTTGACTCGAGTGCGGCCGGCTGTTTTTCTTCCAAGAACTCTTCCTTCGACATTGTTGTGGTCGTGGCTTATGCGAGTGGTTGAATACTGCCAAGGTAGTAGATGGACGAAGATAACCCGAGACGGGGGTGGTTCGGACAGTTGTTCCTGACCAAGAACGGGGAAGGGGGCTTAAGTAGCGCAGCCCCATGCAATTGAGGGCGTTAAACTCCATTGCGTGACTCGGAGGACGCCGTGGCTCCGCGGGTACTAGGCGGAGCTAAGAGCGTACGTGCAATCTCACGGGACTGTTGGTGTTGGTTAATCGTCATCAAGTCTGGTGCTCCGGGCAAACAGATGACCAACGAAACTGAGGTGGTAGGGGACCTCCGGAACCTCGGGCTAAGCGAGCGGCCATTCCCGTACCGTGTCCGCGGGGGATCGGACCGGGGAGTATTCGGTTACCGCCTGGTATTCCATCCCAGGACGACCAATTCGACGATGCTCTGGCACAGACAGAAACTCGTCTAGGGACTAAAGGCGCTATGTACGCGACGTACCATCCCGCTGCACCCACACATACCTAGCTGGGGTAAACTGTTGGACTTGCGAGTCTCGTCATCCCACCCTTGGACCTTCATGGGCAAGATCACAAGACCACCGAAGTGAGGCGGATTCCGGTTCACCTATCTTGGGCTGGGGGCAGATACGTGGACTTATGGTGATACGCCTCGGCTGCATTAATCCTGCCGCCGATTGTTCAAATTGAACGTAAGGTATCGAATATTTTCAGGCACGTCAGGCAGGCACATGGAGGAGTACCTAGGCAGCAGCAGGGTACTGTACCTTACCCGGGAAGGACCGTGACAGAACGGGTAATGACATATGCGTAAAACGTCCTCATCTCGAAAAGTGGCCCAGGGATGGCCTGCTGCCGTGCCTGCCTCCACGGCATTCGGAGTGGGGCAACGGACGGTCGGATGGTTATGTCCGACAGAAAGGTGGGGCAATCTTCAACGAAGGAACGAAAGTGGGGTGTTCATCGGGCTGTTTCCATGGTGGGTGCAGTTAATTTCCGTAGGTACAGTACCAGTGACATTTCGCCGAGGGAAGCACCACCATCTGGAAACTCTTGCAGTCCTCTCGCTGTCGTTCATTCTTTCCATTCCAAATCGAACACTGAGTACGCTTGCTCGACTGAATCCATTTTCAGGCTTGGCAAACATCACTCAGCAAAAACAGTCGGTCCCAATGTCGTTGTTGAGTGATTCTGGGGCCGGCAAAGTCGTCCAAGACGTACCCCAATCACTTCCCGGTCCCAGCGCCAGTCGACGTCGTAAAAAACCACAACTATCATGCAATCTCTGTCGACGTCGCAAGTACGCCTTGTTCCGCGCCGACCCCTTTTTAAAAATCTATGAAATTATCAGTTTTATTTTCTGATCCCGTCCCCTTAATACAAACCCGCTAATCCCTTGCTCCGCCCACAACCACTAGGTTACGTTGCGACCGCCAGCAGCCATGTTCCACCTGCTCGTCACGGGGACTCGCGTGCACTTACGCCGACAACTACACCACCGCTTTATCTCTGCCAAAGCCAGCAGCTATGCACGACCGCATTGTTCATCTTGAGCGTCTCGTCATGTCTCTCATCCCAAGGCCCGTGCTCGGTTCCATGTCCGGCCGCTGTCCGGGCCCCGGCCCCACTCCGGAACTGGGTCCCGGCCTCGGTCCGGCACCCGGTACCGGTTCAGTACCTCGCGCTATGGCCACTCCCGCCGAAACCGCGCCATCGCCCGCCGAAGTAAATACACCCATGGAAGCGGGCTCCGAATGTGGGAGCATGCGGATGAGTGCCTCGGAGCTTCGCTACGTTAGCGGCGACCATTGGACGGCCATTCTAGACGGTATTGCTGATCTCAAGGATCATTTCGATCAAGAGGAACGGTTCCGGTTAGCCGAGGCCGATCAAGACCCTGGCGTTGGCGATGTAACCAGCAACATTCTGGGACCTCGCTCCAGTCATACTCTTCTCCTCTACGGTTGTAGCTTGCCCGTTTCGCGCGCTGAGATCCTTGCCGCCTTGCCGCCAAAGACCGCTGTCGACCGTTACATCTCTCGCTATTTCAACCGTTTAGACTTGGTTCATTGTCAGTACTTGAATCTTTGGGTCATCTGTTTGCTTCCGAGATTAAAAATCAATGGCGCATGTGGACTGCGTAACTGACTGAACCGCGAACAGCCATTATCCATGGCCCAAGCTTTCTTCGGGAAGTGAGTGTTCGGAAGTCTCCCGATTTACTGGTGAATTCACGACTAGGAGCTCCGTACTGACGGTACCCATCCAGTATGAAGCATTCTGGGCCAATAAATCAAGCGTCCCAGTCATTTGGGTTGGGCACCTTTTCAGCATGATATGCCTCGCTCTGCTCTCGTCGGATGCTTCCGACACTGCGCATGGCGACCCTGAACATC
Source organism: Chaetomium olivaceum (assembly GCA_039881045.1). Lineage (NCBI taxonomy): Eukaryota > Fungi > Ascomycota > Sordariomycetes > Sordariales > Chaetomiaceae > Chaetomium > Chaetomium olivaceum. The sequence goes on along the minus strand of JAYWVB010000032.1, from coordinate 88,565 downwards.
GGTCTCTCCAAATCGACCTCTACCGCGAAAAGACAGTGCAATGTCTCATAATCGGCGAATACACCAAATCCGGCCCATACGTCCTAGAAACGGTGATACATTATGTTTACATCGAATTAATCCTTCGAGACGACGCCGACAAAGACATCTGGTTTCTGTTCGGTCTTGAAGTGAATCTGGCCATGCGCATGGGTTATCATCGTGACCCTAGCAATTTTCCGGGCATCTCCTCGCTCCAGAGCGAGATTAGGCGAAGGCTCTGGGCTACTGTGCTCCAAGGTGATATGCTCATTTCGACTCAAATGGGGATGCCTCGCATGATCTCGGACTGGAAATGGGACACGGCGGAGCCACGCAACCTCAGCGATAATGATTTGGACAAAGACACAACCGAGTTGCCACCGCCCCGCCCTGAGACTGAACTCACACCAGCTCTCAGTATTATCGCCAGGAGGAGGATGTTCGTGGCTCTCGGTACCATATGCGATCTCACTTCTGCCGCCCAACCGTGTGGTTATTCCGAGGTGATGCGGGTGGACGGCATTCTACAGCAGGCAGCGGCCAGCATCCCCCGCCGTTCAAGCCTAAGCCTTTGGCCATCAGCGTCACCGATACTCCGGAGGTTATCATGGCACGACTGTTCATTTTGCACCTATTTTATAAGGGGCAAATCCTACTTCACAGACGTTTTCTCTACGTAGAGTCGACCTCGCCGGACGAGGATGTCTTTGCCTACTCTCGCACTACATGTCTAGACGCCTCTCTCGGTACCCTTCGGATCCAACAAATTCTTGACGAAGAAACCGGCCCTGGAGGACAGCTGTACACGATGCGCTGGCGTGTGTCTTCTATCATGAACCACACTTTCCTAACCGCTACTATGGTGTTGTGCTCGATGTTACATCGCGGTCGCACGCTACAGAGGGAAGATGAGATTTTGAGGGCACTCAGAAGAGCCAGGACCATCTGGATGCGCGCCAGTTCTGACTCTAGCGAAGCAAAAAAAGCAGCCGAGACGGTGAGCATTGTGCTCGCGAGGGCTGAAGGCCGCGATTCCCAAGGGCATCAATATGACAAGGAAGAACACAGCGACCAACTTAGTAGAACTATGTCTTTCCATCAAAGGACCCGAGGCACGACCACAGCAGATTATGTTTATGTCGACGGCAGCCATGCTGGAATGACTGTCATCCCTAGGCAAGACGTGGTGCCGCAGGACAACACGAGTTTAGGAAGTACTGCTTTTGACCGTGAGTATACATTCAGCGCCCCTTTGTGCTTATCGGATCCAGAGGCTGAGCTTTCCGTAGCGGATCGATTTGTCATGCCAGGCCTCCTCGGGGCTTACACGCCTCCGGCCGCTCAGGGACAGACAATCAGCTTCGATTACGACCCTAACATCAGCATCTCATTGGATGAATGGATTCAAACAAACAATCAGTTTGCAGGATCACCTTCGTAAGACTGGCGACGGAAAATTCTCCGATTTTGAGGTTCTAGCAATCTGTAACGAAGGCATGTCGTGTGCCATCATGCAGTGGCGCAGCTGAGAATGACGATAATACGGGAAGTAGCCGCATTGCTAAACTATACGATCCGGCATGAAGAAAACTTGAGATTGGATAGGTAACCTTGTCGAAACCAGGACACCAATCTTGTCACGACGTCTCGCTTTAAATTGAACTTGGCCAATAAACAGCTGTAGTTAGTTCTTCGCCATGATGGTTGAATTTACGTTGAAACCTCTCAAGCCATTCACTGCGGTCTAACCTCTTCCTGCATCCAATACGCGACCACGGAATTCGTCTGCATTTCTGCAGCCGTGATACCTCCGACCGTTGGATTACTTCGAACGTTGGCTCCCCTTTTGGTCCGCCCCATCCTGGCTCGGTACCATCCATGGAAGTCAGCAGTCATCATCGGCGCTTTCTCCGATCGTAAGCTTCTGCCTTGTAAGACATACTCGGCTTGCAGCGTGCAAGTAGAGGTACAATATCTACCAACCTGATGGCCCGAATACGCGACAGCGTACCGTATATGTCATCGTGATATAAGGCACGGCAATGTGTATACGGTGGCAAGAACCACAATTCGGATGTAGGCGAGCAAACCATGATCGAAGCGCATAGACTGTGTCCATGATCATATGAGCGGCAATAGAATCCATCATATAGACTTAAAATGTCGACCTTTCTTTGTTTCAACTCCTTGTGGTTGGTTCTTGTAATCTCTCTGAACAAATCCGCACAACACTACGACCGGAGATACTGCAATTTATACAACATTGTCGGAACCTATTTCAGTCATCGGGCCAGGTTACCATTTTCCCGGCCGCGCTGGCACATCTTCCAAGTTGTGGTCAGTCATTCAACCCCCAGAAGGCCTAGGCCGCAAGACATCGCAGTTCAATATCGATCCATACTACCACCCCGTCAGTACCCACCACGGCACAGCCAACGCCACCAAGTCGTACTGCCTCGAGGATGATGTCCGGAGCGACGTGACCAAGTTTGACGCCGGCTTCTTGAACAGTCAACCTGGCGGAGTCGACGCGATATGGCATCGTCGTTGAAGCCAATCGCAAACCAGACAACTACTGGGTGCGCTCCGTGTGGGTGAACACCTACTCAGGCGTGGCAAACGACAACCCCAACTCCGTAACGAGACTTGTGTGGTACACCGCGGCAAGCATCGCTAAGCACGCCCATTATCACGCTTCCAATCAGTGTGCCGCTGAGCCCGGCCAGAGCTTGGTCCCCTATGTGAAAGTGGACGTGTCCATCATTGCCGGGCCCACACCGGAGAACCTTAAGAGGAGCCTCGCATATGAAGGTTGTTTTAATGGACCATCAACGCAACGCTTTAATTATCGACTGGGAACGCAGCACTCTAGCAAATCTTTGACGAGGTCGATCTTTTCCCTAGGTTGATCTTTTCCCTAGGTTTTACAACGTTGTACAGGTTGAGGTCGGCCTGTTTACTTTTCGTCTCGTAACATTTGGCAACCTGGAAGCGCAGAAAATATCTGCTCATGCTAAGGAGGATGAATGGGCCATCGTGGTAATCGACAATGTCACAGTCGGGGCCTTGGGCGAGGTCCGGCACCCTATCCACGTCCACAGGGCACGATTTATGGATCCTCACCCAAGTGAGGCACGAGGACGGTAGCCCGGCTTTGTTCCAGCTCACAAACCCGCCACGGTGAGACACGGTCGCCCTGCCAGCGCATAGCTACCTGATCATCGCCTTCCGATTTGACAATCCCGGGGCGTTGCTCGTCCACTTCGGCGTGTGGCGAGTCCACTGCCATATCGCTTGGGATGCCAATCAACGTTTGTCTGCCCGTGGAGATCGTCGAGCAAAAAGACCCCATATCCGTTGAGGAGGGGCATGGCCGCGAGGTGTTTGATGAGACGTGCGAGACATGGGATAAGTGGACGAGTCAGAGTGGAGGACCGCCGTTTCCACGGCTCCATCCAGGGATTCAGGGGAAGTCCAGTTTACAGACCTCGCCACACTTCCCGGCCTGCTACAACGTGATACGTAAAACGCAGGAACCCCAGCGCGTCGAATAGGTGCTCCTGCATCAAAAGACGCGTAATCATCCATCAATGCCTGTGAATGTTGAACTCCCGCGGAACATTGCCGCCCTGCCGCTCCGCGTCCTCTTCAACGGGGCAGGACAAAATAATAAACTGTATCCGACGTACGATTCACCCACTCTTCTCAGATGCCAGCCAATACTGAGCCAAAGGAAGCACAACGTGCCCGCGTAGGCATAGTTTGTTTAGGTCCGCCATGATCCACAGCATTGACGCCGTCAGCGAGCAATTCCCTCTCGCTACCGCTAGTTAACGAATAACCGGCGGTGAGACTGCAACTCACTGGCGGCCTCGAAGGTTGGATTCGGCTGCTTTGAGGCGCTCGGTAAATTCCGAGTTTGTTTCTTCCTCTCTTGAAGCTGTTCGGGGACCACTCTTGATTCGCCTGATCCACAGGAACAGCTCGCGTGGACAGGGCCAAGACTCATAGGGCTTACGGGAATCGCGTTTGAGCCAACCATTCGCTGGAGAAATTACCGATCCTGGCAGTTTGGGCCAGCTCATACCCCAGCTCGTTCTCGACCACCCCACTACTGTCTCACTGAGCAACAACCGCTTTAGGTAACGGGTGTTGAAGCGGACGTCTCCGTTGGAGAGAGTGAGAACGGGGCCCACCTGATGTCTTGCACAGCGCAACTGTTTGGCTTCAGAATGTCTCTGTGATAGCCATACCAACGATGCATTTGGGCTAGGCGATAAGCATGCAACTTCCGAGCCCTGTACCGTGAAAGCACTTCGTAGACTGGTGATCCACCACGACGTTGTCAACTGGTGATCCACGCAGGACCTACCTGAAGCGGAGTAGAGTTGCTTCAGTCTCGGTGGGATACGGATGGATGTCGACCGGTGCTTTCCTTTCATGAGAAGCGGTATAAAGCTACCACGTTCGCCCGTCAAGTCCAGTTTGGGGCATCACACTCAGACACTCTTCCACGCATCTCCATAACCCAACACCAACACCAACACCAAACCACCACCACCACCACAATGAAGTGCCAAACCCTCCTCCTTGTTGCCGCGGCCCTCGTGCCCTCCGTCCTGGCCGACAAGCCCAAGCTGAACCAGTACCGCACCGTGGACGATTGGTATGTGGCAACTCGCCCATCCCCTAGACTCAATCCTGCTTGCATACTAACCAACATGCAAAACAGCAACAACGACCGCAACATTCTGTACCACGCCGCCCCCGTCTCGGGCCGTTGCTACAACCTTGACGATGCCACGGGTGCCTTCTTCTGGAACACGGGCGGCATGCTCAACCCCAGAGGTAAGCTTCTATTTACTTTCTCTCGCCCCCCTCCGTCAAAGCTTTGAGCGCAAGAAGCTGACATGCTGTGCCTCGAAGTCTACACTGGCAAGGACTGCCACGGCACTGAGGACCCCCTTTCCACCCGCGGTCGCTGCCGCGAGAAGGGTATTTACCGCTCTTACAAGTGCTGGTAAATGCAGTTTACCGGGCCCTAAGATACAGCCCCGGTGGTCTGACCGGAGCCGACCTGGCTTGACGGGTTTGCGATTGTAGACAATATCGTTGGTGATCTTGTGAGGGAAACGGGAGGCAGTGGGGGCAAACTCGTGGGAACCTGCGCTGAGTTGGAGTTGACCATTTATCTATTAAATTACCTGTTTATTCGTGATCTCACACCACTGCCGTGATTGCTGCCGCAGCTTATCCCTTGTCCCTTCCCGTCGCCGCTATAGCGACGTTGTTGGTAGGTATCAACCGAGGCTTCTTGGCCGCTCCCACGGTTGTTGTCTGGTCCGCTCCAAATTCTCCTCCTCCCGCCCCAGTGCGTCCACCTCGCCGTCGGTAGGCGTACATGTAATCTGGGTGGCCAACAGCGCGCTCTTGGTATAACCCAGCACCTTCGCTTCATCCATCAGATTCCTTCCCTCATCTGTCAGCTTCTGGGACTCCTCCCACTAGCGCCACTAATCCTTGATCGCGGAGGTATTAAAACCACGACGGATAGGCTTGTGGAAATCGGGGAACGTAGGTCAAAAAGCCCACCGTGACAAAGTAGCGAATGCTGGGTCCACCCCAAGGTTCGATGAAATACCTTGCCGTCCCAGCTAGTCTTTAAGTTTTTATTACTGGGACTTTGCGAAATTGTTGATGAGTAAAGGAGGAGGGAAATGGAACGGTAAAGATAGGCGGGCATGCGACATCTGCCGTTTCATTCTAATTCGAGATTCTTAGTTGGTATAGAGTCGCCGAGCTCAAAGATAAAACCAAGATGTCTGGGAAGAGACTAGAGTGTGACAATACAAGGTGCAATTGCGGGACAGCAATTGCACGTCGTTTTGCGACATACGGTGAATCGAAAATACAACTATGTTGCCTAATATCTCAAAAGCAACTGAATATCACTATTCTGTTCAAGAATGCAGAAACCAAACGAATCAATGTACTAGTGGAAAGACAAAGGGGGGGGGGGGGGGGGGGGGGGGAAGGATGAAAAAGAAAAGAAAAAGAAAAAGAAAAAGAAGGAGGGGGTTACTAGTTCCATTACTAAGTATGCTTGTTTCTATTTATGAATATGACAAGTAGTTAACTAGTAAATATAAAGCATTAAACTTTCAAATATTACCAGTAAACCCCACATATCATTTCGATTTAGAGTACTTGGGAGTCAACGACTACGGGGTCTGAGCTGGAAAAGCGTTTACTGACATCCGATTGGACATTGGAAGGGGCTGAACCCTGAATGACCAGCCACATGGAAGATGGCCGCGTCGGCGGCATGGCGCGGGGTTATCTGGTCGGATCACCAAAACATCTGACTCGGCACTTCCTCCATCCCAACATCACCGGATTGTGATACCCGTAGAGGCGGCCGTTGGCAATTCCAATACTCGGTCATGGATCCTCTGAGCGCTCTTTCCACCGCGGCCGCGGTGGTTCAGTTTGTCGACTTTGGCTACAGGCTCATAAAAAGCGCCCATGAACTCTACACGTCCCCAGAAGCACAGAAGGCCGAATACATTGTGCTCTCCACCGTGTCCCACGACCTCTCTACTCTCGCCGATGCCGTTAAAGCAAAGCTCGGAGAGAATGCAGGGCCATGAGGAGAGGTTCTCCGTCTTTGCCGCCAATGTGTGTCAACTAACGACGAGCTGCAGGCGATGCTTGACAAGCTCAAAGCCCGAGGGGACACTAAGCTCGCCCTAGCTGCGGACACTTGGCGGGTTGCACTCAGACAGGTCACAGCCGCTGGCGGAATCGACAAGCTGGCAAACCGCTTGAGTCAGATTCGCCAGCAGATGAACGTGGCTCTGCTATATTTGTTGTTGTTAGTTGCTTCCCTGTGAATACTGATGTACAATGCGACAAGCTGACTTTGCCATCGTAAACAACCAGGGACGAAGCCGGAAAAAGCGGCGTCGAGTCACGGGAGTTTGCGAAACAGCAAGCGGATATGATTGCCACGCTTGATCGGGTTGACAGCACTACCAAGCAATTCAGCACGGATATGATTGGACTCATCGACAAATTGCCCGTGGACAATCAGTCCGAGGTTGATGAGATGGTGCGTTACGTGCTTAGTGACAAGTGGGATGCAACCGAATATGCAAAACAAACCCAGCTCGACAACAACAAAGACCGTGACAAGGTCGACAAAATGTGTCAGAATCTATACTTCGAGTCCATCAGCCATCGCGAGGCAGGCATTCCCAAACGGCACACCACGACCTTCGAATGGATATTCCAGAAGCCACGGACCTCGGAGGATGGCCTTCCCCTCTGGGTAAGCTTCTCACAATGGTTGCAAGGAGATTCCCAAGATATATATTGGATTACGGGCAAGCCGGGTGCTGGGAAATCCACTTTGGTCAAGTTCTTCGCCCAGGACCCAAGGCTTGAGCAGCTACTTCAAGATGGGCAGACGGATCCCAACTGCTCGTGGCTCGCTTCTTTTCCTGGAATTCGGGGGCGAACAGGCTCCAAAGGTCACACGAGGGTCTTTTCAGAACCCTCCTCCTTGAGGCCATTCGGCAACGGTCTCAGCTTGCCGTTGACATCTTTCCTGCTCGATGGTTTCTCCTCCAGTCATTCAACGGAAACGTGAAATTGCCAGCACTGACGATGGACGAGTTGGTTGTTGGTTTTCGGAACCTGCTACATGTAACCGGTGAAAATCTCAAGCTGGTTCTCCTTATCGACGGTCTTGATGAGTTCGACGACGACCATGACCAGTTGGTTCAAATACTCCGCGAGGCCAATACTGCAACCGGGGTCAAGATCTGCGCAAGTAGTCGACCATGGAACACTTTCAAGGATGCGTACGGCAAAGGACCCATGCTGCGGGTCGAGAACCTTACCCAAGAAGACATCAAATCTTTTGTCCAGGAGAAACTTGAGCTCAGCCCGGGCTATCACGACTTTGCCGCCACCAGCCCGCAGGTCACTCACAAGATCATCACCGACATTGTGAACAAATCACAAGGCGTCTTTCTCTGGGTCGCCGTCATTTCGAGATTGCTAGAACGTGACTTCCGGGAAGGGGCCAGCATCACCGACTTACAAGACGCCGTCGATAGGCTTCCAAGGGAAATTGCCGACCTGTTCCGTTACATCTGGGGTAGGACCGGCAAAAGGTTCCGCGCCGAGGCATCACAATTCTTCCAGGTCATGAACACTTCCAAGGAACATGACATGCCTTTGGGTGCCCTGACCCTCTGGTTTGGTGGAAGGGAAGTCCCCGTTGACCTCGATGCCACCGAGGTCACCAACCAATATTTGACAGGGGCCATTAACTTCTTGGAACGGAAACTGATGAGTCGCACCGGAGGCCTGTTGGAGTTGGTGAGCAGCGGTGCCGGCCGGGGAAATCCGGCGAACGATTACAACGGTCACCCTGAGATACAGCGTTACCTCTACCATGTGGAGTTCATGCATCGGACGGCCAACGATTGGGTGCGCAAGAATTGGGCAAGCATCACCTCGGCGACCGACCCTGACTTCAACGCTGGCTGTTTGATCGTCAAGGGCAAAGCTCTGAGCATTGTGCTCGTTGGTATCCCACCAAATGCAATCGCCCCTGAGCCGACAGGGGGGATCTTGTTATTAAAGGTGCTTCGGATTGCTTCTCGTATCCCGGAAAACCACCCAGATAAAGGGATCCTTGCGATTGCTCTCGACCGACTTGATCATATCCACCTGGTGAACAACAAACCTCTATACGAACATGCTCTCGGTTTCATTCGGCCGAAGGAGAAGGCTACCAGAACACCTTCATCTGATATATTTCACCCACATGGTCGACACTGCTCCCTTGATCCCTATTCCTCTATATCTGGAAGAGAAGGTTCACCAAGATGTCAGCTTCCTCTCAAACACACACCGCTATGAAAGAACATTACACAACGTCATATTCGGTGAGATCTGGTTTTCTGGCAATACGGAAGCGCGGCTACGACTTGTAGACCTCCTGACCCAAACCAAGTATCGCACTTTGCTCAGCCAGGTTGACAGGACCAAGGGTACGACGGCACACCTAAAGGCTCTGATAGACCTCTGGGTCCCTTGGATTGACAACATCAATACTTATTGGATACCCGTGCTACGCACACTCGAATCATGCATTTCCCAAGAATCCCAAATTGCCGAAGACGGCCGGGATGGAGCCAGCCCAGAGTCGATGTCAGAACGAAGGAAGGGGTTTCGGGTGTCTGTCCGGAAGTTTTTCAGCCGCAAATGAATCTGACGACCTCGGTTTTGGTGGTCATGAAGGTTTCAACATACTACTGTTCGTACACCTCTATCCCTCCAGCATATGAAGTAGGTAGGCCGTTGGGACGCGGACAAGCGAAACAGAACAAACTGGAACTGCTTCCTCTTCCCACGTGGCAAATGGACATAACATGTCAGGTGAGGGCGCCTCATGCAGAAAAGCCTAGCAAGGACGCCCGTTACTGCTTCCTCCGTGTGACGGGCCGAGGTTGCACTTCTTGAGAAACAAGAATGGACCGCCCGGGTGGTTTCTAGATCATTTATGGCAGCGGTACTCGACGGAATTTAGGTAATTCTCTGCTTCGTGCTTCGGTGCACCTGCGCATTGTTTCCCGGCCAGCTCCAAGCACATTTGTTAACTACCCCTGAGATGTTACATTACCGCTAGAATCCGTCCACACACCCACTCAACGACCGGAAGTTTCAGGCTCCATTTTTCTCCTCTTTTCACAGCCCGCCTCTACCCCCCCCCCCCCATCTCTCCAACCCCACCAAGCGAAAATGCACCACCACCAACAATACCACCAACACATTATGCTTCCACCGGGCCTGACAACTACCAGCAGAGCAGCAGCAGGAGGGGCCGCATGGCCCTCCACAAGCCCATTGTTGGGTGAGGCAGAGCTATGCGCGCGAGGGGTGCGCTATTCCCGCCTAAGCATCAGTGTACGCATATATCTTGGTCGGGCGTGCCTCGTGATGATTTTGTAGTTAAACTCGGGAAAATGGCGATGTGACCCGGCATGGCTAACCGTGAAAGAGTTGGCTCACCCGGCTGTTGTGGTTATTGTGGTGGTTGTGGTTGATGATTCAACCACCGCTCACTGTGGCCATCGTATCCCCCTCTTAACGGATTTCCCGTCTTCGGCCAAGGTCACTGTCAAAAGCTCACTGATAGGATCGAGGTCTGGACGGTCGTCGTCCTCGAGGATGGTGGCGAGGTAGTCTTCAACGCCCCGGCCTTGTTTGTTCTTCCGGTGCACGTCGACGCCTCTGCTCAGGGGCTGCAGCCAATGGCCGATTTCCCAGAAGGCATCCTCGTCCGCACTCTCCATTTCTCTCGCAGCCCTCGACAACGGGGTGTCGTCATTGCTGTCCAGCTGAGCGGGGTCGGCGCCGGCCACGAGGAGGGCGCGGACCATCATGTCCTTCTCAGACAAGACCCAATTAAAGCATTCTGACGGTAGCGATGAACTCCACGGGAGGGTCACGACCCAATGCAGATAACAATGCTCAATGGCATGCGGGTTGCCGCGGATCGGCTGCTTTTGCAACATGCGTTCGATGGGGTACGTCTCCGGGCGCATGAGAGCTTGCTTCAGGGGCGTCGTGTCCCCGCGACATGACAAGCTAGGGGTGACGCGGCAGTGTATGTCGGCACCAGCTTCGACGAGCTGCCAAGCAAAGTCGCCACCACTCGTCCGGCAAGACGACGTCACCAGTGAAAGGAGGGTATGGCCCTCGGGGTCGAGCGAGTTAATTTCAGTCTTGGGGACTTCACGTAGGAGGGTACGGGCCATCTCCCAACGGGCTGCCTTGATGGCGGCGCGCAGAATCGTCAACTTGGCTTTGTGGTCGAATTTATCCGCGGCAAGACCCCGGAAACAAAGGATCTCGGCCACTTCCAGCGAGGGTTCTACGTTGTAGCGCTTGTGCAACCGAAAGCAGACGAAGGAGACGTCCGACGTTAGCCGGCCCGAACGGTCCATGTCAACTAGCGCCTCGAGCACGCTCACCGTGGCATTGTCGTGTCGATACGAATCGTCGACCGGCTCGCCCCAATTGGGATTGAGCTCTTCATCTCTGATCTCATCTTCGAGGGGCCCGGCGTCAAAGAGACTACCAATGTCTGCCATGGGAAAGGCATCAACCAGGTCGATGCGACCTTGTCTTGCTATGCACTGGAGGGCGGCCTGACGTCTATTTTGAACAGCGATATGCAAGGCGGGGACGCCTTGCTTGTTTCGCAGGCATGGGTCGGCGCCTCGAGCGAGCAAGAGCTGCAAAATACGCGTATCGGAGCGCGTTTCGATCCAACTATCAGTGCGGTAAAGGCGCTCGAAGAGGAGATGCAGAACGGTGTTGCCATCTTGGTCCCCATCGGTGAGGCAAATACCGGCGTCCATGAGCAGCTTGGCGATATCCCATCTGTCGGGATGTGCGGTGCAATACGACCCCGGATATGTCGAGCCGTTGGACAAGTAGGCGAGGCTGAGTTCGGTAGGAGACTCACTGGTCGGCCTCTCCACGGATACCATTAGCGCATTCCTGCCCAGCGAATCCGTTGCTCTAACATCGGCGCCGGCAGCCAGTAGAGCCTCCACGGCGGTGACGTTGATGTGCCTAACAGCCACAGAGAGCGCGGTTTCCTTACGACGGCACCAAAACCTAGCTTTTCGTCTGGCGAGACGCCAGCAGCGACAAGTCTAGCGATGATTGCTCCACGAGACGCCCGCTGAGCCGGGGCCCGACTCCAAATCGTCTTGCCGGCTGGAAAAAACTCGTCATCCCTGCTAAAATCCATAGTTACAGCAAAAGAGCAAAGGGGAAATATCGACAGCGGAGTGGCGTTCGAGCCGAATGCCCGAGTTGACATCGGCGCCGAGGTCGATGAGTTTCATAGCGTCCTCGAATCGGCCGAGCCGACAAGCTTCGCCGAGGGGAGTCGCATTGTGCCGGAAGGTCTGGCCGTGGCGGTCGCGGCGATCATCAGAGGCGCGGACACGGGAATTGATGTTTGCCCCCCGTGCCAGCAGAATGGGAATGGTGGAATCCCAGTGGGAATTGATGTAGGCGTGGTAGAAGGGTGTCATACCGAACTCATCGGGAACATCGACGTCGAGTTCAGGATGGGTGTCGAGAATATATGCGACCAACTCGGCATGCCCTGCGGCTGCCGCTTGATGAAGAGCTCCGTAGCCGGCGGGCCCATTCTCGGCACTTCTGACCACTTTCACGCCCGCCGAAAGGAGATTCTTGGCGGTTTCCATGTGCGAAGAACAAATGGCGGCTTGGAGGGGCAGCCAGTCGATCGGCTCAAGGCGGTAGTCAGGGATGGTCGGGTCCAACATGGTCTGCCAAAGACCACGCTGAGGGCGGCAAGAGCAGAGCCAGCGGGAAGAGCTGTTGACCGAAGCGCCGTTGGCCAGTAAGAGATTGACGACCTCGGTGTGGCCCTCCCCGGCAGCAAGATGAAGGGCAGTGTATTCGCGAAGCAGGTGGTCGACCGTCTCGTAGGATTCGGGGGGGGGTCACGTGGGAGGTGTCCCCCGTTAGAGATATCGCGGGCATCGGGGAGGGACAAATCAAGGGTGGAGTTATTCGGACTGGTGTTGCCCACTCCCCAGTTATCCGGACAAGCCCGAGCAGTACTCGGGACATCAAACTCGGCCAGGTTCGACGACATTTCTTTTGCCCAAGATTCTTCCTCCTCATCAAAGGTCGCGCGTCGATCACTGGAGAAGGCCGGCCAATATTTGGGGTCCTTGGCGGCCCAGTCCAAAGTGGCCTGACGGGCATCGTTGGCGAAACGCCAGAACTCGCGTGTCATCTGGCATCGCAACTTGCGGTCTGGTGATGCGCCTGCGGCTAGGGCCTTGTGTAGAGTACCTACACGTCCAAACTTGGCGGCCCAGGCTAGTGGTGTCGCAAAATGATGTCCGATGCCTCTGGCGTACAGAATCGGCTCAACCACACTCAAGAATCGACGATTCACGAGGCTAACGCGGTATAGATCATCCAATTGCCCTGCGTGGTCAAGATCGACGTCTCTGTAACACTGGTTGGGGTACAGATAATTGCAGATGATACAGAGAAGCTCATTGGGCAATGAGCTGAGTGTCGCCATCTCCATCGCCCGGTTGTCGTCACGGGTGATGCGTTCAACTTTTGTAGTACCGTTAAACGGAAGGGGTTTGACTGACCTTGCCTTGTGAACGTGGGTTCCAATGCAGGACTTTGACTCGGAAATTCACCAAAAGGGGCGATCAATCAGGGGCTTCAGTTCGCTTTGATTGGCTGACGAATTCCCGGAGTGATCCAAACGCGTGGTCCGGCTTGGCGTTTTTCGACGAGATCATTCAAGTCGTGTCCACCGTGTATGCCCATGGCCCACAATCGAAACTCTTCCGGGTCCAATGTCAAACATGGGATATACAACATCCTACAACCCCAACAACACCCTAGCCAGCTCGAATAGTTTCTCTCGTTTTTCCCTGTTCAGTTTGCCCCTCTCCATACCACTTGACCTCAGTGACACGGTCTTCCGGGGACCACTTGCGTCCACCCACATAGGCCGTGCTGTCTAGCAACAATCATGCCTCCCTGTGTCGTCGTTCTTCTTGTTTCCAGATCTGCCTTTCCGTTCGATCACCGTGGGTTCCCCTTGCACGCTCCCATACGTAGTTCTAGGAGCGCTGTACTATTCGGCTTGAGCTTCGGCTTAGTGTCTTGTGTGCTTTGCTTTGGAACTTCCAATTCCAGAAGCCGCCCCCGCAAGGCTTCGATCTTGGCCGCTATAAGGTGTGCATTGTCCGCCGCTGAGTTGCCAGCCACTTCGTCTCCTGAAATATCCGAGTCGTCACCCTGCGACAGATCTTTTGCGGCGGTGTCTGATGTTGGCTCCTCAGGATCGGAGAGCCCCGGTGCATCAGAAGTGGCTTCATGCCCTCCACTCAAGAGCCGGACGACCCGACTGACGTCGCTGCGGCAGCTGAGCTGCTGGCAAGAGCTCAAATAGCGCTGCGTCTTCCATGACGGTGGCTCGAGCCGAGCATACAATAATTGGCGCAAAAGTAATAGTTTGGGAAACTGAGAAAATGGGATGTGGTGTTAAGTTGAAGCTTCAAGGCGATGCCTGAAGTTGAAGAACTTGACGGCAGATGTCGAGTAACCTGGGGAAAGGGACTGGGGCGGGCAAGCCCCAAGGCTCGGAACCCCCATGACGGGTCACAGCGCCCCCATCGGAAAGGCTGCCTGTCGGTCCTGCTTCGCCCCTCTTGTGAGGCCTTATTCTCAGCCGCTTCGGTCTTCGAGCAGGAGCAGCTTTCCATCGGTGCGGGGCAGTAGTTAACGAAATATTGGTAAGAACCCGCACAAAAGGTGATGACCCGATGCTTTCGGTGAGTGTGACTTCCTCGCGCTTACAGTGCAGTGCTGTCCTCATCTTTCAGAAAAGTTTTATTAAAGCCTGAGGTCTCCCGAACACCCACCGGGCGAGCCCGAATCCGGGATCCATGGCCAATACCGTGGACCTCGACCACCGTTCAGTCATTCAATGACAACCAGTCCCTGGAAGTCAACTTCATCCATCACAGCCTTCCGCAACACCACACCTTCTACGAAAATTCCCACGCGCGATATGATGAACAAAGTCGTCGCTATGTTACCAATACTCCTCCAATCCCGGCCGCCTTACCCGCCAAGTTCCAGGACACGGCCCCTAATAAGGGCAAGCTGCCAGAAGAGAAAGCAACAGACACCATTTCCAACGTGATGACTTACTGGAACATGATTTTCCCGTGCGCCCTGGAGAAATTCAAAGAAGGCCGCACAGCCACTAAGAACGCACAGTTTGTCGATAATATTGGCAACCTCCAAACGTGGGCCCAAGTCTATGGCAAGCTCAAGCTCGCCTGCGATAGCTATACGGAGCTAACAGGTATCTTAGAGGGGCTGCATCGCGCCTGGGGATAGACGGCAGACAATGCCGTCGAGCCTGCGTGCCTGGCTACCAAGCTCGTCCCCGAGATGGACATGGTCACGCCCGTCCTTGGCGCAATACATATTGTTCTCGAGGCCATGAAGACAGGGGCCGAGGTCCGCAACGAGGCACTACGCGCGTTTGATGATTTGGAGGATGTCTTTCAGATGTTGAGATATTCTTGACAACCTTTCAGCAAGAAGATTCTGTGATAGAACAGGCCGTGACTCTTGTCGTGGCGGTACTCGAAGCGGTCGAGAGGGGCATCAGATTTTTCACTCGACCAGGGTGTAAGTGCCCACCCGATCTCTCCCCGATAAACTAGGGCGCCAGCCATCTAACAAACAGGCGGCAGTAATCCGGGAACTCAAATCAATTGCAAAGGGCAAAGACTACGAGGCCTCCCTCCTCAAAAGTCTTAGAACCATCACGAGCCGCAGCAAGACCCAGATGGCCTGGGCCGTCAAGCCCCATATCCGAGACTTTGCATGGTGTAATTATGTCCTCAGATGGGATACCGCTTCCCCACCTCTGACGAACCACCATCAAGATTCCCATGCAACACAGCGAATTCACCAACTGTTACTCAACAACCAAGAACACATTGCCGTCAGAGTAGACCTTGTTTATTCAAGGTGGATGAAGTGTCAAGCCAGAGCAAGTTCATTATTACCCAAAATGAACAGAGCAGGAACTTGCAGGATGGTATGAATGCCACCCTGGCTCTTTTGATGGACAAGCACGACGAAACCAAACGGGAACTTCAGTTCCTCCGAAGCCAAACCAGAGCGCAACAAAGTAAGACGCGGCTCTCCATTGCATCTTGATCCATGTTTTAGTCATTAATCTCGACCTTTTAGACCTCGTTGCCGCGGGCCAGCGCGAGATATCCCGTCTCGGCGACATTATTGTCAGGAGTGTGTCACCGCTCCCGGGAAGCTTGATACATAACGGCCCAGATCAACCCCAGCTGGCCCTCGAGCACCCTTCTCGTTCCTATCTCTAGGAAGGATCAGGATCGATTTATCAAGAGGATTTATGGGCGCTATTACAAATAGACTACGACATCGAAGACGCCGACATCGAAGACATCGAGGAGCACCGAGAACAACTCGCCGCCCAGGACCGGGCCCTCACCGAGCAGATCGTTCACACCCAAATGTTCCAAGAGTGGGTCATCTCCCCAGAATCGACCAAGCTCCTGATCCACGGCAACTTCAACCCAGGACGCGCCATGCAAACATCAACCTTATCCCTCTTCTCCGCAACGTTATCAAATCCATTCCGATCCCGCCCGCAATGCCTCTGCCTCGTCTGGTTTTGTGGTCGCCACCTCGGGGACGCTGGGAGCAGTAACGACGAGTCCGACGACGACAGCGACGATATTAGCGATAGCTCGGGCGAATACCACCACCGCTACTACCCCTACAGCGACCGACTTCCGCGCCAAGTGGCGGGCACCAAGACGGGGACCATCAGGCGCATGGTGCGGAGCCTGATTGCCCAGCTGCTAAGCGACTTCGACTTTGGCTTGTCGCACCCCATGCTTTGTCCTGGCGTCGACTTGGCGTTGGTTGAGGATGGGGATTTGGCCGAGTTGACGGGTTTGCTGGGCTGGCTGGTACGGCAGCTGCCTGAGGAGGTGACGCTTGTCATTCTCGTTGATGGTATTGCGTTTTATGAGCGGGAGGAATTTGAGGGACCCATGCTGGACGTGATGGGTGATCTTGTGGGGCTCACGGCCGCAAGCGATGTGCAAGCTACTGTCAAGATTCTCCTGACTAGTCCATGGCCAACCGCCACTGTGCGCGCAGCGTTCGAGGCGGGGGATTTGGATGATGATGTGGATCGGCAGGGTGGGGAAAAGGGCTGTATCTTGTCCATGGAAGCGTTACAGCCATCTCAGTTAGATTCTAGTGCAGACAGGGTCAAGAGAAAGTTGCAGGAGTTGGGCAGTTGAAAGACGATATCTTGTTCACAGTCGGTGACCCTCAGCGAGCCCTAGTCCTAAACCTCACGGTATCAACACTAGTAGGGCTCAAGTCATGTATGTCTCTCTCAAACCCAGATCTGATGGCGTCATTAGTCCGGTGAGACAAACCGCATAAAGTCCGATTCTCCTTATGTTAGATCCAGTACGCCCCCTTTCCAACCCCAACGCTGAATGACAGATACGAGTCTGTTCTCCCTCGGTGAGGTTTTTTACATGGCTGTTACCCGATACGTCCGCAACCGGGATTCCATGGCTCGGCTTCTAGCGTATTCGGCTCGCCTACTGACCCTGAGGGTTCGAGCCCGGGAAGTTCCCGTATCCCACTGGCATCATTGTCGTCGAGGGATCATATCCGGGCTGAACTTCTCCATAGTACTCTAGAGAGCCGGGCGCCTCGTGCAGGCCCCGCTCGGCGCTCAGCTGGTGGGCAACGGGGTCGCCAGACGAGAGCTCTGCCGCTGGCGCAACGGCGTGCTGCTGATGCGGATGATGGTGTGTCCATGCAGCTTGTTGTGCTGCGTCGTGTACGTACGAATGATGTCCACCACCGTCCACCCCCATCCCATCCAGTTCCGGTTTCCCGCCGTCGTACGTTGGTTGGGGGGTTTGTGGCGCTGGATCAGTCTTCCTCCTCTTGCCAGCGTATCGCCAGCCCAAAACAAAAGCCAGCGCGAGAAGGCCAACGCTTCCAACGGAGCCCACGACAGCGCCTACAATGACGGGGATGCTGGAAGAGCCGCTATTGGTGCCGTCAACTGGAGGATCATTATGGTCACTGGAACTAGGCGACGCTGTGTTTGCCGAACTGCTTGAACTTTGACTTGAGGAAGAAGTGTTTGGAGTTGGACGAGACGTGCTGGCCGTCAACCCGGGCGGAGCGGAGGTCCTCGCGGATATATCACGATACACCGTCCGCGCTCCTGAAGGTAGACCCAGCTGCTCGGGACAGCCTATGAAGGAAACCGAAGGTAAAACGGAAGGCGACGCCTGAAATACTGTGATCGTTGCACACGCTTTGTTACTAGCCGCAGATTAGCATAAATTCTCGGCATTGCTCCCCTCGATTCACCTTTCCACTGAGACAAATTCAAACTCGACCTAACTTACCACCTGAAGTTCAGAGTCACTGTGGCAGTCCGAGAGTCGGCACTGGCGACATAGTGTCCCAAAGCTGATGTGCCGTCGCAGGTGGCGCCAAGGTAGTAGTATGTCGTCATCATCGTTCTAGTTGGCGTGGTGGTACCGGTTGGAGGGCTGCTGCTTGTGATCACGCATACCCCCATGCTGTCGACTGTGCTCCATGATTCTTGCGATGCCGTGGTGTCCACTCGGCAAGACGCGGCTACCATGGCAACTACTATACCTCAAGATTAGGAGATTGATCGCAGGGGAGACACACCCCATGCTTACCACCATTGCCGCTGGAGATATAGTGGCCAATTTGATCGCTCCCACGCACCAACGTGAAAACGGTTACTAACTGAAAGACAAGCAGCAGCAAAGGCGCCATCGAGCGTCGCAACCCAGGACTACTGTCCTTGATTGCGGGAGACTGATATTGACTGACAAGAGCGTACCCCGCGAAATTCCCGGAACTTTTACAAGGCTCTCGAGTCTCGACCTAGAGACCTCATCGCGGCGCGGGGTTTCCCCGAGCTGACTGGCAAGGGTCTGAGGACTCTGGGCGCCGAAATGGCAACGAGATGAGTTGGGTGGCGGACGGCCAATGAGAGACAACCTGCGACCAGCACCACGGCCCTTTTCTTACTGGGGAAAGAGCGGCGGCGGGCTCAGTCTTCAGCTATGTTCGCCGTCGTCTGGCTCAGCCCCGGTGACCGACCATGCTTCAACAGAGGAGGTACCCTCCCCCCGCAAATATTTGTCGCCCGCGATGCTACACGTGTACTTCATACCACTTGTCACTTTTGCATCCGCTCCCATCCCTACCGTATATAGAACCGCCCGTCATTAGACGCGCCTGACCCACGTCACGGCCGGCCCGAGATGAGAGTATGTGATTTGTGTCTGCCCCTAGAGTCTAGACTATCAAACACATACTGTTACCGGCACACAACCTTTCCGGCCACGCCTCCCCGTGCGGTACGCGGATGACGCCTGTCCACGGCTGCATGACGGCGCCGGCGCTGATGAGCGTAGCGCGCTTGTCACGTAGCAAGAAACACATCTCATAAAAAGACCTTCTTTACAGGCAATATACTTTCCCCTTCTTCATCCCATTGACTCTCCTTAATTCCGGAACTAACCACTTAGGGCGAGCCGGCCTGGGGAAGCGATGCACGCGTGGGCAAGTTACCCTACCTAGGTATTTAAGGGGAACCTTTCCACTTTGCGTCTGACATTCATTAGCACAAACAGACCAGAATTTCTGTCTGATTCAAGCCCCATGACCTGCAAAACTTTCTACTTTCCTTCTTATTCTTATTCAAGCTTACGTAGTCTACTCAGAGAAGATATTTCCGAGACCGTTACAGTAGCTACTTACCGCCATTGACAAGGTCGCTCCGGGTTTCTTTAGCGGGCCGCAGTCCCTGTAGACAAGGAAAGAATTACAAGCCGAGGTGAGCTGCCGACCCGCTGCTAGAGCCGCGGGAGGCCTCAGGATACTGAACTCCAGCAGCTGAAGTGACGGGGTACGGGCAATGCACAACCGGGGATTGAAGTCAAGTTAGGCAATTAACTGACTCTTACAAAAGATTTAATGAAGAGTGAAGTTGTCCTTGATATTCACGCTACCATTGAGCGAAGAGTGGAGTTATTTTTAACAGTCCGGCGAAGAACTCAACCAAGCTCTAACCGACCTCCTGTCCTGTCTCCGACTAGCTCCCCATCACCTCGTTCCTCCACCTCACCCAGAATATCCGTACCTCAGTTCCCGACTCTCTTTTTCTCTCCAGGCTCGCGGGCTGTGTAAGTGGAAACGGTTCGATGGGGTAAGCACCGGTGGGAACTTAGGCAAGGGTACGCTGGTTCAACGCCAGGTGGGACAGCAGGCGTCCCCGAACGTCGAGATGGGACGACGGTGGCGCCTGACCTAGGCTCTTCGCCAGCGCGACGGCGATGCGCTCGTCGCGCTGGACCTCGCTGCGCTTACCCCGCGCTTTGGTATTGGATTGTGCGACTTCGGCCCACTTCGTGATCAGAAACAGCGCCACACCCGCGGTGACTAACACGGAGAAACACTAATCTCCATGCAAAGTCGGCGGCGTGATGAGATGACCGATCACGGCTTGTCCGACCATCCTCCAGCCGGCCTTGATCACCCGCAACACCTTGTCGATCCGGAGCAGAAACGACATATTGTACCACGGATCGACAGGTTTCCCGTCGACTTTCTTTCGTAGTGCGGCGGGACCTAGCCCATCGGGAGACAGAGGTGATGTCTATTCCTTGGTCAGTTGTCTCAAAGCAAGATAATGTGGGGTGCGAAAGAACGTACTAGCGGGGGGGATGCGGTCGAGCGATCCGAAACGGTTGTAGTTAGCGGCGATGTACCGTTCTGCAGGGCGATGATGCCTTCCGGCAAGTCAGTTTCCCGTTCCATTCTGATGGTTTGATGGCAAGTCGGCCGAAGAGGCACAAAGCGACGATGCCAAAGATGAGAATTGCTGGATGGGATTCGAAGTAGACTTAGACTGAGTTATCTTAGTACATACTGTACCTACCATTCTTATTCTTGCTCAATTCTCCCTCTCATTGCCCCACCTTCCCGGTTGGGAGCGAGGCCCGTGCTGCAGTGGGGGCGAGCAGCGGACTCAATTGCGGGATACCCCAAGGCGGGGACCCCGAAATCCCGGGTAGCCTTTTCCGATCCGAGTTCCGAATGTCGCAATCATCCTCCAAAGGCCAAGGCCGAGTTAAAAAAAGAATTTAAAAAAAAAATAAAAAAATAAAAAAAAAATAAAAAAAAAAAGAATTTAATTTTTTTTCCGTCAGCAAATTCGGTAGCAGCTTCAAATATCCTGCACCGCTAGGGAGTCCCTAGAAGCATTGAACAGCCGAGTCAACAACTTGGAACACCCGGCTCGCCCAAGGCACACCCGAGGCACCTCGACCCTTGCCGCCAGACAGTTTGAAGACAAGGAGAATTGCCAAGAAAAAAAAGACAAGAAGTGGAACACTCACATCGAATCCGTTAGAAGAGGGCATCATTACCCATAGTCGAGGTGAGCTGCCGACCCGCTATTACCGTCCGGGGGAGGGAGCCTCAAAGGTGGTGTGCTGCACTTCAGCAGCTGAAGTGACAGGGCATAGCCAATGTACAAACAGACTTTGTGTACGAAAGATGTAGTTCGGCTGTAGGGCCTGGAATAAGAGTACGGTAAACTCCATTCTTCCTATCGCCGATACCATAGCCTTTTCTATTGCTTCACTTTGGGGCCACCTTGTCCCCGTTCTTAATCCCTCAGGGCCTAAAATCGCCAACCTTCCATCATCTATCTTACCACGCCACGCCCTCATCGTACCTTTTTTAGTCCCTCGTTGCATAGTTGTTCCGGCTCTACAGAAGCCATTAAGGGAGGTTTAGAAGGGGAGGTTTAGCAACACTAAATCACTGGGTAACAGGAGATCTGATGTACCACGAGGTGGGAAGGCCAGAAGGCAAGTCACCTACCTAGGTAAGCAACTAACTCTTGCCAAGGGTGCCATGAGAAGTGGAGTTATCTCCAGAGAGTTATTCACTCCGGGGTCTCCGAGACCTTTGTTTTATCCTCATCATAGTCCGGCCGATAACTCAACCCAGCTCTGACCGTTCCCCCTTCCCATTCCGCCCCACCCAGCTTCCAGCGACCTTGCTCCTCCGTACCTATTCTACCCCAAGTATCCGCGGCCACGCGGATGACGGAACGAGCTGAGACATGAGGCAGTTGAGGAATCAGGCCGCGGTGTTCTCATCTCTGACCAATGTACCAGTTGAGAAAAGATCGGCGAACGTCCGGGTGCGGCGGGCCCTACCCCAGCAACCTGGCGAAGGCCGACCGGTTCAGGTTTTCGATCAGGGCAATCATCATGTTCGTCCGCGTTTTCCAATAAGAGGTAGATAGTTTGAGTTGGCGCGTCGATCGCGCTCACTTCTGCTCTGCACCCAGGGCCGGCACTGTGTACGCGGGCAGCAGATATGGCCCGATACCGGGCATACATGGCTGCGCGCTCGGTGTGGTCTTTGGTACACTCGATTGCAAGCTTGGCCTGTGACTCGGCACACACTGCCGCCATCTTAGCCCGCGCCCAGCGGTAACAGACCACACTACCCGTGACGATGAGCACAAGGGCGCATTCCTCCCCATGCAGCAACATCGCGATGTAAGTGGCGACGACCACGCATCTTGTCTCTCTGGTCCAAACATCATTTGCCTTGTTGACAAGCTTATGGGTGATATGGGCGAGAAATGGCATGGCGGATTGGACACGCGAAAGGTTCTGGCCAGGGAGCGCGGCAAGTCGTGGTCTGTCGGGAGGCAGAAATGGCGTCTGTTGCTTGGTCAGCATTCTCTAAACACTGTCGAAAATAGCTGGAACAGAGATCATACCTGGGCGTGCAACTCGGCCGACCGATTGTGAAATGGAGTAAAAGTCTGCCATGTACCACGCAATCCAAGGGCGATCGTTCGTTGCATTAGGTAGGCAGATTCGCGCTCCATCCTGATGATTTGACGGAAAAGACGGCCGGGCGGGCACGTGAGCGACGACGCCGAAGCTGTCGGGGATGGGGAGATACCATGGTTGGATGGAACTGGCCTTGAGTCTTCGGTGAATAGGTTCAATTAGGTTGGGGCCGAGGGAGGTGGGTTTGAGTCTCTTGGGTTTCTTTCTTGGTTTGTCGCTGTTAATATTCGTAAAACACGTGGGCATGGGGTGCAGACTAAATAAGATGATATGAACGATAGGTATCTGTTCCTTGACCAAGAGCCACTCAGATGGCCAATGTTGACCCGACACGAGGTATTTTGGAGGTATGCCCCTCTAACTTCACCCAAGGGCCCAGTCCCCCAGCCAGTCATGCCACCAACACCAACTCTAAGTCTTGAACCTTATGCTAGCCGGAATTCTCCGATCAAAGATTGCAAGCAACCGACCTTCAAAGACCGATTCAAAAATACGGCAGCAAACTCGGCAATACCTTGGAATATCCTGCGCCGCTGGGGGGCTCCCTAGAAATGTCGAACAACACGTCAGCAAGTACAGGTTCGGAACGGCATAACTAAGAGTCGGAACCCGACTGGAGAGGTACCTCTAGTACTAGACTT
The DNA here is from genome assembly GCA_039881045.1 of Chaetomium olivaceum. Lineage (NCBI taxonomy): Eukaryota > Fungi > Ascomycota > Sordariomycetes > Sordariales > Chaetomiaceae > Chaetomium > Chaetomium olivaceum. Next base: position 65,269 of record JAYWVB010000032.1, on the reverse strand, counting down.
TCTTCGAACGGGCAACTTGAGGACAAGAACTCAATGGAAGGGTAAGGAATACGAAGGAAGAACGAAAAGGAAAACGGAGAGGAAGGAAAGGGACAAAGAAGAGTGAGAGAAGAAGATAAGACACTCACATCGAATACATATACGTCCCCCACCACGGACCGCCCCCCCACCACAACCAGCCCGTCCACACATCCGCGTTATCCGCCATGTACGAGAGCATGCCCGTCAGCGCCGCGATGCACTGGGCGTTGGCACCGCCCGCCGTCTCGCCCAGGATGGCGCGCTTGCCGCTGGCCTTGAGCCACGCCGTCGCCTCGCGCAGCCGCTCCTGCCCGATCGTGCCCGACACGCACACCTCTGACGTGCCTGACCCGTCGCTGTCTAGGTACTGGTGCATCTCGTACACCAGCTTGTCGTCGCCCGCGGGGTCCTTGAGGTTGATGAGCGACGCGCCGTTGCCCGAAGAGACCTAGAACGGGGGTTGGGTCAGCTTGGTAAGGTAATCACTGACCACCCCGGGGATGGGTGTGATGATGCTGTGGAGTTCTGAGAGAGGGAACCCACCCATGTCCATGCGCCCGTCCACGAATTGCCCTCGACAAAGATCAGCTGCGAGGTAGCCCCCGCGCCCCGGATGCCGTCGATAGCGGCCTGGTTGAGATCGAAGACAAGCTTGTCGTCCATGTCGTGGTATTCGTTGTTGGTGTCGAAGATGACCTTGTCGTTGCTGGAAAATATCTTGGCCGTCGTCGTCCACCACGCCTTGAATCCGTCGACATCGGTGATAATCTGCTCGTAGTACCGGCCTGTAAGAGATGGTCAGTACAGGATTGCCCGTTCTGGAAGTTGGGGGCGTCGGATGGGGACGTAGATCGGGCGAGTACCGAAGTTATGCGGGTCAATGACCGCGTAGGCTCCCTTGTCGGTGATGTATGACACGATCTGGGTGCGTGGTCAGTCATCTTCACTTCTCAAGTTGACCATCTCTTCCATACGTCAGTGAGCCCCTGCGAATATGTGGCGTTGACAGTGCCCGTCATCTTCGTGGGGATGAGGCGTTCCCTGTATTCTGTTATCAACCACTCTTTTTCTCTTCTTAGATGGTACGAGTCATCCTACATCATGATTGGAATTCGAAAGGTATTCATGCCCCGGCCGATGAGTGTCTATTCATCATTTCAGTTGCACCGTCCGAACAACATATCTCACCCCCCTCCCCCCAAACGCAACGTAGCCGACAGGACAAGACTCACGTCAATGCTCGCCTTGGCTGGCCAGGTGTAATGCTTGCCGAGCTGCCCGGGCAGGGTGTCCTTGCCGAACTCGGCGCCAGACTGGTTGACGCCGACAAACTTGAACTTGCCGGCTCGCTTCTCCTTGGTTGTTGGAGTCGGTGTATCAGATGCCAGTGCCGCTAGCGCCGAGCTGGCAGCCACTGCGCCGAGAAAAATGCTGAGCAGCTTCATGTTGAGGTCCAGTGTTGAACAAACTACTGCTTTGGTGTAAAAGGGTCATTCTCTTTCTTTCATTCATCGACCTTCTTATGTATGCGCACGAACCGCCATTGCACCACAGGCATCAAAGCCAACTCGGAAACGCTTGCTCCGCCTCGATGCCTGGTCAACGCAGAGCTTTATAACTCGCTCATTACTTAGATTTAGTAAAGGCACTAGGAAACTGTAGACGCGCGCCTTTCACTACTGGGTCCTGTAGCAGCATGTACGATAATAACCACCCTCGGCGTGTTTGTTGCATTTTACCGATTCCCGGGTCGTTACCGGCGCGCATTCCATACACCCGGGACCTACAAAAGCCGGCACATGTGGGGGATCTTTACAACCATCCCTAAAAGGGGCTGCTTCTTCCGCCCTCTTGAAAATCAGCCGGACACGGGAGCCCTGCCACGGTATGGAAGGCAGAGGGAAACGGATATTCTTCCACTCAAAAACAGCTTATTAACGTTTAGGAGGGGGTAGGGTCTGTAGAACATTGATGAAAACGTTGGCTTACGGTTTCCAATACCAGGGCCGGCGACGATGAACTACTATACCGAGAGATTAATGACGCGAGCGCTATTCATCCCCGAGTCAGAGTCAAACACGGGGCGGAAACCCATGCTTATCAGTCACCGGCGGAGCAGACAATCGTTGCTTTTAACTCGACTTGCGCTACATATAAACTTCATAAAGTTGTTGGTATTGACCATTTGTCACTGGACACTTAAAGATGTACGAACAACCGTTGCATTGCTTCTCGCTATGCATGTGTTGGGGTAGCCGGTGACGTGCAATGCTCTACTGTGTTTGATCTCTCTAAACATAGAGCTATCGCGCCTACTACTGGCATCGAAGGTGCTCGGGCCAGGGATCAGGTTGTTGTGAGTATTGTGAGTTTCAAAGTGACGATAGGACCATCGGTATTTGGGAATATCTTCTATGATTACTTGCTTGTCTGGATGTTGAACTGCAGATAACAGGGCATCATATGAGCTCCGTATTTCTTTTCACTTTCTTCTGTTCCAGATACACCGCGCTTAGACCGATGTTGCATTGTGATCCGCTCTATCACGAGATACACGTGGTGACCTTGTGCCATGCCACCTTTAACGTGACGATGGGCGGGTGACGTTATGATTATGGCCATTGTCTTCAAACACCCAGTCGACGGGACGGAAGCGGCAAAGTGGATGCTAACGAGCCGCCGTTAGAATGATTATATCCATGTATGCATGTATGCAACACGTCCTTATTGTACACGAGACCGCTACATACAGCTCTCCATCTATCTGTGTATAGGAACAGGGAAATGCAACCGTCATGACCCCCGGTCTATACCCAGTATGAGGCCCGACATATCGTTAGACATCAAATTCCGTAAACGCCAAAGACACCAGCCGAATACTCAGGGGGTGCTCCATATCCAACAACAGAGAGCTCCGGTCGTCAAGCAGGCGCCGGTATAGTGTGTGTGTGATGCAACTGTCCGACCGCCCAACACCCAAACCCAACTCTCTGCCCTGACCCCGTTACGCCAGCCCACCAACCCCCTTGCGAACAGGCCATATTATCATCCCGCCATTCATGCCACGCGAACCTCACACATTAACAACATCCAAAGAACGACGGGACGGTTACACCATCTCTGAGTTAAGTCTTGACTTGGGGCCACTTGACATCATCCGAGCACGCAGGCTGCTCACTGACCCAAGCCTTGATCTTATCCATGTCCCAGCCGCTCATGGTGCGATCCTTGTCGTTGTCGGCCGGCTTGACGGGCTTGCCCATGATGAAGGCGTTGCTGATGCTGCAGGCGCCGTCGACGTACTTGTAGCGGAAGCACTCGTCCGAGCCGAGGCTCTTGCACGCGGCCGCGCAGTCGGCGAAGGACTTGTGTGCGTTCTTTTCCTGCTCGTTGTAGTCCTCGGCCTTTTTCATCCGTTTGAGCTGCCAGTCGGACCAGTTGTGCCCGGATTCGGTGTCGAGGTAGAAGCGGTTGTCGGCCATGTTGTCCCAGTCGGCGCGTGTCTCGTTGAGGTGCGGGGCTAGGAACTCGTCGTAGATGTCCCGGAGGAGAAGGGGGCGTGTGGTTTGCTTGCGCGCTTGCCGCCGCTCGAAGTGCCAGAAGCTGTTGATCTCTTCGGCGTTCATGTGGTGCATCGTCACGACCGGGTGGCACCAGTGGGATGGGCCGAAGGGGAGCGTCGCTGGCTTCTCGCCGTTAATGGTCGGCCACTGTGAGGGAGGGGTGGTTAGCCTGTATTCTTTTGGCGGTTGAAGTTTGTAGCGGGAGCTGGTGGTGCGCAAAACTGTAGAGGTATCGCGGAGCCGGATAAAAGAGACTTACCATCTGCTGGACCCCCACATCGGTCTTGTCCTTTAGGGCGCGCGCAAAGATGTAGTCGCCGCAGCACTCCTTTTGTGCCTGCAGATCGTACTCGTTGGCGACGCCCGGGTGGGCGCCCACAAAGTCCTTCATGGCGGCCTGGCTGACCAGGTAACCCGAACCGCCATGGCCGAAGCTGAAGTTGTGGATCAGGGTCACGCTGCCGAGGTAGAGCTTCTTCCTCGCGTCCAGCTTCTTGACCCACTGCATCAAGTTCGGCCATAGCACGTAGGTGTCGGCGTCGACAAATATGTACCAGTCGTAGTTCGGGCGCATCTTGTAGGCCTTCTCGGCGATGTGCACGTTCTTGTACTTGTCCAGGTTCCACCCCTCCTTGGCCGGGTCGCCCAGCTTGTTGCAGACCTCCTGGTCGACGAGGCACCACTTCTGGCGCCGGTACAGGTCGAAGTCCGAGTTGCCCTCCTGCGCCTCGGGCAGCACCGTGTCGAGGCTGTCGTGGATCGGCTGCCCGCCGATGTTCTGGTCCATGTCGCCGAAGATGAGGAAGTCGGGCAGGCATCGGAGCATCGTCATTAGTTGCGTGGGGATGCGGGCGTAGGCCTCGGACGCGCCCGTCTTCATTACCAGCAGCACCTTGCTGGTGTCGGGGAAGCCCTCGCATCCCGGGTCGGACGGCGGAGGCGGCGGAGACGGAGGAGGAGGGGGAGGGGGAGGACGGGAGGTGTCGTGGGGGCTCCCCTGGGGCGCATGTTGGCTCTTGTGCGGGTCGTGGTGGTCATGGTCGGGGCGGTAATAGGGCTCGTCCAGGCCGGACCAGCCGCCTATCCTCGAGGTGTAGAGGAGAATGAGGAGGCTGATGGTCGCGATCGAGAGAAGGAGGGAAGATTTCCGAGTGATCATCTTGTTGAAGGGCGTCCACACGCGGTCTGGGCCATGGAATGACTTGGGCGAAATCATGGGGTCGTAGCGGGTCCAACGGCATGTGCCAGCATTCCCCCCAGAAATATGTTGAAACCGAACCACCCGCGGAGTGCAACGACGGAGTTGAGACAGAAAATGGAGGCACAAGAAAAAAATTCAGAAAGTCAAGATTGGGCGTGTCAGCGAAACGGCTTTCACAACTAGGTAGGAAATAAGCGACAGAAATACGAGATCCAGGCCCTTCTCATCCCCGGCTTTCCCTCCCTCCTTTTTCTGAACAGCCCCTCAAAAAGAGTGAGCATGGTGGGAGGCATTGATTGGATGATTCCGGGACTTTGCTGGAGAGGCACAGCTGCCGCATATCGGATGGCTGCAGTGGTGCCTCCACTGCCACATGCTTTCGACAGGGTTCGGCCTTCGTCTGGTCTGTTCAATTCCCTTTGCGGCGACGATTGTCCCTTCAGACCCGGGATAAGCGTTCTTGTGTGGAGCGGGATTGACACGGTGCCTTGGCTGAGTTGGGGTCTCCCATCCCACAGGGCTGCTGAAAATCTTGACTCTGCGTTTCAGGGCGCCACATTGAGGTCTGGAAAGCTGATCGTTCCCTGGGGGATCCAAGCCCTTGAACATCACGAAATCCCCTCAGAGACTGTCACTGACTGTCACGGAGTCAAGTCGCCGGTTGTCGAAGACATTCTCCCTAAAGCAGCCAAGACGGATGGATTCCCAATGTCCCCTTTCCGCATTTGTCGGAGCCTTCAGCCCGAGGGAAGTTCTGCAGTTTCTGAGCCTTTCCCGATTCGAGACTCTATGAAGATAACGAGCAAAAACCCGTATCCTCACGCCAGCCGCAGTATAGTGCGTGCACTGTGTGCGAAAGGGGCGATCAACCCCTGAAAGCGTCGGAAAAAGCATTCGTCCAAAAAGCTTGCTGACTGACGTTCCTGATCATGCTGATCCCCAGCGGCGAAAACCCCGTCGGCATGTCGGGGGTGTCACAGCGTCCGGTTTGGACCCTCAGTTTGCAGACAAGCAGACAAACAAGACAGGGCATCCAAGCACCAAGAAAAGGCTGTTCCCGACGACGGTACCTCATCAATCTTCCCGTCCCATCCATCGTGTCCCGCCTCGAGGCCCTATGCACACGGGCTTGGCCGCTATTTATTTTTAGACCCCGCCCGCAATGCGTTTCTTTTAAGGTTTCTGGCGTCGCTCAGAGGCTCCAACTCAGCTGCAACCTCAAATCGCGACCGTCGGGCAATGGGACACAAGCATGCGAAATGTAGTTTTCCCACTGCTATCAGACAGAGCCGACTTAGAGCAGACCTTGCATCACCCCGGCCGTTTCTGCACCAGATTTTTGTGCGATTCCCTGACTCTCGCCTGAACTTGGAATACGGAGGTGGCGGCGAGAACAAAGGCTTGGACTTTGAAGCCCCGGGCCGAGCAGCGGAGCAGGTTGGGGAATGTTTGGTGATTTAGGCAACCCGGTTCCTGGGATGACGCCGGTTTTGGTGTTCCGCACCGGGGCAGAACAGAGAGCCGAAAGGGCGTTGGCGGAAGCAATGCGGAATGTGGGTTGGAAGCTGGTTTCGGTGGGACAAAGGACGGGAGCAGATGACGGACGATCGGAGGCGAGGAAGCCGGTGTCCGTCCCCCCCGGCGCCAGGACAAAGAGCCCACGTTAAGGGTGTCGGGCAGATCGGTGCGTGGGTGTCGATGCCCCCGGAATGACGCCGGGAGATGCCCGAGGGAGACGGAACGACGTCGATGCCTCCAGAGGCAGGCAAGTTTTCGAAACGGTTGAAAGACGAACAAAACCAACTGTTGACGATGCGGTGACTTTGCAAGGTAGTAGATAGCGCCTCAAGTCCCGAAAGTTGTCGGCAGACGGTTGGGTGGTTGTGTGAGGCTGGCGGCCAGTCCTATTCACGCCTTTGATGTCCACATACGCATCCGTCGCGAGATCGACATAATACCAGCTTTTTGAGCGCGGTAAGAAGGGTAGGGTCATGAGATGCCCATGTCATGAACCGAAAACCATGATTGGAGAGCAAAGCGCTTTCCATTACACAATAGCTCTATCGGCTCACCTTAACGCACGTCAAAGCAGCTTCGGCTGCGATCATCGCCGTCGTTCCAACACCCCAACTGGAACGATGATCTCGCCAACACTGGCATGTCGTACTGACCGCGAAACCAGCCGCCATCCGATATCCCACGAATCTCAGACGGCAAGGCAGGTAGTAAACCGGCCACTACGGGCGGGGACTGACACCAGCCTCACGTGTCAACCCGCTTACCCGGACACGGCCCGTTCACCGCAACGGCGTCCGTCTCCGCCTACCGATCTACGTGGCCCCGCTCCAGCCGGGCCCGCCATGATGCGGCCCGCGGGCAGACCTCTGGCCAGGCCAGGCCGGCTGTGAAACCCATGGCGCACACACGCATCTTGGTTGATGTGACAGGGGTGCATGATGCGGCGGGGTCGCGGGTGCGCAGTCGCTAAGATCGGGTCGCACAAGCGGATCGGACGTCGTGCATGGCTACGCTACGTGGAGCTGCTTTTTGGTGTGGACAACGTTATGGGGATGTGCTCGCATGCATGTGATAGAAATGGGAATGGCTTCAGTGGTACATACCTGCTTTGGGTTGTGCTGTTGCTGAGACAGGCGGACTGGTTCAAACTTCAGGGTCGATGGGTGCTTGTAAGTCGCCGAATGGACAGTCCCGCCCTCGCGGAGGGACATTACTCCTTAGGTGCCTTGCACTTTTATGATAACTCCCCATCAGGCTGCATGACGGACATGTCTCGGGAGCTGGCTGAGCAACCCAAGGCCGCAGGTCGGGCTCGCCATCCAAGATGCAAAAGTACTAGACGCAACCTACGCAATCTTGGACCGCAGCCACACATGTTAGTTTCCAGTGTTGGTTGCGGCATCTTCGCGTTTATTCCCTCGCTTGACGCGTGGAGGTTGACGAGGTTGGCGCGGTGCTATTGGTGCGCTCGTCACATCGCGGCTCCCAGGAGGATGGTAGAAGCGCCGTACTTGGTCTCGGCCACCAATCCGGCCAATATTGGGGGCCGTCCGTTACCTGTTGGTTCGAGTAAGCGCTTCGACGTGCATGTCGACGACTCAATTTGTCCAGCCATGCACGAGCTCCCATCGTCGGTCTGCGACCCGATCGGCCGCCGCCTGCAACGGGTTTCCTTGAAGGGATGCATCGGCCAGAAAGCTGCAGCGTCAGCGGAAGAGCTGGGAAAACTCAGAGCCAGGGGAGCTGCCCGAAAAGATAAACTCTCCAGGATGTCCACTCTGAGGTGTCCATTGTGATCCGAACTTGGTGCAACTTGACTGTCTCGGCGCTTTGCAGCATATTCGGTACATCAACACCCCGTTATCTCAAATCTCAACATGGCAATATGGGGGCGGCCAGTTGGCCACCAGGCTACACCTCCGGTCCGAAGAGAAGAGAAGGCGGATAATGCCCGAAGGCAATATCTGTGGAACACGCCGGCCGGGGACAAACCCGACTTTGCCGAGACCTACACGCACGGTGACGAGGTGGTCTTCTCGTGGAACGCCCTCAACAACAGCATCTACGACTTGTGGCTCACAAGTTGGAAGCCCGGCCCCGACCCGGTCGCAGTCTGCCTAGCAAGTAAGTTAGGAGGCAAACGCAAACCTACCATCTCATCACGGGCAGGACCGCTAACAGTCATTGCCAACAAGGGTCAGTCAACCTCGCCCACGATGGCAATCTCAAACTCGTCACATCCGATCCCCCCACAGCGCAGCTCGCCAACGAGACGAGATATGTGCTCCGCTTCAAGCCCCCGACAGGTCGAGGGGAGTTTGTCGAGTCGGACCCCGACCTATCCAGTCCGGGCTTCTTGCTCGTCGAGCCGGCCTTTCATCAACAAGATGTCCCCAGCACCACGGCGCCTGCCGTGCCCACAATATCCCGAGTGACGCCAGCGAGGGAAACAGCCACGACAATGGGAGACTCGGAGTCAAACCAGCCATTCTCGGATATATCCCCCGCCGCGGCGGCCGGGCTAACAATCGGGTTAATACTGATGGTGGCGTTATTGGTGGCGGGTGAGGTGTGGTATTTGATGTGGCGTCGGAAACGGCGGCGTGGCGGCGGGGAGGACGGGGCAACGCCGGCGTCGAGCCGGAGGAAGATGAAGCGGTTCGGGAAAGGCGACCGGGGAGTGTTTATGCAGGTGGACAAGACCGAGATGGTCATCGATGACTCGATTTGGATGTCACCGGAGTTGCCGGGGGATTCGACCTGGGGCCAGAGACTGGTGCATGAATTACAGGGGTCGCGGTTAGGGAGGGGGAATCCTCTTGGTCGGCCTTTGACGATTAACAGTTCGGTGGTGGAGCTTGACGTCGGGAGGGCGTGAGGCAACGAGAATGCCATTGAAAGATACTTGTACAGAAATACTATCCATCAGGATGTGTTATAACTCTTGTCTATAACAACCGAGATGTCAGCACGTTAGTGGACCGAATGAGTCCGATCCGTAACGACGGGGATTGTTGTTGCGCTTGCACAGCGACGACGGCGACAACATGGTCCGTGAATTAACTTCTGCAAGCGGACGGGTCAAGAGAGACATGGATGTCCCGTAACGCTCTGACCTTGTTCGGCTTGACCGACGTGGCTGCCTTGAGCCGAGGAACAAAGTGTTGTTTTGGAGTTGGAGGGTCTTCATCACACGACCCGAAATTGCAGGGCGAACTCAGCTGGTTGACAGGCCATTGTCTCAGAGGGGTCTCTGGTTTGTTTGGTTTGGGTTAGCAGAAAGCCGAGTCCCTCACACGATAAATTGTTAGTGTATGGAATAAACGAACTCCCCTCAAGCCGGTGCCCAGGTGCCTTCTTGACGTGCCCCACCTGCCCGCACTGCAGCCAAATGCAGCTTACCTTCGTTCCCACTGAGTGGGAGCTCTGCTGCCGTCATCATGGTTCCCCAGCCTTCCATTCTGTCGTTCTTGTTTTGCCTTCGAGGCCATCCTCCTGCTCTGTCAGCAAAACAATAAGATCAGATCCGGGCTTATCGGCGCGCGAGTTTTCACCGATCCTGCTTCTTCTTCCATAACATTCTTTAATCAGATATTTTTTTCCCTCTTCCTCTTGTCATTAGGATTCAACTTTCGCCCGAGGGGTCGCCCTAACTGTCACTGTCGGTTGTCCGCCAAAGCGTGTCGAAGTGTTTCGTCATTCAGGCGTGCTTGCTTCTGCGTACATACATACGACTCTGCAGCTGCCCTCCCGAGCCCCACTGATTGCCGCTTGCATCTAAGTCCATGAGAAAGACGCCTATCTCCACTCAACACCGATCCGATATCGATTCCCAGACTCCCGCCCTGAAATTTCGAGTAAAACACCCGATCCGCCTCGATTGAACCCCGCAGCGAACATCGATCACGATGCGGCGCCCGTCGCTGGACCTGACCGAACCCGATCGCAATATCGAAGAGTCTAATGGGCAGCCGGCCACAGACATGACCATGGCAAACGCGGACCGCTCGCTTTCGCCGCCTGCGGAGGAGATGGAACTGGTCGACGGGGAGCTTGAAGACACGAGGGTGTACACGCCGCCGCCGCATATCGCAGCCAGACTGTTCTACCGTCCGTTGAACCAAACCCGGCGCAAAGACAGCGCCGCCTCGTCGCGCCGGAACAGCATATCCTCTGCCCACTCGCGCTCCTCGCATGGCCATGGCCTTACTGGAGGCCCCCAGAGCAAATACATCGCCCAGCATCTCCGCCGGGCGTCGATTCTAGAGGACCGCAAAGCACGACTTGCCGACCGTGCCGCGCACGCCGAAAAGGTGCGCCTCCGGGCGGCACTCGCCAAGGCGGTATCCAGAGACTCCAGCGCCAGCGAGGAGAGGGCGCTTGCTGCCGCTCAGGCGCGGGAGCGTAACCTGGCCGAGATCACTGCCGCATGCGCGGAGGAGGTCAGGCGGGCCAAGGCAGTCGCCGAGAGCATGAAGGAGAAGCGCGAACAGGAAATTCGGAAGATGAAGCTCCAGATGGAGGAGCGCCTTGCCGAGGCGGAAAGGAGGAGGGAGGAACTCCGCAGTCGAAACGCCGCCAAAGTGAAGGGACGAGAACGCGGCCATAGCCTCGGGACCCGCAAGGCCCCCTCACCTGATGTGATGCTGCCGGAAGTCGTAGAGGAGAAAGAATGCGAGCCAACCCCCTTGACCGAAGAAGCCGCTGCTTCGAGGATACAGTCCTATTGGAAGGCCGGCAAGAGGAAACAATCCGTGGCCGAGTTTTCGGCGCTGGGTTTGTCTTTGGATGCGGTGCGAGAGGCGTCATTTGACGAGGTCACTCTGCTGCTTTCACAGGAGAACGTGCTGGCATTGACCGCGCGCATCCTGCGCATCTGCGGGCTCAACGAGGGCGAGCCTGGCTCGGTGGAGGAGATGGCCGCAGTGCGGTCCTTCCTGAGCGCCTTTCTTATCCTGGGCCACCCTTCGCAAGTGCTCAGCAACAAGGAAGAGACGGAAATTCTAGACGAGACTGGGCCGGGCCAAGCACATCCTATGCCGAAGGACAACCTTGCGAACCCCCAGTCTCAAGAACTGGTAGGCAAGGCGAGAGATTTGCTCGTCTTATTCGAGAACATCCTTGGGCGATTGACGGCGTTTAACAACTACACTCCGCCCCCGGCGTTGCTCGCAGAATTCCCCGAAGTTTATGCTACCTTCTATAACGCCTTGATTGCATGGAAAGCTCGCGACTCAAGTTCGCTTGTCGGCCTGATGGTCATGCAGTTCGTCGAGTTGGACGCCATCTGGGAGTCCGTCAAAGACACCACAGACGGCTCGGTGGATCAGGTGTACAAGGAAAGTATCCGTAACAACCAGCTGCTGCTGCTTGTAAGGATCAAGAAGCTAGCTGGCGCATCCAAGGGGAAGAAGTTGGTCGCGGACGCCGTCAAGGCTGCTCGCAAGACGAGAATCAAGAAGCCGGTGGGCGACACGAAACCGCGTGTGGCGGATCCCTCCGTCACGGAGACGGCCATGGGGGTTCTCGGCGTCGAGGATAACCACGAAACACAAACACAAACTCCGACACCACCTGCAACTCCATCAAAAAAGCCCGAGCCATTCCGCGTCAGCGTCGTGGTCCCCAACGCAAAGAGCTTGTTGCCCGACAACCGGATTGTTGTTCACGAGCTAGCCATCAACAAGGAATTTCGCACTGAACCACACGAGTACCATGAACAACAGGAGCATTTGCTTGCACCTCTCTTTCGGGAGATGCGCGCAACGATGGAGGCTCACAACCAGGAAGCCCATTTTTATCTGTTGCTGAAGGTTGCCGACCTGACCCGGGAGAAGCTACAGCGACTTGTCAAACCCGGCAACTCAATGCATACGTTCATTGGCGAGCTATTGGATACCGATATTGCGCAGCGCCAGTTTAGCATGGGAGCTTCTCGTACGAGAAGTTCTTCCAGGCGATGGGAACGTTACTCCCGAAGCTCTGCGCTCCCGTCAGAGACGACGAGGTCAAGGCACTGGTCGAGCACAAACTGAACGAAGGCAGCTACGTTGACCGTCTCGAGGCGCTCAATGGCTTCATCGACGTCATGCTCAGCGATTACGCCAATTACCTACTTCAGCTTGCGGCACCCCCCTCATTGAGCAGGCCCCGACCTACGAGGCCAAGACCTTCGCCGACGACCTCGAAGCCGGCAAACACGATCTCTCTGTCGCCACCAAATCCTGGCGCGTAGCGCGACAAAAGTGCCTGGCGGAGGCGGCGCGGCGCGACCCCGAGGGCATCAACCACCCTGCCTCACGGCCCACCGCGAACCGCATCTACGCGCAGCTCCTCGTCGACCTCTTCACACAAGTCGCGCCCGTCCCCCAAAACGAAACCCCCGAGATGCTCCTCCTCGACCACAAGCGCATCCTCGAAGCAGGCCAGCTCACGCGGCGCATCATCACGGCCGGCGCTATCCTGCTGCAGTGCAAGAACCTCCTCAAGCGCGACGTGCGCGCCCCCTGGCGCAGCGAGGCCCAGCGCATCCTCACCGTGCTCGAGAAGCCGGGCCTGTCGCAGGACGTCGCTGCCGACGGCATCATGGCCGCGCTGGAAACGGGCCGCTCCATGCCCGCCGCCACAAAACAGCACCTGCGCGCGCTGGTCAACAAATTCCTCGCTGCCAGTGCCGAGGCGGCTACGCAGCCGGATGTCACTGGGCCGAGGGAGCCCGTGCTGCGGTTGTTGTTGGGCCGGCTGCGCGGGCATGTGCTGGCTAGGCTGGCGGCGGCGTCGGCGAGCGAGAAGGTGAAGGCGACGAGCACGGCCGGGGAGAAGTTGGCGGGCCTGGGGCTCGCGGAGTTTGTGGAGAAGGTGAGGGATATGGTGGATATGATGGGGCGGGTGTCGACGGTGGATCGCGATGCGCATGGGCTGTGGTGGGATCGGGTTGCCGAGGCTGTGGAGGGGGAGGGTGGTAGTGCGCAGTGAGGTTAGTGTGGTGGTGGTGGTGGTGGTGGTGGTGGCGGTGGTGGCGGTTGCAACTCGTGACTTTGACTTGTGTGATGTGGGACTGGTTTCGAAGGCTCGCTGGACTGGGCTGGGACGGGACGGGATGGCGTGCATGTTCTTGGGCAACGGTTATGATCGATCATTGGGGATTTGACGGGTTACACTGATGGAGGGAAGGTGATTCGGGGTCTTGGGCTTTGCATTGTTTCATTGCTCCGAGGGTTTCTTGTCCCTGGTATGAGCTTGTTTCTCTTTTTTCCTCCACGGCGTTGGTGGGTTGGGGAAGGATGGGTTCCAGTTTCCATTGTTTGCTCGCACATTCGGTTGCTCTGATAACCTAGTCCCGCATCCACGTATATAGAGCGCTCTGTCGGATGGCAGATTACAGCGTCTTCTTTTCATCAAGAACATCCAATATTGTCAACTTCAGCAGTTCCTCCTTGGTTTTTTTTTTTTTTCTTTTTGCTTTCACTCATCTTGAGCGGATAGCGCCGGGTCTCGCTCAGCTTCAACAGCGGCCCAGACAGGGGACGAGCTGTTCAATTGCTCCACCATTCTGCAGGCCGGACCCGCTCAAGCACGAGGCCAGCGGGTCCCAAACGCGACTTCCACAGACATGCCGGGAGCTCCGTCCCCATCTCTGAGTTGTTCGGTTCTAACGAGACTTCCTCTCCCAAAATGGAAGCTGAGCTTTACAATTTTTTATTGCAGATGCCTGTTTGAGCGTTGAAGTTTTCCCTACCGTTCGTTCCCCCACCATTCCACCTCCGACGAATTCAACCCCAGCCGCGGTTGTTCGGACGGCTTCTCACAGACCCGACTCCTGCCTTCCTGTCCCGCCGGTGCCGTCATTGGGGGCTTGAGCTGCAGATTGAAAGTGGAGTCGGGTTCAGACAGAGCCCGACCCCAAATCTTGAGCTTCTTTCCCATGAGTTCCTTGCGTCTTCTTGCCAGAGCAAGGTTTTCAGCTCCGTCGCCGTCTCTCAACTACGTGCTTCGGTCAAGCCGCCTCTCTGTGCCTACTGTTGCTGTTTTCTCCCCTGTTTCTCGTTGGAGATCCTTGTCCTCGCTACCGCAACCTTCGAATCCCCCACCAAGAACGCGCAAACTACCCCTCCGCCCCGCGTTTGCCTCTGCCCCCGCACCACTCATCATCGGTTCCCGACGTTACTGCTCCCACGCATCGTTCAGACACAGACTCGCAAACATGACGGACAGAGACATTCTCCCGGATACCTTTAAGCCGGCCCACTATGACCTGGCGATTAAGGATATCAACTTCAAGAATTGGTCCTACAAGGGCAGCGTCAGGTGAGCTGCCATAACGGTTGGTCCCGGCAACGCCCGTTGTCCTAACAAGCTCAGGGTCGACGGCGAGCTGGTTAAGGCCACAAAGGAGATTGTGCTGAACACTCTGGAACTCAAGCTACTCAACTCCAAGATTGTCGTTACCCAGGGTAAGAGTGACCAGTCATGGGAGTCTACTACTTTTGCCGAAGACACCAAGACGCAGCGGTCTACGATCACCTTCCCTGAGGAGTTACCCGTGTCCGCCAATGTTTCGTTGACTATTGACTTCACCGGCGAGTTAAACCATGACATGGCCGGCTTCTACCGCAGCCAGTACAAGCCTGCTGCCCCGGCTGCCCCGAGCGTGCCCCGCGATGACGAGTTTCACACTACATGCTGAGCACCCAATTTGAGGCATGCGATGCCCGCCGTGCGTTCCCCTGCTTTGACGAGCCGAACCTCAAGGCAACTTTTGACTTGTCCCTTGAGATCCCGGAGGACCAGGTGGCCCTGTCCAACATGCCCCAGAAGGAGACGAAGCCGGTGGATGGAGGCAAGAAGGTTGTCTCCTTTGAGCGCAGCCCCGTCATGAGCACTTACCTGCTTGCGTGGGCCGTGGGAGACTTTGAGTATGTCGAGGCCTTTACTGGCCGCGAGTACAACGGCAAGAAGTTGCCTGTTCGTGTCTACACCACACGCGGCTTGAAGGAGCAGGGCCGATGGGCGCTGGAACATGCCCCCAAGATCATCGACTACTTCTCGGAGCAGTTCGAGATCGACTACCCTCTTCCCAAGAGTGACATTCTCGCCGTGCATGAATTCACCCATGGTGCCATGGAGAACTGGGGCCTGGTCACGTACCGGATGACGGCTATTCTGTTTGATGAGAAGCTTTCGGAAGCTAGGTTCCGCAACAGGATTGCTTACGTCGTGGCCCACGAGCTTGCTCACCAATGGTTTGGTAACCTTGTCACCATGGACTGGTGGGACGAGCTCTGGCTCAACGAAGGTTTCGCCACCTGGGCAGGTTGGCTGGCGACGGACCACCTGCACCCCGACTGGGAAGTCTGGCCGCAGTTCATCAACGAGGGCATGGACCAAGCCTTCTCGCTGGACAGCGTTCGGTCGTCTCACCCCATCCAAGTTGAGGTTCGCGATGCGCTCGACGTCAACCAGATCTTTGACAAGATCAGCTACCTCAAGGGCTGCTCCATGATCCGCATGTTGGCGTCTAACCTCGGCAACAAGACGTTCTTGAAGGGCATCGCCATCTACCTGAAGAAGAATGCCTATGGCAATGCTAAGACAGAGGCTCTGTGGGACTCACTCAGCGAGGCGTCTGGTGTCGACGTCAACAGCATGATGAAACCCTGGATCGAGAAGATTGGCTTCCCCGTGCTGAACATCACCGAGGGCAAGGAGCAGATATCCATCAAGCAGTCTCGCTTCCTTTCTACCGGCGACGTCAAGCCCGAGGACGACCAGACCACCTGGTGGGTACCGCTAGCCGTCAAAGGCAAGGTTGGCACCGAAGGCATCGAACCCCTTGCGCTTACGACGAAAGAGGCGACTTTCGATGGCATCAGCGAGGACTTCTACCAGTTGAACTCCAATGCCACCGGATTTTACCGCGTCAACTACCCCGAGTCCCGCCTGAAGCTCCTTGGCACTCAGCTGGACCACCTCACCACCGAGGACAAGATCTTCATTACTGGCTCCGCCGCCGACCTTGCTTTCTCCGGCTACGCTACCACTGGTGCTCTTCTATCCTTCATCCAAGGCCTCAAGAGCGAGACCCACTACCGTGTCCTCAGCCAGGCCTTGGACTCTATTGGCACGCTTAAGTCCATCTTTGGTGACGATGAACAGATCAAGAAAGGCTTGGCGAAGTTTACTCTTGAGTTGACCGACAAGGCGCTGAAGCAAGTCGGCTGGGAGAGCGCGAAGAACGAGGACTTTAACACTAGCTTGCTGCGCAAGCGGCTGCTCCTCACCGCTGTTGCGAACTCGCACGAGGAGTACGTCTCTCATCCCCACCCTCAATGCCCATGCTAACTCCTGACAGGGTCGCCAACGCCGCATACGAGCGCTGGTCCGCCTACCAATCCAATCCATCGGGCTCTCCCATTGCCGCCGACCTCCGCGCCCCTGTTTACCGCGCGGCCATCCTCAAAGACCCTTCTGCCGCGGTCAAGGCTCTTAAGCATGAGTGGTTCACCACGCCCGCCATCGACGGCAAGGAAATCTGCCTCCAGGCACTCGGGCACACGGACGACGAGTCCATCATCAAGACGGATCTCCTCCCCTTCCTCTTCAACACCTCGCCGCCCGCGGCCGCCACCGAGTCCATTCCTCCCGGTGACATGCACATTCTCGCAGGTGTGCTGTCCGCGAACCGCACCGGGCGGCCGCTGCTGTGGGCGTTCCTGCGCGACAACTGGGACCAGTTCAGCACGAAGCTGGGTGGGAACCCGATTCTGGTCGACCGCATGGTGAACGTCAGCCTGCCGAGGTTTACGGATACCGAGAGCCTGGCCGATATTGAACGCTTCTTTGGCCCTGGCGGAGTCAGCACCAAGGGCTTTGACCGCACGCTAGAGCAGGTCAAGGACAAGATCCGTGGGCGGGCCGCTTACAAGGGGAGGGACACCGAGGTTGTGAGGGCCTGGCTTGTGGGTAATGGGTACGCGTAAGGAGTTAGGGATCGGAAAAGGTCCAAGTTCAAAACGACGGTGCATGTGTTTGGGACTTGCTGGGTTCAGTGTTAGGATATGGTAGGGGGTACATACATGGGTATCGTGTAAGGGGTGGCTGTCTGGTCCAGATCACTACAGGATCAAAACATCACACGTCGACCCGATCGGACTTCGGCCCCGGGTGATCCACCTTCCCCGTATGGTTCGCCCCGTTGTCCCAATACACTAGAGTAAATTCCCATGCTGATCTGCTGGGGCTGTTTCACAATAACAAAAGCCGGAGAACGAGGGTCAGAGAGAGTACCTAGTATATCGCAGAAGAGGCGTCCATGTCCCTCTATGTTCCTGCACAGTCGCCTTCCATACCCAATTGGAATGTAATGCGCACTGGTTTGCCCTTCCATACACCCAAACCGTGTGGCTGCAGTAGCCTGTGTGACCACCGCACCAACGGACGATTGGGCTTCGATCCAATCACTTCAACTTGACCTCTTCTGCCTGACTTCCTGACGTCCCGCACAGCTCATGGCACTGACAGGAATCTTTCCCACAATTATCCTGCACAACTCATTTGTGGCGGCCATAACAAAAACCATCCGACATCTCAATAGATCCGACCAGCATCATCATGACTTATCAAAAGATCAATAACCCGGTGCAAACGACGTCCAGAGGCGTATGCCATTTCTACGCCCGCGGATTGTGCTCCAAGGGCAGTACCTGCCAGTTCACACACGAGGGCACGAATGAACCATCACCGACTCGGCCAAGTTCGATTGGAAAGTTACCTTGTCGGTTCTTTGCCGCTGGGCATTGCACGAGAGGTGACTCCTGCTTTTACGCACACGAGGCGCCGCTACAGCAAACAAGATGGCGTAATCCTCTGCCTCCGCCCCCTCCTCCACCTCAGCCTCAGCTTCAACCCCAGCCTCTACCCCAAGCCCCTACCGACTCGCGAGCCCAGGTTCCCTGTCAATTCTTTGCCAGAGGTGCCTGCAGGAATGGCGCCGCTTGTCCGTTTGCGCACTCCGCGGCGGGTTCCAAGCCGGAGGATGGAAATGCAGAGCAGGCAGCGGAAGACGTCGAGTTCAAAGTATGCCGTCTCTCCCGCTCAAATGATTTCTTGTCTTACCTACGCGGAGCTGACATGTTTTCTGCAGGAGGAACCCTTCCACGATGACTGGACTCGGGAGCTCGCGGGCGTGTTGGCCCAATTTGAGGACGGCGCGGCAGTTTCCAAAGTGTCATGCCCCTCTGACTTTTCCGCCATCCGTCTGAGCAACCTACCGGCGGCCAGCTCTCCCACCTCTGTCGTTGCATTATTGTCGGGTGTGGATGTGGCGGTTTCGGTGGAGAATGTGAGGGTTATATCGCACCCGGGGTCGGTCACCTGCAACGCCGATATCGCGGTCGAGGACCCGGCGTTTGCGAAAACAGCGTGCACCAAGCTGGGTCCTTTAGCAGCTGATTTACGGATCGAAGTTGTTCCCATCCCCGTTCCGACCCCGCGAGGGTCCAGCTTGCACAGGGTCGACCGCAGGAGGCTTCACTGCTCTTGGCACCGGCCAACTCGTACCGTGTGGCTTAACTTTGGCACTGAAGGGAAAGCTCAAAAGGTCTACGAAAGGTTCAAGTCTGGGTCGTACAAGGTACTTGACCGGGTTGTGAAGGCGAATCCGCCCAAGGGACAGAACGATCGATGGAACCCCTTGGCTTGGACTGTGATGTTGATGGACGTATCCGGCACAGCCAAGAAGGAAAACATCAACCAAGCCATCCCCGGGTTCAACCGCCCGCACGGTGTGGTGATGGGAAAGCCTACCTATGACGCCGACTTCGACTACGCTTCCACAATTGTCAAGTCGATGCTAACCCAGTTCGGTCCCTTAGAGTGGTGGGAGCTCTCCACCAACGGCAAGGGTAAACGCATCAAGGCACAGGCACGCTTCTTCGAAGAATCACACGCGAGAGAGGCGGCGTCTTCCCTCAACGACAAGCCGTTGTCGTTTAGCGCTACGGCGAAGCTGACGGTTCAGCTCATGACGACAGCCAAGTTCAAAGTATCGACTCGGATATACGATGCTTTGAGCGGACGAATCGGTTCACAAACGCCCATGTGGGAGAGTCAACACCTCCATTTCGTTGCATACCCCCCTCAAAATGGACACCGCGTGTTGAAACTTGAAGGCGAGGACAGTGCGACCCTGGCGCAAGCCAAGAAAACTCTGGACCAAATCGTTGACGGCGAAGTGGCAAGAAAGGATGGTAAAGATCTGTGGCATGTCAACCTCGAAAGGAATGGTGACGAATACCAGAAGCTCAAACAAATCGAGCAAGATCATGGAGTCGTCATTGTACGCGACAAGCGCAAATCTCAACTCAGGCTGTATGGTTCGGACGAACCCAACACGCGGGCTACGAAGGCTCTCAAGTCCCTGCTAGAGAACGTCGTCTCTTACAACCATGTCATTGAGCTCGACTTGGAGGGGTTCCGATGGGCCTGCAAAGGCGGGTTTAAGGCACTGGTATCGCATCTGGGAGGCAACAAAGCGACTTTTGACATTGTGTCCACAAACAAGCGCATCCTTATCCAAGGGTCTAAGGCAGACTATGCCGCGGCGCTGGCCATCGTTGCGGCCAGACAAGCCGGATCCATCACCACAATCTCCGATGCAGACACGAACTGCTCCGTCTGCTGGACGGAAGCAGAAGAGCCAATTCGCACATCTTGCAACCACATCTACTGCGCCGACTGCTTTTCCAACTTCTGCCATGCCCCGGCCTCGGGGTCCATCGACTTCCGTATTACCTGCGTCGGCGACCTGGGCCGCTGCGAGAAAGTTCTCCCCCTCCCAGAACTCCAAGACCTCCTCTCCTCCGCCACCTTCGAAGACATCCTATCCGCCTCCTTCACCTCCCACATCCGCCGCCACCCCGCCATCTTCAGCTACTGCCCGACCGCCGACTGCGACCAGATCTACAGGACCACCACCTCCGCCAACCCATCTACATTCACCTGCACGCAGTGCCTAATCTCGACCTGCACGGCCTGCAGCGCTTCACACCCGAAGATAACATGTGCCGAACACAAGTACATCACGTCGGGCGGGCATGAGGAGTTTGAGCGGGCTAAGAAGAAGTTGGGCATCAAGGACTGCCCCAAGTGCAAAATGCCTATGCAGAAGATTGATGGGTGTAACCATATGACGTGTGAGGGATGCAAAACCCATATTTGCTGGGTTTGTATGGAGACTTTTAGCACGAGTGGGTTGTGCTATGACCATATGAATAGGGTGCATGGGGGGATCGGACTTGGAGATGGGGGAGGAGTGTGGAATTGGGGGGAGTAAATTTTGATGGAGCACTCAGCGGACACTGGATTCAGATGTTTGGTGTTGTTGCACCGATTACATACCGAGGTAAGTTTGTTAACACTGTGCTTGAGAGGGGGGACGCAACGAAGGTTAAGTTCATGGCAGCCACGAAGGAGGCTGCATCAAGGTAGATAGGAATGGCACAACATATAACCACGGTAGGCCCATCTGCCGCTACTGATTTCGTCTGTCCCACATCCTACGATGTCCAGGTAGTTGTAAAATAACTAGAATCTGAAGACATCGAAGTGAGACAGCGCCTCAAGCCCCACCACCTTTAAGCACAACACCGTAACGCAAACCTAACTACCACATAGGACATAGGCGGTACCGAACTTGGGATCCGATGCCCTGGGATAAAGTAGGTACCAAGGTAGGGAGGTTATGCCGTTTTCCTGGCTCAGCCCAACTACAAGTCCCTTTACAAATCCCAATCTTCTTTCTTTACAAATGGTGCGGTTGAACAACTGGCAGCTCCTGAGTCCCCAAACCACATTAAAATAAAAGCACACTTTCTTCTTTCCACCATCACATACGACCATACCTACTTGAGAATACGGGATCCCGTCCGCTCTCCCCGAGTCAAACAAGTAAGGGCTGGACTAGTAGTTGGGTCGGTGACGACCAGCGAATCCCCAGTGTTGTATGTTTTTGATGTTTGCTTTTTGTCTATTGTCCTTTTTATGGCTTGTATTGTTCTTCCAAGGCATCACGGGTGGGTATTTGACTCTGATCACTGAAAATGCGAACGGGAAAAAGAAAGGGGGTGGCGCGCCTTCGTACCAACAGACAAGCACAGTTCAGCAACTTCCGGTCTTACCTCTAGCATCAAAAAGAAAAGATATCCGAATGATAGCTCGACAAATATTTTATTAGTTAATAGGAGCGAGTATGAAAAACCAGGGCTTGCTAGATATGCCCGAGCCGAGCGTTATCTCGCGGGCTATGTTTATGAATATCAGGGGTAAGCCAGCAGACTAGGTAGTCCAGACAGGAAACCCTCTTGTTCTGTTACTGACACACTGTTCAAAAGACGAAATCTGTCCTTTCTGGTGGCGTTTTCAATGGTATTAGGGTGTTTTATCTCTGCTGTGCGTACCTGACGGGTGATGCTAGTGAATTGAATGCTAGCACAAGCATCTGCCAGGGCCAATGGTTAATAG
The DNA here is from genome assembly GCA_039881045.1 of Chaetomium olivaceum. Lineage (NCBI taxonomy): Eukaryota > Fungi > Ascomycota > Sordariomycetes > Sordariales > Chaetomiaceae > Chaetomium > Chaetomium olivaceum. The sequence goes on along the minus strand of JAYWVB010000032.1, from coordinate 43,447 downwards.
GTTCTGTGTAGAGCAACTTTTCGTTTCATGGTTGGCATACTAATGCTTTTTTGGCTGCAGGATGATAAGCATGCCTCCGAATCATGTTGGGTTAGTCCTGATAAGTTTAACTTCACAACGGTAGGCGAGAGACTTCCACAACAAAAGACCTAATCTTTGAATCTTTGCAGTCTGATATCTCCTCCTTCCTTTTTGGCCTTCGGGGTAAGTTCACAACGCAAGACCGTGTTTGGCATCATGTCCGTGAATATGCATCACGAGGCAACCTACAGGATAGAGTACTACAGTAGCTGTTGAAGTCCTGTGCAGAACGGTACCAAATTGTTAACGCCGCTAGCTTGCGTCGAGAAAGCTGCTGGCTACGCTATTCGCCGGCTAGAGTAGAGATTACGTGAAAAAGGCTTCGCTTGCGGTAGTGCTGCAATAGCTGCTGGATAAGCGGCCACTTCCCTCGAGAGGGTTGAGCCTTTGGTCCGAGATGGCGGACTGGGCGCAAGATAAGCGAATAGCACACAGCACACTTGTCGACATTGAAGCAGCCCTCCGTCTTTGCAACCCATCGCGAGTTGGCGCGTCTCGGGCCGCAACAATAAACAACCAGTCAGCCAAGGGGTGGTCAGCTATTTTTGTTCCGGGGCGGCTTCCAGCGTCGCAACCCCCATCACATTATGGATATGGGTGGTACGGACGACAGCAAAAAACGGACGGTTCTCGCATAACTACAGAGTACGGATGTAATAACAACGGCAAATAATCTCGGCAAACGTGGTTCGCGCTGCTGCTGGGCACACGGGAGTCCGAGACCCACGAACCGGGACGCCGCGGAGCCTAACACCCGCGAGGACACAACCGGGTCAAGCCCACCTACGGGAGGCAGAGAAGGATCCGACTCTCTGAGGTAGGACCCGAGTTAATCCAGATCCGGCCGGTTGTCGGCCGCAGGTGTGACCTCTTCCTCCGTGGGGGAAGGAAGAGAGGACTACGCGTAACGGCCCAAAAGCGAAACGAAGGGCTTGTCATGGTACACTGGGCTGCAAGGCACACCTGACGATGGCACGACAATACGTTGTTTTACAGTCTACGGAGGACGGGTTGGAGCCTTGGCCCTGCCCTGCTCTGCCGCGTGTGCCCTGGCTGGCGGCGCGGGCGGAACAAAGGGACAAGCGAGGTTTCTGACCAACCCCGGGTTCTCCTCCAAGCTTATCCAGGCGAGGAGGAGCTTGCAGATCGATGTCACCATCTCCAACACGGAGCACGCGGGGTCACGGGGCGATCCAGGCGGTTGACGTGGAGGTGGTGCTGCGTGCCGCGGGTTGGGTTTTGGCGCGGCGCGCGGGATGTGCTTGGGAGGAGCGCTTTGGCGGAAGCCACATCCTCCTATCTCGACACTAGCTCTGTCTCCAGCTGTCTGCTCCGGTGAGATAATAAGGGATGGGGGAGATGAGAGTGCATATTCCGCACCAATCGAGATCTCTATTTCAGTTCGAGGCGTCTGCCCGCAGTGGGGGGTGGCTTCGCTTACTTCGCCCGTTGGGCAGTGAAGATAGATGATGAGACAAGATGCCGGAGGGGTGACTCGACTTGCTCGGTGGTCTGTTCAGTGCTCCGAGAGTTTGATGACGGTTTTGGGAATAGCCTGTGGCTCCAGGCGGGAAAGGCCGAATGCTGTCTCACATATCGGAGTCGCAATAGCCGTTACGAAGTGTGTTATTTGCATCATGGGTGATGGACGAAGTAATCTTACTTGTTGACATGGGTGAAGGGGAGGCAAAGTGGATGAAGATGAAAAAAAAAAGAATGAAAAAAAAAAAAAAAAAAGGGAACGCCAATCGAAAAAGACTTCAGCCTCATGGGATGGCGGCTCTCGGGACGATCAAGAGATTGTTGAATGTGTGTCCTCCTGCCGCGTGTTCAAGTTATGAGTGACTTCCAGGCGTGCAGGCCCAGACCAACATGACGTCCGTCGGCCCACTGGCCGCTTGAAACGTTTCATCGGAATCGTGGGTCCTAATCCCGGGCAGCAGCACGGCAAGCACGCACTTCAGATCTCGGTCCCGACCCCTGCCTAGTGTAGTCTTTTATTTTTTTCTTTCTTTCCTCATCAAGCCGGTACGCAGGGGCATGTGACATCTCCCGGTTTCTTCGTGGTCGTTCGTGGCTGCCTTCCCGGAAGCGAGTGGTGGGTACGGCTAAACCTCGGAAATATGCCATGAGCACGATTAGGCGGCGCTGACCGAAGCGGTGGAAGGAGCAATCCGGGGTGGTCACTGCCAAGGCCGGGGTTGATGCAGGACCCTGGGAAGGACCTGCCAGTGATTGTGCTGATCGCAGCGAGGGGGACGGGCAAAATCTGAAGCGGCTCAGCGGCTGAAGCTCACTTTTTTGGGCCCGGGTAGGCGGCGAAACCAGTTTTTTTTTGGTTTTTTTTTGATCGCTGCATACAAGACGAGCGGCAAACTGGAAGTGCGGGCGGTATCAGGCTGATGGGATCGACGCGGGTTTATTGCGGCCCTGGCTGGCCTGGGATCGCGGGCATCCATCTAGACTTTCTCTGCCGCGATCCATAGGATTTGTTCGATGAGGCTGTTCTGCTGCTGTGCGTCCCCGGGAAGCGCTAAAACGATAGGCGAATCACGGCGAATTTGCAGGTGTGGGCGAGCCAGTGGCAAGTCGTTCTCGGAGTCCCACCCGAGCCTTGGAATCGCGGGCCGCAACGCGGCTGGCGGGTGCCACTTCTTTCAGGAGTTGCGGAGTTGTGGTTCCGACGAACGCCCCACTGGACGAGATCGGGACCAATTGGGCCAGTTGGAGGGTCTTTCGCATGGTCCAGATTCCCAAATTGCGCCGGATGGGCGTCCCTTGACAGCCCTGGGCGGGCCCCGGAACCAGCCAGAGGCTAGCCGCATTCTCCGCCGAGACTGTGGGATTGACGTCGAAGGTGCAAAGACAGACTGGAACACACAATCCCCAATGCATCCAATGTCTTGCGCCCCAACGCGAGGACCCCCCTCGAGCAACCCCCCCTCGCAAATACCGAACCTTTCCCGGCAGCGAACGCAACGCATGACACAAGCAGGGTGCGCCCTGCTGGGTCCTGATCATCCTGGTGCACCCTGGTTTGATGCCAGCGGGTGCCCGCGATTCGCTGTGTGGTGGGGGTGGGGAGGGTTCTTTGGCGCAGTTTTGGAGTCAGTGTTGCATGATACGGGCTGGTTGTTGATGCTGAGCTGCTGAGCTGCTGATGCGGGATGCTAATGCTGGATGCTGGATGCTGGGCCGAGCTCCCACGTTTCCGTCTGCCGTTTGCCGCCGCCTCAATGGCAAGGTTTGGCATGGTATGTGTGTACTGTGTATGGCATGGAATGGCATGGCATGACAGCCGTGGGCCACAGACGGTTCAGCGGCCCTTACGGGCAGCCGTCTCCAAGCAGCCAGAAACAGAACCAGGGTCTGGCCGTGATCTGTTTCTCGGATCCCGCAGCCATCCGCCGCGCTGTCCACAGTAATCCCGAGATAGGCCAGAGGGAGAAAGGAATATCCCGTGGCGCCGCTGTTGTTGGAGCATGAAGCGCGAGGCCCACCCCCCGCGTCCCAGCTGCCAACGGTTGCGACTGGGGCCTGCCGCGCGGAGACTGATGCGCCGAGCCCTTGCTCGCCCTCCCTTCGTCGCCCCCTTCGTCCAGACCACCTCGACCCTCCCGTCGGAGAAACTGCGGGCATCGTTGGCGAGAAGGCTTAGCGGTTCCGGTGCAGCGCGCGGGCAGCTGTCTCGCATTCTGCCTAAAAGAGATGATAGCTCGGGACACCCTTTATATTGATGCCCTTCGCCGTTCCGACGCATTGGCTGGGCCGACATCCAAAGGCCTGGACTATCTCTGATCTCTGCTGTGTGTGTGGTATGTTGAGGTGCTTGCCAGTGGTTGCTGCTTGGTTCTACTATTTGGGACCATTGGGTCACACCCACACCAAGTCACCTTATCAAGGGCGCGTGCCCATTCCCATCTTCACCAAACTCCCGCAAGTAGGAGGACCGACTTAAACACCAACGACCGGGAAAGAGGAGGACCTACCACCAGCACTCACCTGCACCACCACCAACAGGGAAAAATACGGGAGGGGGACCTAACCAGATCGACTGCAGTGGGGGATCCGGGCAGCCTGTAAAAGCGCAGCGCACCCTTCCACCGAGGCACACACCACCCCCGATGCGGTACGACCAAGCCAGCTTTCAGAGGTCTCGATGGTTACAGGGTCAGGATGACAGGCTCAACAAGCGGCGCCGCCGTAACGGTTTCGACGAGAGCGTCCTCAGCAGCAGCGGCAGCAGCAGCGGCAGCAGCGATAGACGTGGTCATGGGAGGAACTTCAACGGCAGGGACAACGACAGGGATAAAACAAACACCGAGTTCGCATTCGCATTTAAATCATCACCATCTTTACCAACCACCACAACTTCAACATCAACATCACCATCAACAACATTTGCATCAGCATCCTCACACAGCATCATCCGCAGCAGCAGCAGCAGCAACAGCAGCAGCGGCAGTAACAACAATTGTCAGCGCCAACCTGTTGGCAACAGTTGGCAGCAACCATAGCGCAAACAGTCTTAATGACAGGGGTCTCGAGCCACGGGCACGGTGCAGCCAATGCGGGCGACGGCGCACAGCCTGCCACCACCTTCCGTACCAGCAGGGCCTCCAGCAGCCCACCACTTCCTCTTCGGGTTCCGGCTCCCAGTCCCAGTCGTCTGCCTCCGCAAATTCAATTCCCGGCCCAGGTCCAGGTCCTGCCAACGGAAGCCTCAGCGCCGCTCCGTCGCCCTTGCAGCCACGACCCCGCAGGATCTCCAAGCTAAGGCACCGTGCTGCTGCTTTAACTGGCAGCACCGCCCAGCAACCAAATGGTGCCGCCATCGTTAACTCTGTTACCTTTTCCCCACACCCCACCACCAGCTCGACGCCGCCCGCCTTGTCGTCGTCGGCCTCGGACCCTGCCGACACCACTGGCAGCAGCGCGCCGCCATGGAACCTCCCGTGCTTTCGTTTTATGGCAAGGAGCCCGTGCCGCTGCCCTCACGTTTCGGTCAGATCAAGCGCAGTCTTGTTGCCGGTCACGAGAAAGAGCTCGAGGCCTCGTGGGCACGTCTGATCAAGGCCCTGCGCGACGATGTTGACGAGATTGCCTCTCGTGGCTCTAGCCTCACGCCAAGTATCGATTTCGGCGATATCCACAATCCGGACGCCCGGGCCGCCTTCTCACGCGACCTGAAGCGTTATGGCCTGGGCCTGGTGCGTGGGGTCGTACCCCGCGCCGATGCACAGGTCGCCATCGACGAGACGGTCAAGTACCTCGAAAAACAGACCGACTTCAAGCAGCCCTCGCCGCAAGATCCGACATGTTTCGACTTTTTCTGGACCCCTGCTCAGGTGCGCACGCGCGCGCACCCCCGGTTTTGGAGGCCCAGCGGTTCGCCATGTCCCTCTGGGATAACAAGGTCGACGACCGCATGGCTCTTCGATTCCCCATCGCATACGGAGATCGTCTGCGTATTCACGGCGCCGATATCGGCAACGTGGGCCCGGACGCCGCTGCGGCAAATAAGGCGAAGGAGGCCGACGAGTTGCCCGAAGACATCGAGCTGGACGAGGAATTGGATGCGCAAAAGGCCGCTGCCGATTTGCTGGGCGACTTTACCTCGTCTACCATCATTGCGCAGGTCGATAACGGCAGTCTTGAGCGTTGGGAACCCGATGGATACGGCCGCGACGGTACATACGATGCTGTGTTCAGGGGCGAGTGGGAGAAATACGATCCCTGGGATCCTACCCACCGCGTGACGGCCACGTCCGACCTCTACAACGGCTACGGCGCGTGCAGCATTTTCCGCATGTACCAGGGCGTCGTGGCCCTCAGCACTATCGAGCCGGGTCTGATCCGCCTGCTCCCGAGCCCCAAGCTCGCTACCGCCTACTTCCTGCTCCGCCCCTTCTTCGCCCCCAAGACCAAGGTCCCCGAGCGCCGCGACGGCCCGGAATGGGACGCCTTCTTGGATCCCTCGAACTGGGAATTGGAGAAGGAACAGTCCACCATCATCCACGGCGCCGTTCCGGGCCACGCTCAGCGCCTCACCGAGACGTGGCATCCCCACCTCCACCTCCGCCGCACCCTTCAGACCATCCCCACCCTCCAGACGGGCGACTACATCGTCTGGCACCCTGACCTTGCCTACCACATGACGTCTAACCCCAACGTCATGGCCAGCCGCGCCCCGACTCCGCCCCCCATGGTCGAGGGCGAAGACAGCAAACCCTCCGGCGGCAAGCCCGTCTCCATCCTCGTCTACGTGCCCGCCGCCCCGCTCACCCAGACCAACGCCCTGTACCTCGCTCGCCAGCGCAAGACCTTCCAGCGCGGCCACCCGGGCCCGGACTTCGACTCCACGGGTAGCGGCCTCGGCAGCGAAGCCACCCACATTGGCCGCCCCACCGATAACGACATCGCCGAGGTCGGCGGGCCGGCCGGGTTGCAGGCCATGGGCCTCGCGCCGTTTGATGTTGCACCTACCCCGCCTGCTACCGCGTCTGCTGACCAGTCGCCGGCTCCCGGCGGCGGCGCACTGAATGGTGCTGACCGCAGTGGAGAGGGTGAGGACAGTGCAGCGGGTGGGAGTGGTAGCATGTCGCGCGCCGAGGCCGAGGTTGCTCGTCTGGCGAATATCATCCTGTTTCCGGATAGGTATGACTTTTACATGGCGAAGCGGAATAGCAATGGGAGCAAGCGCAGCAAGGTGAAAGTGGAGAGGTTGTTGAACCCTGTGGATCCGCCTACGCCGCCGAGGGAGTCGAAGGGGAAGGGAAGGAGTTGATCTGAGCTGAACTAGGGTGGAAACCACGGGAAACTGAACTGAGCAGGGTTGCTGTAGTTGGATTTGAAGGGAAGCGATGGAAGGAATTCTTCGTTTTTGGTTATTGGATCGTGTTTACAGGGTGTTATAGAGGCGATGTCATACCCCTGGTGCCTTATTTTTGGGAAGAGGGAGAGAGAGAAAGGAGGGATCTTGGTATTGGATCGGAGTGCGCATCATTCCCCGTCACAGAGGTCACATTCTACACGGGCTAGTTATGCCCCAGGGCATATTGCGGCGGTTTTTGAGTTGAATTTGTTGAGCATGTTGCAGCAGCTTGCGTTTGTTTGAGCATCGGATTGTAGAATCGAGCAGTGCGTCTGCCTGTCTTGGCGGCAGACGCTGAAAGAAACATTTTTGAGTACATGTTGATGGTTGTGGTGTTGTGCCCCTGAATGAGACCCTAACCCTGTCTACCCCTCGACGATCTCAACCTGCAACAACTCAGGCTGAATGCCGAGGTTGGTTGATCTGGGCATGAGCGTGACAACACAAATTAATAACCAATTTGTGTGATATCGTTCCACTGAGCAGCCCTTGGGGGTTCCAGCTCAAAGACCACCTGGCCGATCTCCCTTCCCCGGATCGAGTACCTAAGCGACTACTACTACTACTAACCCCTTTTCACCCATGTGCCGCCGCAAACTATCCTTCCGTTCTCTTTCTCTATCCTTTCGGCCGACTGTACCATCCAGGTCGCCGACCTGGGTCTGAACCAGTTTGGGCGCGCTCACTCGGCAGCGTCCCGCCAATCCCACACACGCCCGGCCCGAAGCGCCTCACCCCGCCCAACGGTCGTCTTGTGATCGACATCCGACAACGCTCTGTTGGGGAAGAGTCTGGCCGAGATCCGAGGACCCGCGTTCGGTTTAGCGGGGTTGTGCACGACTCCTTATCGGTATTACCTTCGGATCGTCCCTGCGAAGCTTGTTGCTCCTTGGAACTTTTGGAAGTTGGGGGCGACGGAACAGAGTCCGGATTTGACGCTGTCGGATTCTCACCATATCGCCCTGGCTCTGTTGGTGTTGACGTGATGGTCGGTTGAAGGCCCATTCGGCTTAACGGCCCTGGGGAGTGTCACGAACCAAGGAATTGGAGAATGCCGAGAATCTTGGGCGTCCACTAGCGGAAATCTCATTCCGATAACTGACTCGGACTCGATCGTGGGAAACAAGGATCCGCATGCGCAACTGCAGCCAGAAAACATCGCACTTGGCGGCTGGGCGATACCAGCAGCTCGAGGAGGCGTCGTCCAGGATTCCATAAACTCGGCATCAGGGAGGTGTTAATATCGGGACCCAATATATCTTGGAACTCAGAGACTCCAGATTTCAGAACCCAGATTCTACGGGAATGCTCTTACTCCAAGACTTCGTCACCAAACATAGGTACTGTTGTCCAGGTGGCGGACGGCAGGCAAGTTGGCTATCCTCGTGAAGTGGAGTCGAGCAGCGCGAGGTTTTTACTTTCTGTAGGACGATACACAGGGCGCGGTTTTGCCTATGAGATCTTGAAAGTAACTAGGAAAACACTTCAAACCATTTGAAGTGGTACTGGTCCGCTGGGATTGCACTTCTCCCATTGTCAAAGACTTGCGGGATAGGTCAGGATTCAACCCCGCAGTGGTTAAGGCGCCTCTCAGTGTGCGGTCATCTTCTGGCGGAACTGAAGCTCGAGTGAGTGGTCTGGACGGGTTGTTCGGTGGCTGTTACTCATTTGTGGCAGCGGAGGGACCCCGGTAGACGAGTGATATTATCTTGGTTATAGTCTGGATGGTTCTTGGTTGAGCTTGCCACTGTTGCCAACAAACTGACTCGAGTGGGCTTTGCCCATACCAGAGTCAACGAGCAGGGAAAGCCGCTAAGTGTCCCAATCGCCAAGAAACAATGCCGGTTGACAACTACCGTAGGAAGGGCGGTTCGTTGCTGGCGCAAGGCCGGAATCATACGGCGACGCCACCGGCATCACTAGCCGTCAGCCATGAGGACGGGATCCTTCGTCCCCGGCGGACAACTGCGCGCCTAGTTTCCAAGATCAGGGGCCTCAATTCTCGTGATACCTCGGGGCCAACCACTATCAATGACCCCAACATTCTCAACCGAACTTCGTCCCTGGCCTTGTTCCCTGCTGGCATGGCCTGTCCGACCCCATCCATGGCCGACATCACGACCCTACTCCGACGGGTCCTCCCTCTCCTCCCGCAATCATCTCACCGCTTCTATCACATCCACTTCGAGCCGCACCTCACCACCACCACAGGTCCGACCCCGACCCCCAACTCACCATGCCCAAACACCAGCTCGAGCATTCCCATAAACCAGCGCCACCACCAAAACACAGCCCCCTCTCATTACAGGTATCTCCAAACCGCCTTACATCTTCCCACCCCGAGCACAGCATTCATCCACCTCCTCATCGCCGCCACCCTCAACCACATCCGCCGCACCCTCACCCCACAACTAGGCAGCTACCTGTGGTATGTCCACCCACTCGACGGTCTCCGACTGGCAGTGTCAAATCCGGAAGTGTTTGTGGCGGAGATGCTTGGCGGCGTTATGCCTGCGATGGATATGCCCGAGGGTGTTGGGGGTGTTGTAAGTGCTATGGGCGCGGGAGGGATGGGAAGAGCCGTTGTGCGGGCTGTTATGACGGCTGGGTGGGTTATGGGCGAGGCGTTGGTGAAGGGGGGGTTGGATCTTGCGGGGGCGTGGGCGGGTGCGGTGTTGGTGGAGGGTTGTTGTGATCGTAAAGAGGTGGATGGGGTGAGGGGCGAGGAGAGGAGGATGGTGGAGGGGAAAGGGGGACGGGGAATAGAGGGGAGGGGACAGGGAAAGGGAGATAAAGAGGTTTGGTTGCGGGTGGCAGCCGTGGGATATTTGCTCTGGGTTCTGGTCACGGTGGAGTATGTCTTTGCGAGGGGGATGAACATGGCCGCGTGGCTAGTGGCGTGTTACAGACTGCTTTTCGGGGGTAGAGGAGGGCGTGTTGCGCTGCTGAGAACTCTGGAGAGCAACTGGGCGCAACTACCGCTTGTTGCGTGGCAGTTGGGCTATTATTTGAAGAATGGCGTCAAGCCGCTGCTTTGGCGGAGTGTATGGTGTGCAGTTCAAGGACGGCCGGCGCTGTTGTTAGTTATTGTGGGCGTTGTTGGAGGTGTCAGGATGCTGCTAAAGTACCGCAGTACCTTCTACATTGCGCTGGAGGTCAGTGGTATGTTTGTCTTCTTTGGATATTTGTTGATGGCTTTAGTCGTCCTGGGATTGGGGCTCCTTGGACCGCCCGAGACTGGCACGACGCCTGCTAAAACACAGAAGAGCAATGTAAGTCGGTTTTTTCTATTTTTAGAATGAAGCAGGCTTACAGGTGAGAATCACAAAAGAACGAGGCGTTGTTACACTACGAGCATGCCACAATCAAAAAAGTGGTCCAGCGGGAAGGGAGTGTCCCGAAAGAGAGTTGCAAGACAATAACATGTACATAGAGATATGCCCACATCTTTACCAGCCTTTACTTGTTTTTGCTAGTCAGAAACCAGTCAATATCGGTGCAGTTCTTGTCTAATCGAGTCAATGCTGGTCCTACATGAAGAATCACCTCATCTCCGTGGTCCGTGGAGAGTATTGCTTTCGATACCATGTTTCCAGGGTGGCCGAGTAGAGGACTGTATCCTTCTCACTATTTAACCTACACCTCTATACACATAAATTGATATTCAGTCGCCTTTGGCTGTAAGACGTATTTGGTTCGACGTTTCCTCTCACAGGTAGGGCTGAACATCCAGAAATCGACGTCACGTACCATGGGCCCGTTTGCGGCCAGACAGTCAACCTCGATACACCCTGCTTCCCATACTATTGGGCCCAAGTTCCAGTTCCCATTTGACCCTGCTTAAACCACTACATAGTCGCGTTTCACGAGCAGCGGCACCTATTTCCGACACATCCTCTCGGTCCGATCCAATGAATGTGCCAACATACCATACATGTGTGATCCTCCGTGACTTGGGAATCGTTAGTTCAGTCTCAACAGCCACTGACGTCGATTCTTCAGCGCTGACAAACACTTTTAGGAGTACACGTGCTTCTTTCTAATCATAACAGCAACCGGAGAGGTAGCACATCTAACATGGTTGTAACCTGTGCCGCGCCTAGTGTTGAACGAAAAAGGAAGGTCGGTTTTGGTTGCGTTTCGCGGGTTTAGCGGCTGCCTGCACACTAATGCCCGAATGAGGGCATATGATGAATTGGGAAACATTGGGCGGACGGTAGGTAGGTAGTCAGTTTTGTCAATGTGCGCACATGGGTTGCTACGCCGCTGGCGCCGACTAAAAGTGCCCGTTGGGGAGCGGCGTGGAGCGGCGACACCATTGCATGATAGGTTCAAGATATCACATATACGAGTGCGGCGAAGAAATCCGCTAGTCAGTCAGAATCTCCCAAAACAGCTATCAATGGCCACCATAGGTACTCGTGGCGCGTACGCGCACATCGGGGCAAGGCAGCGCTCAACGCCGCTGGCGCAAAAAGTAGAATGGCAGGATTTAATGTCTGTTCTGCAAAGAGAGCTGGGCACAATTAATATTCCGGATACACCGGGAGGAATCTCGCTCCCTCAGCTTGTCAGATACAACCCTTTGCGGCATCATGGTGGAGTCTAGGGATCGTTGGGCCTTGTCTTGGCCTCCCACGGAGAACCCGAATGCTTCCCTCAACATACAGCGTTGTATTAACGTGATGCAGATGCAGAACCATGCGTCCATATGTATGTATACCATCCCGACGTGCATGTCATTTTGCGGATGAATCCTTCATGGAACTTAAGCGCCGAGTTTGCCGACCGGTATTTGTCGCTTGTATCCGTTTAGCGCGACTGGGGACGGAGGCGTAAGGGGCTTGGTAAACAAGCATTGCGGCGGCGCGGCTGTTACATGTGCTAGTCGACGCGACGCCATCGGTGAGTTCGAGCCGATCCCTGCTGGAGGACCTCGTTGAATGCCTGTTGTGAGGAGCGGAGCGCAGTAAATCACCAGCTCCGGTGACTCTGGTGCCTGCTGTGCCTCAAATACACATGTACGTGGGGGGGATCTGATGTTACGACAGGGCTCTCAGACGCGGTCAGAACGTTAATTTATAGCGTATGTACAATACAGAACTAAGGGGTCTACGTATCATTGTTACAATGGCATGGAAAGAAGAGAATTAATCGGTTTAGACAGTCTTGGCCAGCCTGCCAACCATGAACTCATCCAGGTATTCCAAACTTTGGTCCATATCTTCTTTGAGCAGTGATTTCCCAGCCGTCATGGGCAGTCGCTCAGGGGCAGGCTGTGACAAATAGGCCTTTGCCCGGGACCTGTGGGCTGTCCGAAACAACTAAACAGCAGAATTAGCTCACCTCGTCCAGCGATAAACAAAGTAGATCAAAGTAAACACTCACCCTCAACCTCTTCACAGTCTCGCCCAGTTCCCTCCTGATCTGCCCCTCCACCCCCTCCGTTCCAAGACGGCTCCGAAACGAGTGCCTCTCCACCGCCCTGCAAAACACCCTCTGCTTCTCGGGCACGTTCCTGTTCTGATTCTCCTCCGATAAGTACGGTTCAATCCCCAAAAATGCATCCAGCACCTGAAACAACAACACCTGATTCCCACTCAACCCATCAAACTTGACCACCTTGTCCGCGCCCTCCCCCTCCCCTTCAACCTCCCCCTCTAACCCCAACCCCCACGCATAAAACCCTTGCACATGCGACAGCCACGCCGACCGCGCAATCTTCGCATCATGCACTCGATCATAGTAGCTGCTCAGCAAAGGCCGCAGCTGCGCCGCAACGCGCCGCGCATGCACCAGGCAGCCTACCATGTTCCCGCGCGCATGCGCCAGCACGGCGGACACCACTGCGTGGTATACGGGCAGGCCCAAAACCTCGACCTCGTGAAACACGCGCGCGAAGGCTTCCTCTGAGGATGTAATGCGCTGCGGGAGACCGGTGTTGATCTGTAGTGCGTAGGTTCCTGAAGGGTGAAGTTGAGGACCAGGTTGGAGGTATTGTTGCCAGACTCGGAGCAGAGGCCGAAGTGGGACTGGAGGTATGTCCAAGGGAGACTGAGCTCACGGGGGAGGGGGAGCGTCTTTTCGATTTGGGCGAGACGAACGACGGGGATGGTGGCCCATCTGTCAAAAAGAGGTTTGTGTTAAAGGTTGGGTGTTCAGGGGTAATGTGGTTTGGGGTAACTTACCGGTAAGCGTGTCGACACCAGGCGACGCAGGAGTAGAAAGCGTTGTAGGTGTCTCGGGGAAAAACGTCCCATCGTCCGGCATCCGCTGCTGCGAGGAGTGCTTCCACTTGGGCAAGATCAACCCGTTCGCGTAGTAGCTGTTGAAGACGGGTACGGAACCTGCTGATGCGTGCTTTGTTGACTTCATCGTCGAGAGATACATGCTCTGTGGGTAGCAGAGGCGCCACTTCCTCGTAAATCTCCCGGTATGGGCGGAGTGCGGCTGGCCATACCGTGTGGTCATGCTCGGCTCGTGGTGGCCAGCAGCCAGCACCGTCCTTGCGGATCAAGTCCGCTAAGAGGGCGGCCGTCTCATGGCAGTCCGCCATGTTGTTGATCTCCTGGAGAAGTTTGGCATCGTCAAGCTTCTGGTCCGCTTCCTGAGTCGAGATGGACTCGGGTTCGTCATAAATAGCCTTTGACGTGAGAAACCAAAGCTTCCATTGCTTCTTGGGAGAGGCAGCAAGAGCGGTGAAGAAGCTCCCAAGAGCGGAGAGGATGATGAAACCGACGAGGTCAAACATGATGAATACAAACTGACCGAGTCAGGAGTAAGACAACAATGAAGGTTCGGCGACTCCGTGTTGGGATTCGTGACCCTGCCTCAGTCTGCGAGGACCAAGCAATGCTGGGATGTCTATATACCGCTCAACCGACAAGCCACTCCCGAGAAGCCCGGTGCATTCCTCAGCAAGGTGGATCACTCATTGTCGGTATCGGTTAAGAATCTCCACGCCGCGGTCAGAATGGGGGTATTCTTAGTCCTGAATGGGCATGGCGTGAGCTGCTGGTTGGGAGCCAGTCGGGACTTCGCGTTCGGCCCATCTGGTACCGTTCGGGGTCATCAGGGGCAGTTCCCCACGAGTGCTGAGGGAGTTGGGACTTAGCCCTCCGTGCCATACGCTACGGCGGGAATCTTTCGTACCTCAACACCTTGATGCCTGGGTTCCGTATGTACATGGCGCTAGAGGGGGTGTGTGGAGTTCAATGTTGGCCACTGGCATTTCTACGGGTAGCTTCGTTCCGGGTGAAGGAGTAGAGGGAAGGAATATCGCCGACGAATGTCACCCACCCTGCCGAAAGCAAGGGTAGACTCAAGGGTAGACTCAAGCGCGGGCGGCACATGAGGCTTCGTAAACATTCGATGGGACGCAGCGGCGGGTGGTCCGGAAAGTCTGAGATAGGTCGGCGACTCTAAGAAGATGGAGAACGGCACAGATTCGCACCGATTGGGTTGATATGATAGGTGCCCAGGTTACTATCCCGCTTTCAGTGGTTCAGCCGTCCGATCTTGTTTAGGGCTGCGTCGCTACACGAATCCTTCAAGTTTGCCTGGACCACGCACCCGGTGATGCTCTCATCTTATCGACGCGACCCCTCCATATGAGACAAACCCCGCCATCGGCCGGCGGCACAGACAGCGTCAGTCTCACGAGGCTCCCGACAAGAGCCGGTTTTGGACTCAATGGAGAACAGGTGAGCTGACCTAGCGCGGCTTACTGATCGTTTCGTACCCAGATCTCCCATCCATGCTCTGTGCCACCTTCAACGTCAGACCACTCACATCAAGTCCCAGCTCTGACAGCCAAGGCACCAAATGGGGAAGAGTGTCTGCCGAGCGAATAAGATACGCTCAATGTCCCAGGTTCCCTTGATGCAGGTACAATAACTAGATGCATCAATCAAACCCACTGATATCCAGAATGATACCCACAAGGTTGCAGCACGTGGATTGCGTTTATGGCGAGAACATATCAACATCCTATGGAAGGAATGCTGTGCCGTCGGCCAAGGCCGCCGCCGTCGAGAGTCGGCCGGAGTGTTGCAAGATGAAATGTTCCCCTGCCCTTGGCCGTCGCTTCGAAGCAGGCGTGCGGCGGTGCTAGGAAAGAAACTTGGCGATCTCTCTCAACCTCGCTGGCTCAATGGGACCTGCATTTGATACCACCTTCCCGACGGGGATTTTACTGTGGCACGTTTTAACCCATTGGTATAATCTGAGGCACGCGCCCGTGGCGCATATCCCGCCGTTACGGCACAGACTGTCCCTTCAGGAACAGTAACACCCTCCATGATCGACCACACCAATTCACCGAGATCCGGTGTTGCCAGATGATGCGTTTAATAATGACCGACGTTGAAGCCGCCATTCCTAGATTCCGGCAACATGCACGCCTTCCCGAGCGCCACTTGACTGCCAAGTCAGTCCCTTTTCTTGTGTCCCTTCTGCTTCTCATCCACACTTAGTGATTTGTGACCCAATTTCATCCACTCTTGTTTCTCTCTCCAGCTGGGCTGTTCCGTTGGCAGAGGCTTTGACTTGAAGTTCCCGGACGAAGACCAACCGCAGCCCGACACAATGTCTTCCTCAGGAGACTGGGGTCCGGCACCTCCCGGAGTAGACCTCACGGAACACCAAAACAGGGATCTCATCGGCGCTGTCGTGGCTGTTATGGTCCTTGGCCTGTTTGCAGTGGCCATGAGATTGTTTGTCCGGCTCACGCACAGAGGTCCTGGGCTCGCCGAAGATGACTATGTCATCGTGTTTGCAGCGGTATGCACTTAACTACGCGCGTTTCAGGTATCAAATAGAAGTCCATAACTAACACATATTGTCTAGATTTGTGGCGTCGGTACAGCTGTGTGCTGCCTCATTACCATTCCATGGGGCGGCGGAAAACACCTCTGGGTTGTGACTTTTGACGAGTTCACCAAGTTGTACCAAACGACATATGCCTTCGTTATCGTCTACATCACTTGCATATCAGCCACCAAGGTGTCGATTATGCTGTTCTACCGCCGCATGTTTGGCAAGGGCATTATCTGGAACATCGTCTTCGGACTGACCATCTGCCACTGGCTAGAGGTCACCATCACCTGGCTGTCTGGTTGTCGGCCGGTGAACTACTACTGGAAGCAGTACACCGACCCGACGGCAGTCGGTACCTGCATCGACGCGTCTCTGTTTTACTTCATCAACGGCATTATCGGCCTATTCATTGACGTATCCATCCTGCTCGTCCCTGTCCCGACCAGTTAGTCACCCATTCCCTGTTCTTTGTTTCCAGAAACCCTCCGACTAACCTCCCACGCCACGCTAGTTCTCAAACTAAAAATGCCCCCCACCAAGAAACTCTTCGTCGGCGGTATCCTCCTTCTCGGTGGTTTGTAAGTCACTTCCCAAGCCCCACCCTGGTATCAACCCGCCCACCCCTCAACCCTGCTTCCACACCAACCAGCCCCCCACGCACCCCCACTCATAATAACAAACTCCCACTAACCCCTTTCGTTCTTACCACAGTGTCTGCATCGCCTCCGCAGTCCGCATCGTCATGATGGACCAGCTCGTCAAGTCCCCCGACTTCACCTGGGCCATGTCCAAGGTCTTCATCTGGTCCTGCTGCGAGCCCTTCATCGGCATCGTGTGCGCCTGCCTGCCCACCTACGCGCCCCTCGTGCGCAAGCTGTGGTCGGTGGCTACCTCGGCCGTGTCGCACGGGCACTCGGGCGGTAGTGGCGGGAGTGGTGTTCCCCATAAGGGGCATGGCTACTTTAGGGAGGGTGTTCATGGGGAGTTTGCGGTTGGGCAGGTGGGGAAGAAGGGCGCGTTGGTGCATGTGGCGGATGTTAAGCCGGGACGAAGGGAGTGGGGGTTGCATGGGATGGGGAGCGCGGAGACGACGCTGAGGGGGGAGGACGAGATTGAGCTGACGGTAGATATCACCGGGAGGGAGGTCAGTACCAGTGGGTCAGGGGAGAAGGGGAGTGCGGAGGAGAGGGCGGCGTATCGGAATGAGATTATGGTGAGGAAGGACTTTTCGTGGGTCAGCACGGGGACTGTATGAGGGTGGCGGATGGAATTTCTTTTGTGTCTGTACATGACTGGATGTTGGGAGGATGTGCTATGTGTATGATTGTACGGAAGGACCGGGACGGTCGGGGCGCTCGTGTAAGCTCGGGGATGTATATGTATCATGTATTGGCTTGTTCATACCTTGTTTTCTATACTTTGGCAGCTTATCTTATATTCCTTACCCGGATTTACTTGACGGATTACTGTATCAAGTAGCATACGCCAAGCGCGCGGGGAGGTTCATGAAGACCGAGTCCGGGTTCTTGTTGTCCATTCTTCTAGATTACCCGGCTTGGCTATACACTGCAGGTGGATAATACAGTTCCAACCAAGGATATCATTTCCCCTTATATCATACAATACACGGCGTATCGGTCCTATAACGGTAAGGGAGGTTACCTTAAGCGGGTGTATGTACCGATTCGTCAAGCAAAACCATTATTTAACCGCAAGTCTGCCTCGGACGACCCGACCTGGATCTCTCAAACTTGACCCTCGAAGAGGAACAAGACGGCCGAGATGCATTGGCACGTAGCAACTCTGACGGTGACGTTGGGCGTCTTGGGCTCAGGTATGCAGCACCCCTTCGAAGCCCAGCGACACTCCTAAAGGTCCGCCGGAGCTAGTAGCATGAGTAGCTGACTGCTCATGAATGTGATAGCCCTTGCCGGCCCCTCCCGTTGCCAGTCCACCACGCCAATCCCTAGTTCGTGCCCCGGCGTAACGGCCACGTCGCCGTATACTCTTGCCGCCGCCGAAGGATGGAAGTACACCCTGCTGGCTACGGGCCTGACGAAACCACGCAGCCTCCTATTCGACACCGAGGGCCACCTGCTCGTGCTTGAGGCTGGTAAGGGTCTCACAGCGCACACGATTGACGGCAACGGATGCATTACCGAGAGCAATACCGTAATCGAGAATGTACAGCTGAACCACGGGCTCGCGCTGAGCCCGGACGGCAAGACGCTGTACGTTAGCGCTGCGCCGACGGCATGGTCCTATAGCTACGATGCCAAGACCATGACGGCGACGGACCAGACGGTGGTGGTCCGCGGCATGAATCCCACCGGTCACCCCTCGCGGACGCTCGCTGTCCCGCCCAACAACCCCAATCTGCTGATCGTGTCGCTGGGATCGGAGAATAATATCGACGAGCCGACAGTCCACAAGGAGACGGGTCGGGCCATCGTTAAGGTTTTTGATCTGTCGAAAGCGCCAGAAGGCGGGTACACGTACAACACCCAGGGGTGGTATCTCGGCTATGGGCTGCGAAATGAGATTGGCATCGTCTTTGACGGCAATAACATGTCAGTTATACCCATGCGTTTGGTGCTGGAACCGCTAACTGACGTGATGCAAAGGGTTTGGGGAGTTGAGAACAGCGGAGACCAGCTTACCCGTAACACCACCGACGGCGACTCAGTCGACGTGCACATAGACAACCCAGCCGAGGAGCTGAACTACCGTGAGTTTTACCTATGCCAACGAGCTTCACGTTTGATGATGGATCATTTGTTGACATAGATACCACCAGTCGGCGACCCGGCCAAGTCCAACGAGCAATGGTACGGATACCCGACATGCTGGACGGTTGGCGACCCGTCAGTAATCCCCGACACATCCTTCAAGGTCGGGGACCAGTTCGTTATGGCGCCCAACGAGACTTTTGACGACAGTTCGTGTGCCGAGAAGTCCAGGCCGGCGCGGCTCTCCATGCAGGCTCACAGCGCGCCCATCGACGGCAAGTTCGACAAGGAATCGACCAACTTATATGTGTCGCTGCATGGGTCGTGGAACCGCCAACCCGCGACAGGCTACAAGGTCATCAACATTCCGTTTCAGAAGCTTGATGACAATAGCTATGACCCCGTCGCGCCGCCGGATAGTGTCAAGGGTTATTCCGATATTCTTTGGACGGAGAACGTAGACTCGTGCACATCAAATACGTGTCTGCGGCCGACGGGTATCACCTGGCATCCGGACCATTCGAGGATGTATGTCGCCAGTGACGGAGTAGTTGGGGAGATCTATATTCTGTACAAGGCTTAGCTACCTAGGTACCTAGGTAACTAACCGCCCCTTCACAATAGCTTTCGTTATTGCTTCGCGGTCATTTCTCTAGACAACCTTTCTCATAGCAGTGGGTAGAGCGGGTGTATTCTCTATTGGCTGGAGGTGGCCGATGTTCGTAGATGAAGAGACGGTGCTCGTTACTGAATACGGCTAAACGGGGTATGCGCCCGGTGGGTACTCGGTACCTTACTTATGTTAGCAAATAAGCTTTGTCTAATGGTGCAAATACCGTCATTGAGCCAGCGCTGACGTCAAGTACCACCTATCCAGCCAAACCATTGTTAAAGCGTGAAAGCATCCTGGGTAGAACTTCTGCCATAAGAAAAGAGTTCGGATGTCTTCAGCCTGACCAACAGACCTATAATTCGTGTAAATACCTACCTAGGTATATACTGGTATCTCTCCCCAACCGGCCAACATGACCACCGACACTCTTGCCGCCTCCCAGGGTCAAAGCCTCGGCGACTCTAACAAAATCCACTTCCCCGTTGATCCCAAGCTGCCGGGCAAGTCCTTTGAGCCTCGCCAGACCTTCACAGCGGGCGATTACGCGCCCAACCCGAGCAAATCCCTTCCCCTCTCACCAGCCCGCCGGGCGCTAGTCGACGACATCATCTCCCTCTACGAGATGGGCGCCACGGTGGAGCGCGTGCAGCGATACACACCGGACGCCGTGTACCACGATGAGCTCGGCTACGCGGATGACCGCTACAAGATCGCGGGCCAGTGGTTCGGTCTGCCCTACATCTTCCGCGAGGCCAAGAGCCACGGCCACGAGGTCGTCACCAATGACAAGGACCTTATACAGTTCCGGCACGACATCGAATGGCTCCCAAAACTTGTCCCCAAGACGATTAGGCTGCGCTCGCTTGTTTCGCTTGCCCTCGATCCGGCCACCGTCGATGATGACTTCATCCGTGTGAAGTACCACAAGGATCAGGCTAGTGCCGAGGACTACAGCAAGGAGGGCGTTGGCGCGATGCTAAAAAAGTGGCAGGCTGAGGCCACGGTGAGGGTGCTGGGCGCCGTGGATTCAGACCTCGCGGTGTTCGTCTTGGACAAGGGTGCGGGCGGCGAATAGATAGAGAGGTAGATAGGCAAATGCATGTGTTATACCGGCCTTATACTATCACTGTTCACGACTGTCTAGCTCGTAGTAGACCGCCGCTTTAATACCGGCATCCAAGCCCAACGGGGCGAGGTTGATATTGGGCGTGACCTCGACAGGACTTGGTTGAATTGATGACGGTAGTGCACTAACTGCCAGGTCGACGCGTTGTAGGGTTAGAGACGGAGGTGAAATGTTGGGAAGCAGCGGAGTCCCGCTGCCATTACCGGCGCCAATATTGTCTAGTGCTTGCGACGTAGTTGGTATGTTCGATTCTGCAAGGCGAACTGAAGGAATCGGGGAAGATGGTTTAGCAGGGAGGCTTTGATCGGGACCGGCCCTAATACCCCTGAGTTCGGTTTGTGGTAGCTCAACCATGTCCTCGGGAGCATTGACAGGTCTCGCGACGCTGGCGAGATGGGTTACACGTTGGGATTCGGCAGCCTCGGTTTGCGTGGCCATGGTGAGCAGCTGAGTGACGCGCTGGCGCTGCTCAGGTGTCGTAGTCGACGCAAAGGAGAAGCTTGCCAGAGGACCCAAATCGGTGGCGCGGGCTCCACTCCCTAGCAGACAGGCGACTGCTTCGACATGGCCGGCGAAAGCGGCGTGGCGCAGAGGATCCCAGCCTTGGGCATCTGTCTGGCGTACTGCGCCACCGCGGTGCAGCAGGGCTTGGATGACTTGCACGTGGCCGCCGCTAGCCGCAAGACAAAGAGGAGCGTCAGGCGTGTCTCTGACAGACGCTCCTGCGGCCAGAAGCACGTGTGTAATTTCAACGTGGCCGGCTAGACATGCGATTGTGAGCGGCCTGGTTCCCGTCCTATTGGCCGTGTTTACCCTAGCGCCGCGGCTTACCAGGGCCTTTGCGATTTTGGCATCCCCCCCAGAGCGAGCGGCAATGTGTAGAGGAGTCTCCCCGGCGCCGTTTTGAGCATTGCAGTCCGCTCCCGCGTTCAAGAGCAACGAGACAACACTATGAGTGGCAGAGCGGCATGCGTAGTGCAGGGGCCGATTCCCCTCGTGGCACTCGGCTTCAACGGCGGCCCCGACACCCAAGAGCTTCTCAATGACGCCAAAACTGCGGTTCATGGCGGCGACGTGGAGTGGCGAGTAGCCATTGATGTCGCGGGCATCCAACTCGGTCTTCCTGCTGGCCATCAACGAAACAACCACCTCCTCGTGGCCGTTGTAGCTTGCCCAGTGCAGGGGTGTTAGGCCGCCCGCGCTCCGTGTTTTTGGGGACGCTTTGTGACGCAGGAGCAGATCCACAGCAGCAGTGAGGCCCAGTCTTGCCGAGATGGCCAGGGGAGTGAGGTTCTTTTCATCTTGCGCTTCGAGATCTGCCTTGGCCTCAATAAGCATCTCCGCCACGTGCACCTGTCCAGAGATACATGCGGAATGAAGGGGCGTCTGCATCTGCGCGTCCTTAGCGCTCTTGTTTGCTCCGGACCCTAACAAAAGCCTTGCGGTTTCCTCATCGCCCGCCCTACACGCTGCATGGAGCGCTGTCTTCTGTTCATCGTCGCGGCAGTCGATCATAGCTCGGCGATTAACTAGAAGACGGACGACATCCAGCTGTCCGTGCTCAGATGCAATCCTCAGGGCCGTCTTCTGGTGCGGGCCGCGGGCGTTGATATTGGCGTCCCGGTCTAGCAGCGTCTCGATAATTCTGCAATGGCCGTTTGCCGCGGCAAGATGGAGCGGCGAGAGATGCTGCTTGTCCTTAGAGTGTATGTTAACGCCTTCGCTGATTAGAAGCTCTACAATATCGTCATGTCCAGAATGACAGGCGACAGCTAGCGGCGACCGCCCTGTCTTCCTGTCTGGTTGCTCTATGTTGACTCTCCGCCGGATGAGCGACGCCATCTCGGTGTAGTCGCCCCGTTGAGCGGCTACGATGGCTCTTGGGGGCGGCTGGCCGTCTTCCGATTGCAGATACATATCGGTGGCCGCAAGCACGCCGGGAAATCGGATGCGCAGCTGCGACTTTGACGGCACAGCTGCGTAGAGCTTGTCATAACTGGGCGAAATTGACAGTTTCAGTTGGCCGAAGCGTTGACGGAACGAAGACCGGGGCTTGGGCCGTGACTCGACCGAAAGCGACTTATTTGCTGATACGGTTTTGGACATGTCAAAAATGGATCCACTGTCCCTCGGCAGGGATGTGCCCATGAAAGATGGGCTGACCGGACGATAGGGCAACATCTCGAACGGCGCCGGCCGCTGCCATGGGGTCATTGGCGTGCCAGCCCCGTATACCCCGCTGTCATGATTCTCCTCGGCCATCAAACTGAGGTCTCTCGAGGCGCTGGTGGCAGAGAAGCTGTCTGTCGGGTCGTCTATTCTGCTCGTCGATACAGGTGCTATTTCCGTCGTCGCCGCTGTAGAACGGACAGTTGTCTGTTCTCGCACCGTGCTCGTGTCCTCGCGAATGCGCTGAAAGACGGTCCGGGTTGCCGATTGTCGTAGCAAGCTGTTTTGTTCGGATAGGCTTTGGCTACGGGGGGCAAGGATAAGTAGTGCTAGCGTCAGCGTACATACGTATATGTGGGAGTGCAGAGCAGCTTGGCCCACGGGATTCCAAGTGACTAACCAGTAAGCGGCGGTCAGAAGCAATTGCAGAGCCGTGATTTGTGATACGAGACGGTTTTCGTACTCTTTGATGGTGGAATCGAAAAAAAACTGCTTGAAGCGTGATATCAATGAATCGCCCAGCAGGCTCATCGTCTCGTGGTCTAAGGCTTTGATGATGACCTGGCAGCCCTCAATGGCGACACCCAGGTTGCCCTGCATCTCCTCTCCATTCGGGCTTGTTGACGCGTTGAAGTCGGCCCAGTCCTTGATTTGCATGAGGGCGGCCCGAACTGTCGAGAGCTTGCCGATCAGAAGCTGAAGGGGTCGTGCCGCTTCAGACCATCGAAGTTTCAACGAAGCCAGATTGGCTGTCACTTTCGTCAATTACCGTAATGAGCTCGGTACACGCGGCGACGGCTCCTAGAATTGAGAGGGGTTCCATGTCTACTTAGTGTACATGTAGAACGATACCCGAAGAAAAACGAAAAAGAGGAGAAGGATAAACTGAGTTGGAGAATTCGGGGCATACATGACCATGCATGCGTTTGTGACACCGTCCAGGAGAGGAAGTGGTCGTTCAGCTGTGGCTGAGTGCCGCCCAGCAGTGAACGGCAAGCAGCAGATTATTATTCATACAAATAAAATCGACACTTCATTGACTGGCTGAGCCCGGCCCCTGCATGCGGTATAGTTACACATAACTAACTGTATGCGAATTCACCTGCATTTTCCTCGAGTATGCCTCGCAAGGCTGGGAGAACTTGCGAGCAGCGAACACAAGGCCCCGCGTCTCTGAGTCAAAACCGAACCATCCGGAAGCGTTGGTAAGTCTCGTCTTGAATATGCCGCTTCACTCCCGAAGTGGCTGATATGAATCGAGTTGCGGTCGTTAAAGTGTTCCTGCTTCTCAGGTGTAGGGCCTCAAGTAGACATCTATGCCTCCTTGAATATCAGTGTCAGGAAGGGATCATGGCGATTCACGACGGGGTTCTAAGTAATGTTCACAACAAGAGTCAATGTAGGACTAACAATTCAAGTGACCTATCATGAAAAGAATCCCTCCTTATCCCTAGCCAACCCGCTATAGCACTGCACACTCAAATAACCACTTCAAACTCCGTCCCCTGCTCAAACCACTTCCATGTCTGAGCCGCAATATTCTCCGGGTTGCGCACGGGGTCCTCAGGCGAGACTGGGCCAGCGACGTTGATAACGCCCACATGTACGCCCTCGGGGGCGTAGGTAAGGTTTAGGCTCTGCACCAAGTTGCGCTGGGCGGCCTTGACCAGCGAGAGCGCAAACAGCTGCGGGATGGGGTGTTGCGGCAGCGCCGAGCTGGTGACGAGAAGGGCGGGCTTGTTGTCGCCCTCCTTGGCCAACGATACGAGGTGCGGGATGTACCGCGCCGCGAGGAGATACAGGGCGGAGACATTGATCTGGTGATGGTCAGCTGGTTTTTGTCATATTGGCGGGGAGGGCATGGCGTACCTTGAGATCGTATTCGATCTCCTTGACGTCGTGTTCAAAGAAGGCCGACGGCAGGACACGCGCAGCGTTGAAGAAGACGGTCTCGGGCTTGCCAAAGGCGGCGTCGGCGTCGTCCAGCGCCTTGGCCACGGCGACCGCGTCGGTCACGTCGACGGCGTAGATCTTGACGTTGACACCAGGGCTGCTAGCCTCGACCGCGGCCTTCTCCGTAGCCAGAGACTCGGTGCGGCGGGCGAGCAGCACCACGTTGGTATAGCGCTTAGAGGCAAAGAGTGCGGTCACGGCGCGACCGATGCCGGGGCCGGAGCCGACGACGAGGAGAGTCTTGCTGGGGGCCATGACTGAAGTATGTTTGTTTTTGTGTGAGAGCGAAAATGTGTGTTAATGTTGGGGTGGTGTATGGAGTAAGCGAGGGTGATGTGATGTAAGCTGATGATTGACTCGTGGAGGAGAGAAGAGATGATGGGGAGGCTTATAAGTGAAAAACAGGCTGCATGGTGATGAGATCGTCAACACCATAAATAGGAATGAATGGCGGGGTAAGGCCGCGGGGACGATGGTCGTGAGTAACGGATCCGTATTCTTTCATTGCAGGAACCTCGCCTGACTGTGCTTCTGCGGCGGTTGGCTGACTGGGGGTGATACTTGCAGCACCGTGCCTGTTGGTTTTCGCCTAGCCGTTGAGGTGCATACAGCGTGCCATCCAGCGTCCCATCTCACGTCCCATCCAGTCTGGGCCACACCCCGCACCATGTAGCATGCTGCGCCGTCAGGGCACGGATAAGGCCGACCAAGCCCCGCCGAATTGCAAGGGGGGTGGCACAGCAACGGTCGGCGCATATTGCATATTGGCACGGGATGACGACGGGCGATTGTGCCTCTGAATTTCCAGACTATTGGCGGCGATGCGGCGAGGGTGCCATGCTTTTGCTAGCAGCGGTTTGCCCTTGGCCTCGATGCTACTCAGACTTGTTCGTCTGCCGACAGGTAGCCGAGATCTCCACTCTCGTCCTCCCCCTCAGGGTCCGAGACGACGGCCTTTGGTTTTGGTGCCCGCAAGAAGATGAGCGAGAGAAGGGCCAGAAGCACGAGGCCGGCTACGTAGAACCACGGCAGGCCAACCCATAGCCCCTTTTTAGACAGCCCAACATTGAAACACCACGCCAAAACAGGGCCCCCAAGCATTGCCCCACCGGTCTCCAACATGCTGATTAAGGCGTAGAGCCGTGACGTCTGCTGGGGTTCAACATAGCTTGTGGCGATGGCACGACAAAGCGGCCCGTGGGACGAGCCGATACTGCCGATAGTCAGGCCAACAATGAACAGGACGATCCCGCGGCTAAACCCTTCGACGACGGCTCCAGTAATGAGAAGTAACAACGATGCCCTTGTCAGCAGGAGATCCTTGGAGAAGACGGAGAGCCGGAAGCGCCCTGTCTCCTTGGTTAAGAACCCCGACATGAATGGGAGAAGGGCAATGACAACGAGGTGCAGGATGCCGAGGGGAGAGAGGAGGTAGCTCGTTTGTGCCAATGTCCAACCGAAGTAAGTGCTGACGTGCTGAGCGAGAGTCGATGAATAAGCTGCGAATAGAGCGGGCTGGATCAAGAAGGCCGGAAGAGACAAGGCAATGTTACGGTTCTTTAGCAGTGAAAATGACACGCCGAGCTCCTTGAGCTCTTCGCGGACCCTTTGGGTGAGTGGCCGCGGTTCTTCCTGTTCGCTGGCGTCCTGCAGCTTTATGGGCAGCGTCTCGGGGAGGAACAAGACTAAGACGAAGACGAATGGGGTGATGCAGAAGACCACACCCACGGGAAACCACGGTCCCATGTGTTCCATCAAGAGACCCGCGGTGACGGGCCCGATAAGCCCCCCGAGAACGGCGCCAAACGAGAGCGTCAAAAAGCCAGTTGCCCTTCCCCACAGTTAGTAGGGTTATCGAGGTTGTACGCAAGTTCCTTTCTTACTTATCACTGTCTGAACTGATATCAGAAGCCATGGCGTTCAATGTGTTCAAAGCAACCGGGATTCCGCCTCCAATCAGAAAGAACAGAGAGCCGAATATGGCGAGGCGGATGTGAGGTGTCTCGCTGCGAAGGATGATCGGCCCCCAAGCGAAACATAGGAATATGCCAAAATAGGCAAGAATAAAGCTAGGCTTACGGCCGATGCTAACAGCGAAATCAGTATATCTGAGCAACCTTTACGTACGGGGAGTTGAGTCGTCCGGATTCCCTGCGCTTACCGATCGGCTAGAACACCATACGGGAGTGTTGATAAGAGGCCAACCACGGAATTGAGCATGGCACCGATACCGCCTAAAAAGGCCAACTCCTTCTGAACCCCATCAACCTTGCACAGCTGCTCCTCGATGGGCTCGGATCTGGGTCTATCGTAATGGAGATGGCAGACGGCGTCTTCCATTAGACGGAATATGGGAATCAAAATGAGCATGCCGCTCGTGGTGATGGAGAACATGAGGACAGCTAACAACGCCACGACCGTCTTCCGTTTCCGCGCCTGAAAACGGGCAAGGAATCCACGTCGCTGGCCATGCTTCTGGTAAGCGTAAGCCTGACGCGCCCCATCTGTCTCGCTGGCAGTGGTTGAAGTAGCTGGAGTGGTGACAGCTGGCGTCTCATCGATATCGAAGGAGTCGCGTTCTTCGCCCGCGAGAAGCGGCTCTCCTTCGATCATGTCGTCGTCTTCGTACACGTTCATGGTGGTGGGTGAACGAGTGAGATAGTGATTTTACTTGAAATCAACCATGAGCCATGGTCGTGGACGAGGTTGAAATGAAAGGAAGAAAAGAGAAAAACGCGTCCGAGAACCCCTGCGTGGCCTGCTATACGCGGAATTGAGTCTGAGGCTTGGATTGAAGACCAAACCTTTAATTTTAGGGCGACGCGATGACGAAGCCTTGGGGCTGAAGCGACGGAGATCCAATCAGGGGCAAATACGAAGTACGAAGCCAAGAACGGGACTGAAGAACCACTCAGTATTGGCTGTCTTTTCGTCTTCCCCGTTTTCGGGCAGCCACCTTTCCGTTTTTGAGAAACACGCCAAGGCCTTCAGGTTGACTCGCGAGTTCGGTTCAGCCAGTTGCCCGGAACAAGCCGCCCCTCCACCACACCGATCACACCGATCATGCCGCACCACCACGAGGCTGCTGAGATGAGTCGCTGGGGTGGTCATGCCGCGCGCCGCGTTGCACGAGTGCCCCTGGAGGCCTGGAAAAAGTTGACCTGAGTCACCTTAAAAATAGCGCCAAGTCCCTACCGGCATCCCGAATGCCACAAAGTACATCTGGAGATGGTCAGAATCGTGAATCGTGGGAATGCTGGAATGGTGGTCACGAGGTGCAGCACTCGACAGTCAATTTCCCCATGCGTCGAAGTTTAACTGAAAATGCACATGGCTGTTGGTTGCAACCCATTCGGTGATCGCCTGGTGTTTCAAGTTCTATTTCTTGGCCGCTGACATGGTGTCCTTTAAATGCAGAACTGCCCCCTCTCGCTTTTTTCATGTTCTTGATGGCCATTTTTACAACCTGAATGTTTCTCGGATTTGACCTCAATAGGCCAGCTTCAAAGGTTACCGACTGCATCTTCGCCCGAGAAAATGTTACCCACAATCGAATCTCGACTCGCTCAAGACCGAGCAAATGCGCCCGACGTCGAAAAGGACCCATCTGCCGAGGAAGGGAGGTCTCGCCATTTGCAATCCCAAACCTATACACCGTCGGGGACTGTCGAGGGCGGCTCAAGTCGAGAGTTAAGCGGTGATTTAACCGTCGCCGCAGCCATGCCGAGTTCTACCAACTTTCTCGATTGGGGGACCTTCGAGGAAACCACTCTCCGACCGAGAAAAAACGCGAGAAGATCTCGCCTGGACAGGATCTTCTTGCCGCTAAGGTCTGTTGGCGCTGGGCTGCCAGGACTCAGCGTTGACGGTCTCGGCGGTATCATCGAATCCGCACATGGCGTCTTCCACTCTGTCCGCCGACTCGACTTTATGGAGTCAGAGCGCACCCTGTACTTTATGCCAAGTCCCGGGGTCGAGATGCCTCAAGCATTACACCAACGCGATTTTGAGCGTTACGAGAACGAGCTCTTTGATTTGAGCAAGTACACTGGGACATCCGGCTACCTTACAGCTATGGCCTGGACGGAGGAAGCCTTATCCGGGTCCATCACCCTCTACCGGGTAATTTTTGGGGATGCAGGCGAGACAGTGGGCATTCGCCCTGTTGCCGCCATGCGCGATGTTCCGAGCCCGGTTCTAGCCCGGATGAGGACCGACGAGCGGATCAAGCGCAAGGCTGTTGTGACCTTGATAGACGATGATGACCGGACGTTCGACTGGAAAGCAAATCCAAGCACAAGACCCAGATATGTCAGGCTTACCTCTTCTTTCCAGCCGCCGAGCCGCAGTCACAGCAGGCATGGAGGAGGACGCCTGGCGGATGGCGATGGTGTTTGTGCTACCATTCCGCAGTTCTTTACCCTCCTGCACGCCCGCGGATCCATTCTTGAACACGTCAGCTCCACTCAGGTTACCGAAACTCAAACCGAGGACGGCGACATCAAACCAATGATCTTCTTGAACCAGCCACCAAGGTCGAGTCCCCACGAGGGCAACCGAGTGCATGTGGCTATCTTGGTGCCGAATGATGCACTCTGGGCGGAGGAAGAGATTATTTGGACTGGTCAGAACGGACTGGCCGAGTTTCGGCAAAGGCAGTACTGGGATTTGATCAAGCGCGCGAGTCGGCAAGCAACGAGCAGAACCAGTGGTGATGGAAGGGGAGGTGATCGAGATAGACCTGCAAGCTTTGAGAGCAGGAGCAGAAGCCGGGAAAGAGGGCGGAGTGAGAGTCACAGTCGGCGGTAATCATGGCTGTCCCGGGAACACGACCCAGCCTGTTAAACCCATTGCGCTGCTTCTTGAGAATGCCGTATGGGAAACTCGGTACGACATGGCCAGTAACAAAAAGACTACGCCATCGAAGTCCCCGATCTTCCGGTCTCCGTTGAGTCAACCCACAAGCAAACACTGCTTTTTACTCTCGTATTAAGACCCAACTTTATGCCCCAAACCAAGGCCTATCCGAAGCACCACTTATTCCGAATCCTTCTTTCCAACATCCAGGCGCAGGAACATTCCCGGCCACTTATCCTCATCAGGCTTCTCGACCACAAACCCATCCACCTTTTCAAAGCCCTGTGTCTCATAAAACCTGACCCCAAGTTAGCAAGCACCACACATCATTATCCCACACACCAGGAAATCACATACCTCACCAACTTCCCCTCATTCCCCGCCCAACAATCCACATACATCACCCCCATCCCCAAACCCCTCACCCACTCCCTCGCGTACTCAACTAGCGCCGCCCCGGCCCCCTTCCGGTACGGCTTGGTCGCCTCGCTAAAGTCCGTCACCAAAATCTCCAAAAACATAAACGGCCCCTCCTCCCCCGCCAGCAACTTCTTCGTCACCCCCTCCAAATGCTTCTGGTCCAGCACATACTTGGGCAGATAGCCCGCGCGCAAGGTCGCCGCGCCCACGGGGATCGAGCCCGCCCCGTCCGGCCGCGCCGCCTCCGCAATCAACACGCGCACCACAGGCACGCCCGAATCAGGCTGGTGTTGGGCGAGGCGGGATTTCTCGGCCTCGGCGATGGAGGTGATGTGACGGGTGGTGAAATCGGGCCGGGCCGCCGAGAGCGGGGTGGTGCCCCATTGGGTGGCGCTGCCGATGGTGGAGAGGTGGGGGATGCAGGAGTCGAAGGCGGCCGTGATGAACTGGGCGTCGGTGTTGGAGGGCGAGGGGGCGGCGTCACGGATGTGGAAGGTCGTGGCCATTGTTGCGGTTGTGTTTGCGGGTTAGGTGGTGGTTTGTGATTGTGGTTTGGTAGCGTTGGTAGGCTTGTTGCTGGTTGGGTTGTGGAGGAGAATGGGGCGTTGGATCAAGTCCGACGGTTCAAGTTGGACGTGGGTTTGAGATGGAGATATTATACCACGCATGTAGCGGCGTCGAGTCAGACGGTGAGTGCTGACGCGTTTTTGGAACCTCGGCAGAACAAGGTTGTCCCGCTTTTGCAACATCTGTGGATGTCCCTTTTAGGCAGGTGAGAAATCGCGAGGTTGGCAGCTCGAGCGTAACAAAGAGAAGGGCCACGCACCCTTTGGTGTAGCGTTACGACTTCTTTGTTGTTATCTCATCTGAACCGACTAGTGAGTAGAAGATGTTACACATGTCATCACAGGTACAGAGTGTGGCTGGGCACTCCTATTTTGAACAAAACGACGTATCAAAATAATCAAATAAATGTGCTTGCACACGAGCATATATATCCCTAGGCTTTCTCTTTCCCTGGCTCACGACTTACTGCATCACAAACACTCTCGTATCTTCACTATGGCACTCACCCACTCATTCAAGGCGCCCACCATGCTACGCAACATGCCCATCAATATCCTCTTTCTTGCCATCCTTAGTCTCATCATTGGGGTTTGCGCTACTCCGCCCCCTATGAGCTCGACCACGAGCTCGGCCATACCATCCTCCACAGGTAAAACTACATCGCTGAGTGGCACTGAGGTGTATTGCCCTTGGTGTTCTCACATCAAAAGCTCGGGAAATACGACCGACTGTCAGCTGCTTTACCAGGTCCCCGCAACCAACAACAGAACGATGGACCACTTTGTTTTCGTTTTCAACCACGATGCGACATATTTGGTGCACACGTCCATGGTCACAAGCTCCCGTCCGTTTGACCTGCGGTTCATCAACCCAGACAAGATAAACCGCCCAAACGATGGATTTCACATTGTGTTCATGCCGCCCCAGATAGCGAATAACACAATGATACCGTGGGTTCAAGCTTTCCTTAAGTCAACGCTAATTTTGGAAAAGTTCTAACCTCGCTCTCGTTTACAGACCGAAGGTGGCTTATAGCGCAACTGGCATGCACCACGACGGCAATGACTGGGCCATTTTCAAGCACGGGGGGGAAATGGCGCCGGGGCTACAGTCAACCCTTTTCTTGACCACGTTCCAGTGCAGTATTAAAGACTAAACTCAAATAGGGGGGAACGGTTCAATTTACGTTTGCTGGTGGGTCACACATTACAGCAATACCAGGGCTTTACTCCAAGTGCGCGATCACACGGTGTGATTAATAGCATCAACGAACTGGTGGTACTTTATGAACTTCGTGTCAAATGATGTTGCCCCAGTTGAACCCTCTATACCGTCTGTCCCCCGCCCAACCCAGGCTTTTCATCCTCACCGGCCGCGTCAGCATTGTCAGTCTCCACATCAGACTTTCCAATCCCGAGTGTGCCAGCTGACACGTTGTTTGTTGCTTTTGCTATGCCTTCTAGCCGCGTGCTCAACAAAGTTATAGCCCTCGTCGGTATGTCCTCCGCCTCATCGTAGCTAAGTTTGAAGTGCACATCTCCCTCCACCCGCATCCGCGCTACCGTAGCGATAGTTGCCACTAGACGCATCACACTGCGCGGCGAGATGCCAAAATGCTGTCCATTTGGCGGCAATGCTGTGTCCCAGTAGATCTTTTCGTGGCAAGACTTCTAGTGCCAGCTAGCCCCGTGAATTAGGAGAGCCACCAGTGCTCTCTACCTGCATCTCAACAGACCGTGAGCCGTATCCTCCGCCCAAGGTTAGGCACATCCGCATGACTGTATCTTCCGTTGTGCTAGTACTTCCGGACGAGGATCTCCAGCCGCAAGTGACTGCCTAGGACAGCAGTCCAATCGCCATGCAATTGATAAGAATCGTACTCTGCCCTGAGAATTTCTTCCACTCTCGAAGAACTATAATCGCCCCTAGTAGCGTAAAGCACGTCAGAACTCAAATGCCGTTCGGTGGTCCTTGGGGAGCAAACAGGGTGTCTAAACTTACGAACTCTTCCCATGCAGCCTCCATCTCTCGTTTTCAGGCCCGGTCGTGTCTTCAAACATCGGCGAAATTGCGTCCCATATAATTAAGGCTGGCTTGCTGATATCTGTGATGATCTGTTTCACTGGGATTTGGGGTGCGATGGAGACAACTGCTGTCCGGTTATCCACCTCGAGGAAGCCTTGGAAAGGGTGGTCGACGGCCCGGATTCCAATCGTGTTAAGAATTTCTTTCTCCAATCTGCCATAGATTGGGTCCTGAACAAGAACTTGAATACCTCTCGTTTCTTGGCGGTTTCGGAGAATATCGCGGAGAGACTTGACGAGCCTGTGCTGCATCATGCTCCTCTTATTGCCTGCCTCCTTCCCGTCGAAGAAGAACCCGCCTAAGCCAAAACCAACGATAGTTGTGTGACAGTGGGGATATTGCAACCGTACAGGGAGTCCCATAAGTCGGCGTGGTATCGGTTGTCCAGCCAATCTTTACTATCACTGTCGAACTTTTGAGCGGCCTCCATAACGTCCACATTGAGGATAGGAGGTAGTTGCATAGGAATGTATTCCTTCCGAATCAAAGCCTGGCTCTCCAGGTCTCCAAAATAGTGGGCGTTTCTCCACAGAAGGTGCTGAATGGTTGAGAAGATCACCGTGGAATAACCCGCTGGCCGTTCCAGGCGTTGTTCGTCATACTCCCCATTCCAGGTCAGAAACCACCTTGACGCGTCTTCGGATTCGTGTAGCGCATCGTAGGCTTTTGATGCCGCTTCTAAGAGTGACCTGTCGTACAGCCCTTGTTCTTCATATCGTTTCAGGATCATGTCCTCGGCGCCTCTTCTGCGCTCTGGTGTCCTTGGGGGAGGCATGGGATGACTTCAAAGTCTTCGGTTAGCTTCCCCGTCAAGCGGAGGAATCAACTGCGTCGAGGTTTGTATCGGGATAGTCTTGCCTTGAAGATATTATGCTAGACGATCTTGCGCTGGGTGAGGAGAGCTGGGGAGTAAATATAGTTTGGATTCCGGTTTAGGGTGGGTTACTCGCTCTTAAGTACCGATTGTCTGGGACCCGTCTTGCTTTCTAAACCTACTGTTTCCTCTCGCCTAATATCTTGTAATATGCCGGTGTTAGCCACTGGTTGGTTCACATGTTCAGACGAAGGAGCGTTTTGCTCAGTTAACCCCGTGGGGATTGGATGTGCAACGTAATCAAGTGACTCGCTATAAGAAAGACTGAGGGTACCCATGCTGCGCAAGTATTTCACATAAATACCATCATCTATTGTTTAAATCATTGTCTTCAAAAAGGAAGGTAACATACCTTTCCACGGATAATCTTGAAAGGATGACCCCCCGACCTTTGTAGGAACTCATCTGCATGTCGAGTCCCACCTACCCCGTGAGCAGTCATATTATACTAAGGTAGTCCTTCATTGTTCCACAAACCATACTAAAAGCCAGGGCTCAAAGGCATGGCACCATGTGTTGTGTCGAAGATTGGACCGATCGAGTCACACGAGGTTGGGGGCATGCGGTGCTTTCACAACAAAGCAGAAGCATTGTCGTGCGGCATTACGCTGCTTTAGTATAACCAACATCTAGATCGAATCACATGGCAAATCAATAGGTAGCGGCATGGTTCTGCATGGCGGGCCCTCAT
Organism: Chaetomium olivaceum; assembly: GCA_039881045.1. Classification (NCBI taxonomy): domain Eukaryota; kingdom Fungi; phylum Ascomycota; class Sordariomycetes; order Sordariales; family Chaetomiaceae; genus Chaetomium; species Chaetomium olivaceum. The sequence continues at coordinate 9,591 of JAYWVB010000032.1, read as the reverse complement.
GCTACCTAGGTATTACCATTCCAGCACTCAAAAGCATCGCCACATGGTATAAAATATAGCATCGCTTGCCCAATCCGCACCCACTCCATTCCAAAGGACTCATGACCACCGACAATACCACAGGCCGAGGAATGCCTGCATCCGGCGGGGCGGGAGAGCACGACGGCGCAGAGCGAGGCAGGTCACGGCAACACCGAGGGCTAGGGGTCAGGTCAGCGTGTCTGCTGCATACTCGGCACAAAATATGGGACTGACAAAGGCTTACCGTTGGCTAGCCCGTGGGCCTGGGTCACCAGGCTGACCTCGTCGTCGTCCAGGCCGGCGCCGACGTATTCGTCACAGACCCCGTCGCAACCGGATCACGCGGCCGGGGGGCACCGGCGCCGGTCGTCCTGGTGTTAGTCGAGGACTCGGCGATGTCCGTCTCTTGTTGCGCCTCGGGGGTTTCTGCCACCAGCGACGCACTGGGTTGGGCCATGGCGCGGTTGGGGCCGGTTTTCTTTTCCTTTCTTTCGTTAAGTGTCGAAGCGGCGATGGGCAGAGTGATGGGGTTACGCGGTGGATGAGAGTAAGTTGTCAGGATAAAGAGGGGACAGAGGCGGGTGGCCGAGCTTTTATTTATACCTATGTGAGGGTCGGAAATGTGCTCCGACAACGAATCAAACGTTTGGCAGGAGGCCCGGACATTATTATGTTCGAATACCCCGTGATGAAGGAAGTCTTAAGATTCGACGAGTGATATGGCAGATTGTGGCATCGGTAAGAACGTCCGTTAGCATGAGCCCATGTATGATGTTGTCCTCAAGCGCGGTATCATCGTAGGGGAATGTCACTTATGAACTAAGGCAGTCATGAACTTACACGCTTGAGTTAGGCTCCAGGCTCCTCATATTCGCTAACGGCAAGGAATAAGTTATACATGCATAGCTCTATGCGCTCGAATGTCCTAGAATACCTTCCCGCTGCCCATCCTCAACCTCCCTGGGCTCAAAGCCGTATACCAGCAGACCCTCAATCCTTCAAGCGCTCCCACCATCCCCGCCCCCCCCTGAACACCCCCAAACAGGCCCCCAGCAGCCCCCCAACAGCCCCCCAACAGCCCCCCAATAACCCTTTCACCATCAGAAACACCGCCTCTTCTTCCAACAATACCAGTACACCCCCCCAGCAAAGCATAACACTCCAACCTCCACCAGCACCGCATACCCCGCCAGCGCAAAGAACGCCCCCGCGTTCTCGTACGTCACGCGCCGCGGGTGCGCGAGGCTCAGCACTGCCACCGTGCACGCGAACAGGCCCGCCAGCCCGAGGAACACCGCCACCAGCAGCAGGACCGTCGCGCAGACGATGTCGCCCGTCCACGGCCACTTGAGGATGCTCACGTTATTGTTGGTGTTATTCGCGCGTGCTTGGGTGGGTCGGAGGGGGGATCGCATTGGTGGGGGGTAGGGTGGGGGCTGGGCGGCGGTGATTCCAGTGTTGGGACATGCGCGGCGTCTGCGGGACGGGCGATGGCGATGTTTGCGGTGGAGAATGGTGGGGGAATAGGTGCGTCGAGGTTCAGTTGGCTGGTGCTGTCTTTGTGCGAGTAATAGGACGGTGGGGGGTCGCTGGGGAGGGTTTCGTATGGGACCGTGTCTAATGCCAGCTCGTACTCCTCCTCATCGGAAGAGAGATGGGGTCGGTCTTGATGCCGGCCGCTTGGGTCGCGCGTGCGAGGCGTGTTGGGTCCGTGTCTGGGAGCCATGTTTGATGCCTGGTTGTGCATGGACAGTCTGTGGCGGAAAGATGTATGATAGTATAGAGATCTTATTGCTCAGACTAGTAAGGTAGTCAACACGCGCTTCACGGGGAGGATGCCGTGGGTGTTACCATGGCGGGAGCCACTGCGGAGGGCAGAGACGCCGGTAGGCACAGCCATGGATAGCGCTTTCCGGCTCGTGATTCAACTCAACTCCAGCAACAGTAATGCCCATGATGGTGACTTCCAATGTTTCCAAAGCAAAACTTAGGTGTAACTTCTGTAGGTTATCCGACAGCATAATTTGTAGCATGGAGCCCGGGAAGAGCGAGAGCATCGTGGTGCGTATCAGACATTAATCACATTATCACGTTGGTAATAATCATTTCAACATCAACATCGTTAAATGCTGATATCTCTTCCCGGTCACATCATATACAACATTAAACCGGATTCCGTCGAAGCTCGACGAGATAGACCTAAACCAGAAATATACAATTCTGTTCGGTTGAAGTCGATTTAAATCACTGATTTCCATCATTGCCACGCCTCGTGCTTCCACCCTTCGTGTTTCGCTGCTTCTGGGATACGGTAGTACATGCAGGAGTAAACTGAGCTTGTTGCAGTTTGCATTGCGAAGGTAAGACGTAAACACTTCCCCTTTCCATCCGATAATCCCTGAGATCGGTCGTGAAGCATGTGAGATGGCGGCAGACCCGATTACATCCACGGTGTCCCTGTTAAACACACGGCTTCTAACCGAATCCTCCCTGTCCAAATGAAGCGCTGTCCAATAAAAAGCCTGGCAGCGTTTTACCCCTAACCTAACACGGCTAGAGCAGGCGATCAATCTGGGGTCTCTTGAGAATTTCGCGGGGTTGATTCAATGCCGAGGCATGCACAAAGATCTTCGGGACCGGAGCGATTCCGATCCAACGTGAACGCCACGAGGCACATGAACCGACCACGACTGTGTACAAAATAACACATGTATTTGAACTCTTGTTGGGACGCGAGAGTTATCAATTATCTTGTTGAGACACACTCAAAGCCGGCGGCGCAACATCCTCTACTTCACAGGATCTAGCTCCGTTCTACCGCGTTCGACTTAGCCTTGACTTTTACTTATCCCCTGGAATCAACGACCATGATACTGTTGGAGCACAGCTTCTCCGCCCTGTGGGCTCTGACGGTCCGCACTTACAGCCCCCGTCAACTTGAGTTCTGGGGCACACTCGCCGTCCAGATTGTCTTCTTCTGGATCCCGGCCCTCGCCTACACAGCGCTTGACTACACGCTCCCTTCCTTCTCCGCGCGGCACAAGATCCAACCGGCGCCTAAGCAACCTACCACGGCTGAGATCAAGCACTGCTTCCTGGTCGTCTTACGCAACCAGCTCCAATCCATCATACTCGCCCTCCTGCTGGTAGCCCTCTCGATCGCCCGGGACGAGCCCTCCCGCTTCCGCATCACGGCAACCCTCCCCTCGGGCGCCGAGCTCGCGCGTGACCTGTTCATATGCTGGGTGATGCGCGAGGTCATGTTCTACTACGCGCACCGGCTGCTGCACACGCGCCGGCTGTACAAGGTCATCCACAAGGTGCACCACGAGTTCACGGCCCCCGTGGCGCTGACGGCCCAGTACGCGCACCCCATCGAGCAGCTAGTCGCAAATACCCTACCCATTGCGCTGCCGCCGCTGTTGCTAGGCACTCACATTCTGACCATGTGGGTGTTCCTGGCGGCTATGCTGGTTGAGACGGCAACGGTGCATAGTGGGTATGACTTTTTGATGGGCATTGCGAAGGCTCATGATGCGCATCATGAGAAGTTCAGTGTGCATTATGGGGCATATGGGTGGATGGACTGGCTGCATGGTACGGATGGGAGCAAAAGGAAGAAGGTTGAGTAAGGGGTTGTGATGTGGGTAGTGGTGGGAGATGGCGTCGAGCAAAACCATGTGTTTTTTTAGGATACATGGGCAGGCTACGGGTGGGTTAACGGATAGAATAGTGATGAGATATTAGAATTGAAAGGGTATATCAACGTCTACTTTCTGGACTAGTTCCTCCCCCTACCCTACCCACTTTTATTCGGGGACCTTGAGAATATCATCGACCAGCACAACCTGACCCGTCGCAATCGACTTGTTCGCCGCAATGCCGGTCAGAATCGAGGCCGCCCCGTCAATGTGGCTCGCGGCCCGCATGTACTCGTCTGTGACCGGCTCTCCAAACAAATCCTGCAGCAACACGCTGTCGCCGCCACCATGTGCCCCCTTGCTTGTCTCGATCTCGATCTCCCTCGGCGGCTCAAACAACGGCCGCAACAATATCGTCCTCTTTTCGATCGACCCCTCCAACGACTGGTCACCACCCGAGTTGACATAGCTGTTTTCAACAACCTCCATCTCTAGTCTGCCACCAGTCCCGTTGAAAGTCACCCTGAACCCCTCCCATGGCGCATACGCCGTCAGCGAGTACGTCATGACCGCCCCGTTCCGATACCTCACCAATAGGTTCATTGTATCTTCGATGCTGATCCCGTCCCCAAACACACTCTGGTCGCGATAATACCCATCCTCGTGCTCCGCATCCAAATACAGCGCCTTCAGTGTAGGTATTGTGTCCAGGCAATGCAAACGGATCCTCCTTGGCAACTTCACTCCCACGAGCGCGGTTATAAAACCCCTTCACTCCCCTCTTCTCCGCATTCTCCTTCCCATAAAACTTCAGGTCCCCCTGCGCATATACCGACAGCGGCCTTGTCTGCAACCAGAAATTGACCAGATCAAAGTGATGCGTCGATTTGTGCACCAACAACCCCCCACTATTCGCTTATCCCGATGCCAGCGCCGGAAGTAATCCGCGCCATGCGACGTGTTGAGCATCCACTCAAAATGCACCGACGTGACCTGCCCAATCGCGCCCGCCCGCAGCAGCTCAAAGACCTTGGTGTTGTGCGGCGCGTAGCGGTAGTTGAAGGTGACGCGCACGTTGCGCTGGGTGCGTTCGACGGCCGAGAAGATGTCCAGGCAGCGCGGCGCGTCGATGGTCATGGGTTTCTCGGTCACCACGTTGCAGCCGAGCTCGAGTGCGCGCACGATGTAGTGTGGTGGGTGCGGTCGATGGTCGTGACGATGACCTCGTCGGGCTTGGTGGCGGAGATCATCTTGTCGAAGTCGGCGGCGAGGAAGGTGGGCACGGCGCCGTGGCCGAGGGAGGTTAGTTTGCTGTTGGCGTAGTCCATCCGCGTTTGGTTGGTGTCGCAGAAGGCGACGATGCAGGAGGTGGCTTTGTAGTCGGTTGCGATGGCTGTGTAGAAGAAGCTCGACCGTCCGCCGGTGCCCACGAGGGCGTAGCGCTTTTTGGTGGCCATGGCGATGATTGTCGAGTTAGATTGCCGGTTTGAGAAGCAGATGGCGATGGGATGCGTCTCAACAAAGGGAGCCTCGGGGGAGGGAGTGGTGTCACTCTGTTGTGGTTGAAGCCAAGACCGGAAATTAGGTATGCACAGGTAATAATGTAAGAACAGTAAACCCGGTCTGATTAATAGAAGATGCACCCACAGGTCAAAGTATGATGCCGTTCCCCCGATATCGTGGAGTGCTACGCGTTGTCTCGGACCAACCCCTGTCTCGGCCGAAGATGCCCCATTTCCCGAATCTTAGGCTGAACGCAGCAGGGTCCAGCCAAAGTCTTCTCACCTCCAACATGCGGGGAAGTGGCGCTCTTTGCGGGGATGCATTCGAGATGCCGTTGTTGGGCAAATTGGGTTCCCCAACTTCTTGGCCACGAGGCAGATCGCCCCTAGTGCAGTTAGGAGAACCACGTGAGAACCTCAACGTCTTCTTCAGAATACGGTTGTGGATTTAGCCAGAATTAATCCTCCAATAACTTGTCTCGGGGGGCATGGATAAAGGGGGAAACCTGCCGGCAGACACTCCGCGGGACGGCAGTCAAATGGAAGGCCGAGATGGTACCCTGAAGGAAGGCAAGATGAACGTTGGGGTCACTGCAATGCTGCCATGTTACCGGGCTGGCGGGCTGTTTCTAACACGGCAACAAACAAGAAGCATTGACCTCCTCTCGGGTTAAAGGGCAGCGATCAGTATGCTGTTGCTCCGGGTGCAGTTGCCGGGTTCTAGGTTGCAGCTTTTCCTTTCTTTCGATAGCTATTTGACAGGACCCACGTCCGTGGTATCGGTATCGCGAGTTGAATCTCTTCTTACATTTGTTGCTTCGTAGCAATCTTTTGAGATGGCGAGTGGCAAGGAGACACAAGCCCCAGTGGCAGGAGGTGACGAGATTACTGCTGCCCCTGACCCCAACACGGCCCCGAAAAATGAATTACGAGACAAGGCAACCGAATTTCTCGAGACCCACGGCGGCGACAACTTGTTCAGTTATGAAGAGGAACGCGATGTCCTTCGTCGAATCGACTACCGCATTCTGCCTCTTCTCCTCGGGGCCTACTTCTTCCAGCAACTCGACAAGAGCTCTTTGAGGTATACACCCCCAATTCCAAACCGGCCCGTCCAACTCCTAACGCACCAAATAAAGTTACGTCTCCATCTTCGGCATCTCGCGCGACGCCAACCTCGTCGGCAAGCAATACTCATGGCTCGGCTCCATCCTCTACCTCGCACAACTCGTCATGCAGCCGCTGGCGGCCTATCTTCTAGTGAAGCTGCCCACGGGCAAGGTGATCAGCGGCGCCATCTTCTTATGGGGCGCGTCGTTGTGCATCATGTCCACCTGCACGACCTTCCCCTCGTTGATGGGGCTGCGCTTCCTCCTCGGCTCGTTCGAGGCCATGATTGCGCCGAGCTGTGTCGCTGTGACCCAGATGTGGTGGCGTCGTGGTGAGCAGACGCTCCGCACGAGTTACTGGAACGCTATGAACGGTATTACCGCCATTGTTGGGAGTCTGTTTACGTACGGCCTGGGCCACATCGAGAGCCGTGTTATGTTCAAGTATCAGATCATCTTCTTGTTTTGTGGCCTGCTCACGGTGTGTTATGCCGCCGTGGTGCTGGTGCTGATGCCTGACTCGCCCATGGAGGCCAAGTATCTGAAGGAGCGGGAGAAGGTGATTGCTGTAGAGAGACTGAGGGCGAATCAGATGGGGGTTGCGTCGCGCGAGTGGCGGTGGGACCACGTCTGGGAGACGTTGTGGGATCTCAAGACTTGGTGCTGGTTCGTGGCCATTGTGGCCATCTCGTGCGTGCCCTTCCAATTCCACTAGTCCAAGTGTCAGCATGGTATTAACTTGCTGTAGGATTTCAAGCGGCGGCATCAGCACCTTTGGCAGCTTGATCGTCAGGGATTTTGGCTACACGAATTTTGACGCCATTCTGTTCAACATCCCGTTTGGCGCCATCCAGTTCTTCATGATCATCGGGTCTGCCTGGGCTGCAACGCACTGGCAGAGAAAGGGCCTAACTATTGCGGCCGTCAGTGTGCTGCCTATTGTTGGGACCGTCCTCATGCTCACCGTCCCGCGATCCGACCACAACAAAGGCGTCTTGCTCTTTGGGTATTACTTGGTGAGTCACTCTTCACTTATGGGTTTCCAATCTTGATACCCTTCTAGATCTGAGCTCACACTGTAGCATCAGGTGTCTTGCTTGGCTGCCATCACGCCTCTGATTTACGCATGGCAAGCCCAAAACACGGGCGGCGACACGAAGAAGAAGTGCACGTCGGCCATAGTCTTTATCGGCATGTGCACAGGGAACGTCATTGGACCTTTGCTTTACGATGAGAGTCAGGCACCGCTTTACCGGTCGGGGCTAATTGCGACACTAATCATGTTTGCCCTCGTTGGAGGTGTTTCAGCGTAAGTTACCTATCATGCTATCCTCGTGTGGCAAAGTTGTTCAAACACTAACAAGCCCTCAGACTCATCCCATTCTATCTTATGTTTCTCAATCGTCGGCACGTCAAGCGTCGCGAAGAACTAGGGAAAAGTGCGGTGCTGGATGAGTCGATGATGGCCAAAAAGAAGATGGAGAACAGCAAAACGATTGAGGCCGGGGATGGTGGCAGACAACAGAAAGCACTCGAGGAGGATAATGCACTACAAGACATGACGGATTTACTGAACGAGGATTTCATCTATGTGTATTAAGTTTATCTGGCCAAACGAAACAGAACTTGATACCGTTCGCTGTTGATGACGGTATTTTGGATACATTATCCGCTCTAGATCTCGTTTTCTCCCGGGTCTTTGATACCACCCCATACATGTAGTCGACCCACTCAGGCGCATACCACGTTGGGGGTGGAAAAGCTAGAAATGGGAACGTGAATACACTATGAAGCATACCTGTACTTTGGGTGAAATCGAATGCGCTCGAGTTGTTGCAGCTCTTCGTGTAGGGGCCTGAATACGACATCCGCGCTGTTGATAAAGAGGCAGGCTTTTGACGTATCTCCAACCTACGTTTCTTCTGACTGTATTATCCAGGCTGTGCAGTGCAGGGGTCGTCACAGGGGACTAAATATCAAGCGGGATGTGCATACCGAAGACCCTGCAGTACGTAATTAACGTCACCTCCTTAATGAACCCTGAGTTCATATTACAGGCACTGTAATCATCAGGGAGGATCTATAGTGCTTTAATCAAATTTGTATCGCCTGTAGCTATATACTGGTATCTTGACTGTGTCGGTCGGTTAACTTGGTGGCTACCCACCTAGGTAGGTAGTTATCTAGGTAAGTTTTCAAAACGGTTGGTTTTCCTCAAGGTCTCGGTGCACATGCCACCCCCAACAGACCTACTCTGTACCCGGCTTTTCAACAGGTAGCCTAACCTACACCCTAAGCGGCTTACCCTGCACCTAGTAGCTAGGGTTCAAAACGTTTCTAGAGGTTACATTATCGGGGGGAAAAGAAGTGAAATAAAAGCTCGGGTATTAAGCGCTAGAGGGCAATTGGAGACCAATGACAGGAGCCGGAACTGCCTTTCGGCGCCTTCCACGCGTGGAAGCAGCGCATCCGATCCGGCACCAGCAGCAGTCACCACATACAGGGCTCTCCGACTTCGCGATCCAGATCCGTGGTCTAAATCGGTAATTGGGCCCGCACTTAGTCTTCGGATATTAGAAGCCTACCCTCTTCTAAACTTCCACCAGTTCGTTGAACACACGTTGAAGGAGCAGAGGTACGTCGGGAAGGAGCAGTTGCAGGAAGTAGTAAATGAGGAAAAGGAAGAGAGAATCGGGAAGGAATAGGCCGGCTCGGGAGGTCAAGAAGGTTAAGGTGGTTAAGCTCGAGGTTCTGAGAGGGAGTTAAGTCTAATGCCGCTAGTGCCTTACCCCTATTGTCGAACTGCGTATTTTACGCGTGACTACTGCTCGTGTATTGCTTGTACCTGTCATTTCAGTATTACGCCCTTAAGGTCCCTCCTAGGTCCTACCAACCAACCGCTAAGCATGCCCTACTACATCACGTAATACCAGTAGTTAACCTCTGATTATAATGTAAAAGATATCTAGATCCCCTACTAAACCACAAACAGCTAACATCGTAGCCTACCTATAGCTATTAAAGCCTAAATAGTGAACTGGGGCATGCCCCAGTGTAGGTGGAACTGGGTCCTCCTGGCCTGTTCAGGGGTAGAGAGCGTTTGTTTCCCGTTTCCGCGTCGCGTTCTTATTGTATATAAGGGGCCCTGAGGCGGCTCAATCTTTTGGTCAAAGGCAGGCAATCAGACACTTTAATCACGACTTTTGGAACGCAATGTGCCCGCGCATCTGTGAGAACCTGCAGCGCATGTGCGCATGCGCCTCTCTCTGATCAGAGGGGGACACTTCTCGGTTTACCCATTGATGCAGCCGAGCCTGT